>JARWIR010000082.1:600000-1136305 GCA_029959085.1 Nemophila menziesii | reverse complement strand
GTTTGGTGATGAGGAGTTTAAATTTTTTTCATATCTAGATCTGGTTTGACCATATTTGGTCAAAGCTAGGTTAATTTATTATTTTTAATTGTAAAATGTGTAATAAAGATGAATAAAAAAATTTGACTTTTTATGCTTGTTTTTTTAATAATACTCCTCAAATTGACTGAGTACTCCTCAAATTAACTGAGTACTCATCAAATTTACAGAGTACTCGTCAAATTTATCCAGTGTACTCATCAAAATTATTCGGAGCACTCATCACAATATATAGAGTACTCAATAAAATATATAGAGTACTCAGCAACTTTATAGAGTACTCTCAGTTTTTTCCGATACTCATCAATTTTATCCGATACTCTATGTTTTTTCCGGCGACCGGTGACTGGTGGTCAGAGGTCGGTGGTCGGTGGTCGGTGGTCGGAGATCGGTGGTCGGTGGTCGGAGGTTGGAGGTAGGTGGGTAGTGGAGAGAGAAACAGTGACATCACACTTTCTTTGTCTTTTAGTGTTAATAAGGGTAAGAAAGACAATTGTCAAAACAGAGGTCCCTAATAAGAATGAATTCCTGGATCATACTCTATAAAGAAAAAATATGGTTTTCAAGATCCTATGTATAATTCATCCTTAAAATAATAATACATATACACTTGATAATTTTTTTATAACTTAAAACAAGTGCCTAAACCGTGGTAGGAGATACTAGGTATTACATTACTAAAAGATATGTTTTTGCTAAACACTTTTAAACTATGTGTTTACTTTGAAGATAATATGATCAAAGCCAACAATTAAATGGGTAGACATTGCCAATATTTAAACTAATATATTTGTTATAACTTAGACTACTAGTATTTTATAAAATTAGTGAAATTACTTTAAAAAAAATTAAATATATTTGACTTGAAAAATAATATTTTAAAAATATTTAAGTCTGGAATTATTTATAGATAATAGACAATGGCTTAAAAATAAGATTGACTTTTTATATAATATAAAAATTTGCTTTTGCTAAAGGAAAAAAAAATGTGTTTTCTAGATAATGAATTTCATACCTCTTCCACAAGATCATTCCAAGCATCTTGAAAATGAGTTCCAAAGAGATTTACAGCTGCATCTTGGTCTGTAAGGTCCACTGAACGTTTACCTACACAAACCAAAAACACAGATCCTCCTTTCTTCATCTCAATCGCTCTTAATCTTAAAAAGTCAGCCAAATCTGTCTGAAATTGTTTTTTGTAAGCATTTGTGGTGCTTTCTTTTGCTCCATAGATGAATACTTTTCCTTTGTTATATGCATCTGATTCCTTGTCCATAATAATATCCGGAACCTGAGGAATTAAAAGCACAGGCCTATTTAGTAATATTTTCTAACAAATATATAATTTGGAACTATATATATTTAATATCGTTCTACAAAAGGTGTGGACTGTGGATATACTTAAAAAGAATATATTAAATAGAAAGAAAAAAAAAATACCTTTGAAAGCCAGTGCAAGGAAAATGCTGAGTGGATAATATCAATGGATCTTGCAGGGAATAAACGTCGATAAAACGATCCAGGAACACCAGAAGCAAAATACGAACGATGATTATCGGAAGCCAAACTGTCATTAATGTTGCAGGCTAAAGGTGGAAGGAGCTGAAATAGAGTATTAAAATCATTACTAGGAAGATCAGAGAAGAATGCTGAAAATTCTGGTGGTTTATAGCCTAAAGATTCATATTTCTTGATCATGTGTTGAATTATTTCTTCAATTATGTAAATTGAAGTGCTTCCAGTAGAACATCCCAAATCGGCTATAACGAAAGGATTATTTTCTGGGTTTAGTTTCATGGCGTCAAGGGTTTCTTTTAAAAGGGGTAGCAATGATCGAGCATTTTGAGCCTGCAAATAGAACACAAAAATCAGCCTGAAATACAATTGTATATTATTATGGCCATTTCACATTACAAGGAGACCTTGAATAAGAATTAGTCAAGCCAATTATGAGTGTAGATAAATTTTGAGACCTGTGGTTTTGAGTTGTTGACATAGCTACCATCTCCTTGGCCTCCTTTCATGCTAAATATACTTTCAAGCTTCACATCTGGATCAGTTAAATTAATTTCAGTAGGATTCATATTTAGTTTAATTGTGTTGCACTAAGCAATGATATAAAGAAATTCGATAAGATTGATCGTTTGAGGAAGAAAAAATGCTGGTAAGAGATGGACCATACAGAGGGTCCTGAGACAACTTGCATTTAGTTTTATTAATCATATAATCTTATACAAACTATGAGTTGACTTTGAATTAGTAAATGAAGTTTGAACACACTCTATTATATTGGGGGTTTCTTCTTTAATTCCACATGGTAAATATTAAAACGTCACTGAACCAAGGAATGGCGTGGATCCAAATCTATTAAAATAATTCTTTCGATTATTAACAGAGTAACGATATATACCGCCTAAAATTATATCACTCAGATACCATTTAATAACGTGACGTGAATTGATCGGCTATAAATTGTTAATTTTTTTTTATCTAATTAACGATTTATTACCAACCAATTCATGCCACACGTCACTGTCTGTGTGATATTTGGATGGTATGATTTTTGATAGATTACTTTTATTAATAATATATTTACAAATGATCGTTGTTAGTACGAAAGACAAGTATAACAATTATGCCATACGTATTTATTTTATTTAACTCGAGTATAATTTTGTTTTACTTTTCTAACTTAATTTTGTTTTACATTTCTAACTCAATTATGTCTTTTTTCTCGAAGACTAGAATAAATACACCAAGTTGCTGAAGCATATATATGATAGGTCTCATCCTTTTTTGCCTAAGTATCTTTACATCTGATGTCAAAGTAGAAACAACAAAAGAGTTCCAACAACATTAATAACCATCATCCTCTTTATTCTATAATTTTCCCAACTTCCATGTTCTCTTATAAAAATGCAACACTCTTTACAACCCGGATAAGTACAATTGTTCATTAATAAAAAGAAAAAATTAAAAATTGTTAGATTCATCAACATATTATAATCTTGAACGTCGAATACATTTCATTGGATTAAACAGCAAATGCTTTCTCACAATTCTCATATCCCAATCTTCAACATCTTTTGGTACACATACATCAAACAATATTTGACCAAGAACTCCTTCAAGCCTAATCTTTCTTGGGCTAGAAATAGGAATAAACCGTTCCTTATCTTCATTTGGTAAAGACCCAAGTTCACTACCCTCATAAAACTCCATAGAGAAATTATCGAGAGCAACTCTTTTGAAACTCTTGTTCGAACTAAAAGTCTCGTTTAATCCCATCTTCTCACCTTCAAGTTGTTGAATTTTTTTTAAATAAAGTAGACTAGCTTTTTTAAGTAATTCAGATGTGGCGGATTTATATTCTTCAGGATAATTCTTATAATGACCAACATGTGATGAGCTATTCCATTTTACTAATCTAACATCAGCTCCGAGTCCTTTAAGTCTTTGAGCAAAATTGCATATGATTTTACACGGAGCAAGATCATCATCTTCTGAACAGTAAATAAGATACGAAGCTCCAAAGCTCTGTAAAACATAACATTAAATTAAAGGATACAACTAATTTTAACATAAACTAATGATAATTTATACTTACTATTGAGGAATATAAAGTTTGCCAATACTCAGCTCTTTGTTCTTCAAATTTAGTGAGAAACAGAGCATCTAAACTTGAAGAAATTCCATTTGCGATCCATGATATAATTACAGGGGGTTTTGATAGTTTCAGAATACTTGGGTGAAGAACAAATCGAGTACCTAAATCACTAGTAAAATCGACAGGTGTCGAATCGAAAATATGACCTGAAACACAGTCTTTAACTAGTTGGTACTTTTCGTGTTCGATTATCTGTAATTTAACAGGGAAAAGATAATAAAGGTGTTATCTTTTTGATAAGGTTTTGATACATTATCGAAAAGGTATGAACTTTACCTGAAGAACCTTGTACATGCAAGCTTTTGGGCCACCGGAAAATGATGCAAATACTATAGGACATGGCTTAATCTTTAGCTCCTTCATAGAGTTGAATAAAAAAAAGCTTATATTAGAAAATTAGCTAGTACGGAACAGAATATTGTATATGTGGTTAGTAAACAAACCTTAAGAAGTACATTAACAATCTGTAAAGCCAAAGCTTCGGCCTTGTCTGAAAAAAATCTAATCAAACACGTTATAATATTAATAAACCTCCTAAAATGTCAATTAGGTACAAGAAAAAGCTTATCATCTAAAGAACATCAATAACAAGACGAAATTGATCAGAAAAATTGAAAAGGATATATAGAATGTAGAATTAACATCAAAACTATATGAAAATGAAAAAAGAAGCTTACAGATTGAGGAATTGAGAGGGGCAAACAAGAGAATTCCAACCAAGAGATGAATAAAGGTTGATATAATTGTTTAAGTATTTTTCTTGACTAGATAACCATGAAAACACAACTACTATTCCTTCCATTTTCTCCCTTTCCTTTCTCCTCCAATAATACTTTCCTCCAAATCCCCACATCTTTCTTTTCCTCTCCTTATAGAATTCAAATTGATCACAGTTTCATTGAATTTATGGATTATTTTCTTGAAAAGATCAAAATTTTAATGGGATTTTTGAAGTTATGAAAGTTTCTTGAGAAATCAAAGGGAACCGAATTTATTATTGATGGGAAATCTAAAGGAAGGGACATGAAATGTGACGTTGTGATTAGTTTAATTCTCATAAATTAGTTGGTGTAGTGGAGTTGGAGAGATGAGTTTCTTGCCATACTGGATATTATTTGGTATCTTCTGTAATCATTGGCGGTTAGTTTTCCCGATATGTACTTGCGCGATAGAAAGTGAAGGATTTATGTATAAAACGGGGTTACAAGCACGTTCTTTTTCCCGATCTACTTTTCAAGTCTTAAGAAGGATTTTTTCAATTTTGTACCATTTTTGAATCTATTTACAAAATTATTTATGTATTAAAAAATATTTGGTACCATTATAGAACTTGAAATTCCGAATTCTTGATGTTCCAAATTATGTGTATTATTCTCCTCACTCCAATAGCAAAGTAACAGCATATTATTGTCTAATTAATTATTTATGTATTAAATATATAGTATTTGATTGTTATTATTTTAAAGTTAATTATTATTAAAATTATAATAAAATAAAAATAATTATTTTTTATTAAGTATAAATTTTTACTCTACATGAATTTAATTTTAAAATACTTAAATTTTTAATTATATACAAGTTCTATTTTCTATATATAAAATATCTTTATTTTTATTATAATATTATTTTAATTTATATTTAAAATTATATTTATTTATTTTTAATATTAAACAAATAGCTATTCGCAAATCCACAAAAAATTACCACCACCTCCGACCACTCACCGTTGTCGGACCACCACCACCGTCGGTCACCATAGTCGTGGACGATGGTCAAAGTTGGTGGTCGATGGCAACTGTGGTGATCGGTGGTGATGGTGGCCCAAAAACGGTGGTCGGAGGTGGTAATGATTTTTGGGGAAGGTGTTGGCCACATTTTCATTATGTGTCGTTGATAGATTGTGAGTATTGAATAGCTTTTTTTCGTCAAAGACTATTAAACAACTTGATTTAGCAAAAGTGTCAAAAATTATGTGTAGTCTTACATGTTCGAAATGACATGGAATTAGTGTTGAAACAAAGACATTGGACCACCGAATAGATGAGCACCGGACCATCGAAGGTCTACGACTATAATTTGTGAAGGATAAAAGGAATCAGACCTCCAAAGAAGCCACATATCAAATTATTGAAGCGCATTCGAAGAAGAAGTCAAGGAAGCAGACCATCATACCTCCAAGATAATAGTGTAATATCTTTCTATAGAGGATCGAATGAAAGAGCTCATAAATCAAAGATGTCGGACCTCTACAAAAAGAGAAAAATCAAACTGTCGCAAAACATCTAGTGGATAGTCAACATTATAAAAGTCTAGAGCTCCGAGTATAGGGTGTCATGTACTCAATCAGTTAATCATCAAGATTTGTAGACTCGATTTGAGAGGATACCCTGAAAGAAATAAAAAGGGTACAGGGGAAGCAAAAAGATAACGACTACAAAGGAAAGAAATGGAGTTGTTGGTGTACGGATGTTTAAAGGAAACTAGATATCAGATTATAATTGGCCATTTGACCAAGAGAAGTTCAGATACTTACAAGAAGCAATTTAGCCAATAAGGAGCTGACATGTGGATAGATCCTTTAAAGATATTTTGCCTATAAATAGAGGCTCTCAATAACAACTCTTTTCTACACCTAATTTGAAACTTTTAAAAACATATATTCAGAGTTCCAGAATAATCATTAAGCAAATATCTATATTACTTTGTATTTAGCCCATATTTGTAAAAATCTGCTCATATAAGAGTATAAAGGCTACGTAGATTAGGCTTAATCATAAAACCTAAGGTCATTTTTGGTTAAATAAAGAAGTGTGATATTCCATAAAATGGACAAGAGTTGTTTAGATCCCGTGTAGTTGTAGACACAATTTAAAGGTTTCACGGATGTTTGAAGTGTGAGTCGTGAGTCTAGATTGTATACTCGTGGTTGTGTGGTGATACACAAGTGGAAGGATTTGTCGACTTGTGAAGTAGTATAATGTGAGTGTAAATTATACACTTAGTTTACTTATGTTGGTGATAACACAAGGGGTTTTCTTTGAAGGTGACTATAAAAAGAGGTTGTAAAGGTTTTTTCTCTCACATTTAAGAGACACTGGATATTCTAACGAAGAAGTTTGAAAATACTAAGGGTGCATAAAACTTAGGTGGTAGACTAAGCTTACGGGAGTCGACCTACTCAAAATCGTATTTTATTTTCTATTTCCTTATCGCTTTACTTTTTTGCATAAAAAGTGTTTGTTATAATGCCTCAATACTTGTCTTTATATTTTAGGCATATACTTTTCATGCTTTGTACATGTATAGTGTTATTTTAGAGTATTGGCTAGTATTCTTCACTAAGTATATACACTAAGTTTTTGAAAGAGGGATTTACTCTCATATTATAACTCTTATCTATCTCTAACCAATTTATCAAATATCCCCAAAGATTGAATTTTAGTTAAAGTCGAATTGAGTCGATTGTGTTAGATTAATTTTAATTATGCCTATTCACACCCCTTCCTCTAGAATTTTTTATTGAGTTTCAGGAAGTAACTTATGTTTGTTGGAAATAAGATTGTAACAAGCTGTTTATTCTAAATATCTTTTAGGAAACTTATTGTTTGTCTAAATTTTTTTGTCGAGTAGGATCATTATATCTTATAACTACACCTCTACCCAACACCCTTATTCCGACATAAGATGTCTAAATATTTGAAACTGTCCAAAATTGAATTACATTTCCAATTTGAGACGTCAATGTCCAATCTTGCGCATTTTGCAGCTCGATCTGCAATACCATTCATGTCGTGATTGATGTGATAAACTTTCTTGTTCGGGACATCGTCATTTACTTCGACATATCACCGATGATTGGTAGGATTTTCCAGTTAGTTCCCTCTTTTTTTGAATTCCTTGAATAACCTCAGCGTTGTCCGAGTAGAAAGAGCAACTCATAAAATTTAGGCCACCCGTTGATCTCATCACAAAAAAGACGACCCAAACTTCCACTTCCGTGTAGTATTTGACCTTTCCTTTCTTCATAACCTCGTGGACTATATAATCATCTTTATTAACAATCCCCGCAGTTCCAAAATTTTGTGAAGGAAGCATTGTTCAACCAGATTAGATCTACTTCATCTTCGCAAATTCTTTGTGGTCGTGCTTTCCTCCATTTTGTTGTTTTCCATTCTCTTTTCCCCTACTTTTTCTTCCAAAATCTCACTTGTGAGTCTATTTATATTTATATTGATTTCTTGGATGTCCCATTTTTTTTCTCAAAGAAACCTTCTAGTTTTTCTTTCCAATAAACCACATTGTACCAAGAACAAAAAGGAAACCGAATATTTCTTATCCCGTCTATTACTAGATACACTTTTAATGGTTGTTGTGAGCCATTTTTTAAACAAACCTTAAAACTCTCGATCAATGTTTATTTCCAATTTTGAGGAGGCCTACACTGCACAGCTAAATGGACATTTAAGAAGAAGGTGTTCCACAGATTCATCCCCCCATTTCACACCATTTGCATGTTGGATCTTCAACATAATTCTTTTTCTCTAGGTTCTTCTTGATCGGTAGTGCTCCATCAATAACTTTCCAAGTGAATATCCTAATTTTTGCCGGCAAATTGGAGTGCCAAATTGTTTTCCAGGTCCAATTTCCATGTAGACAATCTTTGACCATCCTTATCACTCTCTTCTTGAACCAAAGCGTGATATCCCAGTTTTGTGGTGTACTTACCATCTTTTGTGTGTGTCCATATAATATGTCTTCTTTATCCAGGTGTAAGATTGGGATCTTAATAATATCATTGACTAATTTCGTGTTCACTTGGCCAAAAACATTGAAGAGGAAAGCAGCTCCTAGTGGTTGCCCTGGTAATGCGAAGGTGCAAAAATTTACAAATGAAGACTTCATGGAAATGGAAAAGCGTATCAATGATCTTCAAGGTTTTATAAGCGAAATAAGCGATAGCTTTTATGAAGTGAGGGGGCAATTGAAGAATGATGTGAAAGAGTGTGATGGTATCAAAGTGGATGAGGTTGATGATGGCTATGAAGAAGGAGGCGAGAAGCTATTTTTCTGCAGAGGTGGCGACTGCAATAAACACATTGAGTACGAATCGAGTAGCAGTGAAAGCTCCGAGGATTCTGGTGGCAATCAAGGGGGCCCTGTGATTGCTGCTATAGTCAAACCAAAATCAGTGGATGGCGACCGATCCCTAAACTGGTCGGGTTTAATGGATAGTTTATGTGTTTGGAATTGTCAAGGTGCAAGGGCGCCCTTGACAAAGAAGTCGTTTAAGTTGCTAGTTAATAAGTTTAATTTGTCGTTTTTATGTTTGTGTGAGTCTAAGTTGAGAAGAAGAGAGCTTAAGTCGTGTTCTCAATTCAATAACTTTAGTAATTTCCATGTCGTCGACCCCAAAGGAAGATCGTATATGTTCGGTGGCATGGTTTTGATGTGGAAAGATAATATCTCGGTTGATATTATCTTTTCTTCTTTGAATGTTGTTATTTGTAAGTTTAATGAAATGAATGGTTCGTGTTGGTACTTGTTTTGTGTACATTCTCCCACCGATTTAGATAAAAGAAAGGATACATGGACCTTGATTACTAATTGAATCAACAAACTTAATGGACAGAGTATTATTCTTGGTGATTTTAACGAGATAACAAAATTCTCTGAGAAGATTGGAAAAACTCAACCCGATTTAGATAGAATATTGAGTTTCAAAGAATTTATCAACAACAATTATTTGGTGGATATGCCAAGTGAAGGATGTTTTTTTACATGGACAACTTGTAGAAAGGATGAGGAGAATGTTAAAGAGAAATTAGATAGAGGTCTTGCCAATCTTGAATGGTGTAAAAAATTTATGAACTCCAATATTATAGTCCCGCCGGCTATAGGGTCCGACCACTCACCTTTAATCCTTCAACTTGATCAAGAAAAAGAAAAAAATGACAAATAATTTACCTTCGAGTCTAGGTGGTTGGAACATATCCAATGTAGGGAGGTGGTAGAGAATGAATGGTGCAGGAGTGGTTTGGTAGAAAATATACAAGATCTATGTAACAAAAGAGATGCAACTTGTCTTGCTTTAAAAGGTTGGAGCAAGAATACTTTTTTCAACAACAGGAAAAGAATTAATAATCTTTATAAAGAATTAGAATAGCTTCAAGACGAGGAAATGTCGGGTGATAATAAAAATAAAGAACTTGAAATTAAAAGCTCAATTGGAAAATGTCGGGATGAGGAGGAAATGTAATGGGCGGACAGAGCGAGGTTTCTTAACATTAAACATGGGGATAAAAACACAAAATATTTCTTTGCCAAAACAATGCATCGTAGAAAAATCAACAGAATTAAAATGTTGAAATGTGACGGAGTCGAATGGTGTGACAATGGTAAAAAAAATTAGAGATAATATCCAAAGTTTTTATATGAACTTATTTAGGCAGAAGGATGTAACAAACATTCAAGAAGTCACAAAATATATCCCATCCAAAATCACCTTCCAGATGAATGAGAGCCTTACCAAGATACCAGATTATAAAGAAATCGAAAATACGGTGTTCATGATGGATGGGTCAAAAGCGCCAGGCCCAGATGGACTGCCAGGAAAATTTTATCACAAATTTTGGGAAATTCTCAAAGATGATATTGTGAAAATGGTTATCGATTTTTTTACAAATAATACACCGCTTAATTTAATAAATGATACGATAATCTCTTTGGTACCTAAAGGGGAGAGACAAGAAACTATCAAAGATTTCAGACCTATTGCGTGCGTCAACTTTTGTTATAAAATTATATCCAAGATTCTGGCATTGAGATTGCAACCTTTTATGAATGAAATTATATCTCAGACCCAGTCGGCATTCATTAAAGGTAAAAGTATCCAAGATAATGTGCTTATAGCGCAAGAAATATCATAATTCTTAAACACCAAGAGAAAATCAAAAACCCACTACGCGGCAATCAAAATTGATATGGAGAAAGCATATGACCAGGTTAATTGGGAATTCCTCTTCGAAACAATGACTGCGTTGGGTTTCGCGGACAAATGGATAAATTGGATTAGGAATTGTGTTACTACAGTCTCAATGCAAGTTAAGATAAATGGACAACGACTTAAAAAATTCTACCCAAAACAAGGAATCCGGCAAGGAGACCCGCTATCTCCGCTCTTATTTTCTATTCTAAAGGAGAGTCTTGTTAGTTTAATTAATAATCAGTGTAGAGAAGGTAATATTAACGGGATTTCAATTACTAGGCAATGCCCAAAGCTTACACATCTATTCTTTGCCGACGACGCTCTATTTTTTATTAAAATATCAGATCAAGAAATCGAAGCTTTTAGGGAAACACTTCAAGTTTACTGTCAAGCGTCAGGACAAAGGATTAATCTTTCAAAGTCTATGATCTTGTTTAGTAAAGACACTCAAGATCACGTAAAAGAAAAGGTTTCAGAGTCTCTTAATATAAAAACCACGGACTCGTTAGGAAAATATCTGGGACTCCCGCTGACGCTGAAAAGATCTAAAATGGAGAATCTAAACTTCATGAAAGATAGGTTATTGGCTAAGTCAGCAAATTGGACAGCTTCACTCCTTTCGGAAGGGGGGAAAGAGACGCTTATTAAAGCGGTAATGCAAGCAATTCCTAATTACGCTATGTCTATTTTCGAGTTCCCAAAAATGTTATGTAAGAAACTGACCGCGCTTGTTGCTAACTTCTGGTGGGATACAAAAGATAAAAAAAGGATACACTGGGTCAATTGGAAAAAGATGGCAAAGTCTAAGAACATTGGAGGTGTCGGGTTTCGGGATTTTCAAAAAATGAACCTAGCTATGTTGGCTGGCCAAGCTTGGAGAATTATTAACTATAGCGATTCACTTGTTCACAAAGTGCTAAAGGGTGTTTATTCGCCAAATGGGAGCTTATGGGACTCAAAACTGAGGAACAAAAGATCATGGAGCTGGGCGAGCATATTCAAAGGGATTCAATTACTTAAAAACACGCGATATGGCAAGTTGGGGACGGAAAAACTATCGATATGGGAGCATAAGTGGCTAATGAATGGATACAAGTTGGAGAGCACAAATACTAATGCGGTAAAATGGGTAAGTGACCTCATGAACAATCAAAAACTTGGATGGAACATTGATCTGGTTAAATCGGTTTTTGACCCAATTATTGCTAATGAGATCACGAAAATTCCTATTACTAATGGAGTCGCTCATGATACTCTTATATGGCCTTATACCAAGGATGGTGCCTACTCAACAAAATCTGGATACCACACTTTAATTAGCGAGGAAGAGAAAAATCTACCGCAGTCTTCGACGAATGGAGAAAAGGATAATAATACCACATTATGGAATTTAGTTTGGAATGCTAACGTTCCGACAAAAGTAAGGATTTTCTGTTGGAGGATATGTAGAGATATACTCCCTTCAAAACAGAACTTGAAGAAGAGAAAGTGTAAGATAGAGAGCACTTGCGAATGGTGTGAAGAAGAAACGGAAAGCACCGACCACATTATCCTTAAATGCCCATTTAGTATTCAGGCTTGGGCGGAATCATCTCTTCAAATTAAAGTCAGCGACCAAATGACTGAATCCTTCTCGGAATGGTTTACAAAAACAATCTCAAGTTACGCAATTAATAGGGTAGATAAAAGGAAAGTTACGGCTACAATAATGGTCACGGCATGGAATATATGGAAAGAATGGATGAATGGTTTCTTTGAGAAAAAGGAATGGGTGGTGAATAATATTACAATGAACACAAATGATATTATTGCACGAATGTTCGATGAAAATAAGGGAAATGAACGGTCTAAACATTCAAGGGGAAAAAAGAAAGATAAAGTTATTAATAGGAATAACCCAGCAATTGAAGACGCGGCGGAAATGATTTGGTTTAGCGATGCATCTTTTGTATCTCCATGGGAACCCGCGACTATCTCAACTATTGGTGTTAAGTATAATAAATCATAAGAAAGCAATTAGGTGCAGAATAAGCAACACATTGGAAGGAGAAACCTGGGCTCTTCTCCTTGCCATTAGATCGGCAGGAGCAACGGGCATTCAGAGTAGTTCTTTCTACTCTGACAACCTTGAACTTGTTCAAGGCATTCACAGACAAGTTGGATTACATTGGAAGCTTAATCCAATCATTGAAGAAATAAGAGGATGGAATGACGCATTTCCAACTTGAAAAATATCATATATAAGCAGGGATCACAATACAATTGCAGATGCATTAGCCAAATATGCTAGAAAGAATATCAACTTATCCGGATGAGAGTATTTCTCGGTTATTAGGTCGTTTAACTTTTTAATTAGATACTGTAATAGTTAGGTTTATACCTTTGTAAAAAAAAAAATCCAATCTCTTTATTTTTTATAAAAAAAACGCTATGTAGGACTTAATTAGTTTATTTTACTCCATTTTTGTATTAATTTGTAGGAATTATAGGTAAAACGTGATTCATAACCATTATCCTTAAAAGGTGCTTAAAATGGAGATATAAATTCATTAGAATTTCATAAATATTACTACTTTGGAAATTTTTTTAATTATGATAACAGACTTTAAACACTTTTCTCGATTGAAAGTCAAACAATTCCTTAATCCACACTTTATAATTGATGCAACTGCGATCCAGCATTACTTTGACACGTCTCCATGTTTCACTTAAATATTTCAAGGAAATTAATGGGCAATAAAGCCTAAAATTCTTTCCCCTTGTACAAATATATTAATTGCAAAGCTGTCTCATTAAAAATAAAAATGTAGGTTGCGGCACTAGGTTAAATAGTCAATAACATATTTTTGACCAAATACTTTTATATAACATTTTTTTATGATCTAATTTTTTTTATATTAACTATTTTAAAAAAAAAAAAATATTAAACCAAACGTATGTTAAACTACTATGTTGTCGTTATTTCTACTAATTTTGTAAAGTATTTCGTAAATTTTAAAAATAATTTAGATACTTCAAATAGAATTACTAGTGTGATATGATCAAATAAAAATATAATTTATTTGAAATGACCAAATTACCTTCTAAAAATATTAAATAACTTACAAAAGTAATGAAATGACCAAAAAAATTTACTTTTGAATACTTTAGTCTAAAAATAATACTTTTGAAATCTTTGACCTGAAAACTGAGTTTGCTTTAGATTTTTTATAAGGCAACATTTTATTGATATAGAAAAAATTATAACAAACACTATCTACATAAAATAAAATCACAAAACATCGTTCCTCTCCTAATCCGTAAAGTCTAAGTGTCTTCCAAAATAATATATCATTGACTAACGAATACATGCCTAACTGATCCTCTGATGATAGAAGAACAACAACCCCAACAGAGAAACGTGACCCTCGTAACAACGAGAGATACCGAGTCACGGTTAACTCCACAACCATGACCTTCAACAGTGTAAAATACTGCAAATCCTCCCAAATACCCAACAAATGGGTTACCCCAGAGAAGCGGCCTGACAGAGGGTAAAGTTTCCCATGTATCCATCCATAGAATAAGAAAATTACAATGTTACAACACATCAATAATCTCTCAAAGTTAAAAAATACCGAGTTACGAAATTAACCCCTTGCAAAATCCTCTGTCAGGGCCGGTCCTGGGCATAGGCACATGAGGCAATCGCCTTGGGCCCCCAAAAATTTGGTATTTTCAAGGGCACCTTTTCAAAAAAATTAAATATTTATACGTATATATAGTTATATATTTGAATTCAGTAAAATAGCATGAATCATAAGTTAGCTTATTGGTAAAGTGATATATTTTTTTATAAGAGATTCAAGGTTTGAGTCTCATTTTTTAATAAATTTATTATAAAAAAAGTTTTCGATTTTTTTATAATTATTTTTAATATAAATATAGAGGGGCCCCTATTACAAAATTCGTCTTGGACCCCAAATATGTCAGGACCGACCCTGTCCTCTGTACCAACTTGAGAATTCTATAGTAAAACAAACACTGTCCAAACCCAAAAGCAGAACACAACCTTAAAATTAGCCTTTTACAATGTTCATAACAACAGAATAAGACATATCCCTAAATTTAGCCTTATCCAATCTTCATAAAACCTCAATAATAGTGGAGTAAGTTGATCAATTCAAGAACTAACCAACCTCAATCATCCTTCTGCAAATTCAACATTGTCAAATAAAAATTATGTAGAAAAATTACAAAGTTCCTACCTGGTCCAACTGGTGTGGCCTAAGGTGTGATAAAATAATGATATAAATAAGTGCAAATGCACACCCTAAACTAACACTGTACTGCAAGTATTACAGGACGTATGCAAGTTTTAATGATAAGAAGATTCGTTCCTCAGGGACTGACGAAAGTTAGAGAGAACGTATGCAAATTATCAAGTGCAGATATTAAAGATAGATAATAATACGCAAGCAGAAAGAAGAGAAAGATAGATATTTATTTGGTTTTTAATAAGAAAACTAAACTACTAAATTAAAGACAGAAAATAAATAACAGAAAAGAAAAGAAGATAGTATGAACGATATAACTTAGGTTTTACTAGTATGCACTAATCCTTCTAATTCTATCTATTAAATCTAATTCATAAGGGAGAATATTAGCTCTTGGTATACTTAGTCAGGATTCTAAATTCCACTACCTTAGACCTTGAGAGCGACTAAGGGGGCAACGGCACAACCAAGACGAGGACTCAAATAGGGTTATCAAACGCCACTAAGGCCCTATCCAGCACACTACAATCAATTGGTGATATGGTGGTTAAAACAAACCTTAATGACTATCTAGTTAGAAGTATGTTTTGTCAGAACTGCTATCGACACTAGACGTTATGTGGTGGTTCAATAGTTAAACACCCTTACAAGGTGACCATCTAACTACTATTAAGGTAATCCTATACCCGTGCACTAGCAAGGAAAACAATCATTAAATCAAAACGCATAATCAAATATAAAGGTAAGTAGCTAATATCAGATTAAAACATATAATTCCCAAAGAACTTAGATAGAAGAATTAGAATTCGTAGATTATACATTATGCAAAACCTAAGCTAAGAGAATTAGTTCATACAAAGAAAAGAAGAAGAAAGAATTACAAAATAAGAGGTTGAAGGAGACATAGTTGTTGCACAGCTCCTTCCAGACTTCTTCTCTTGTGTTGCAGCTTCCTCTTGGCCTTAGGGTCTGGCCAAGGATGATTTAAGAGTGTTAAGAGGCTGTATTTATAGGTTAGAGGTTTACCTAATTCGTTTCTTGGAGATAACTTCAAGTAATGGGCTCCTGGCCCAACCCAAATTCGTAAGATAAACACTGCTGCGTTGTTTTGGTCATAACTTCTTTGTTATTGGTCGGATTTTGCTCCACAAGATACCAAAAGAATCGCAACAGAATTATCTAGGGCCTTTAGAAGGAAATTACCAAATTCGGCCTATTTCTTAGGTAAAAACACCAATCTTTAGACGTGTTCTGCAGAATCCCAGATTTAGGCAGCTTTTCCTTTTCCTATTTGAACTCAGTTTCCTTCTATCTCCAATTTCCATGCATATCTTTTTCCATAAGTTGTAATCTTTGACTTGGACTCTAATTAATCTCCATAATTATCTTTAAAGCTTCACACTAAATAAACAATTAAACCCAATATGCTCTAAAAATAATAATTTTACAAATCAAGACCCAAAATAGGAAAGTGCATTAAATTAAGCTAAAATCAACCTATAAACTAATAAATAAGCCTAAAATGATGTCTCTGAAGTATATTTTACTATCACAAATGAGGAGACATCAAGACCCCCAACTCAAAGTTGTATCGTCCCGATACAATAAAAGTAAAGAACAGTAGGGTAGTCAAGAAGAAGAAGTAGGAGGAGAATAAGAACAGACTATAATGAATGATCCTAGAGCAAAAATCTAAAAAGTCTCATGTAGTAATGCTCAAGAAATAATGCACAAGTATGCTTAATATACATGTAATCAACAATCCATAAATTCAAGTCCAGATTAATTTCGCAATGCCAGAAGGAGAGGATGATAACTTAGTTCATGTTAATGGCTATAGGTTGTTCATAGGTCCCAAATACAGCATCCAATGGTCCACTTACCTATTACCTAATAGCTCAATTGTTTCTCCATCTAGTAGTTAGAAATCCTAAGGTCTTGGTTATAACTTGGCTTAAGGACGGGTGTGGTATATTTGGATAATGAAAAGTGAGCTTTTGGCTCTCTCCTCACTAGCCATCAACGAATCGCCCTAGAGCTTGAGTTGTTCACTCAAAGATGTTCTCACTCAACCCAATTTATTGATGCTTTTGATTTGCATCCCCAATTAATCCCAATTAAAACCTTTTGTGATGATATACAAATTCCACTTTGCCGGTCCGAATATATATTTTCTTTTCAAATCAATTTTTCTTTTTTGTATAGCTATGATTCTCTTTTTATGTTGAGATATCACACTATATTCTTTTCATATATATATTCTTTCTTTTTAATGCCCTTGTTGGCAAATTTAGCTCGTAGCTTCTTTTCCATTCACTATTACCCCGGCAAAGGGTTACAATAATAACAATTCATCATCAATAAAATCACAAAGATAATTTCCAAATTCCCAAAGTTCCCTAATGATGAAACCCACCACCCCAAACTCAAGCTCTAAAACGAGTTGTCTCAGGTTTTGCGATTCGAGTGCGGGTCATATAGATGAGTCCTAAAACTAGGGTAAGGATTATAATGTGTTTCAAGAAAAGGCTTTAGAAAGGCTCAGAGGGGCTAAGACGGATAAATAATAATCAAACAAAAGGGTGAGAAGGTATAAAAGGCTTCAAGTGTTTTAATCATGAAAGAACTGCCTTATTCATTCTTCTAACTACCGGATTTTGTTACTTTTTCACTACTAGTTCATAGACAAGTGGGTTTTCAACTAATTTTAAACCTCACGTTCTACACACCAAATAACTATTCCTAAGTTTCAACGTGATTTCTTAGCATTGCTCATTAACTTTTCTATCCTTTACTTCCTGTTTTCATACATGCAAACTAAACAAACTTATAACATCTTTCAAAAACATACTACCTACTATCATTAACTTAATAAAATCATGCTCAATAGGTACATTCAACATATTCTATGCCTAATTCAACCCAAAAATTTTAAATTTTATGAAAAAAGAAAAAGGAAGATGAGGACAACGAATCCCCACCCCCAACTCAAAAATGAGCCGTGTCCCCACGGCTCGAAAAAGACTCAAGAAAAATAAAATTTAAAATTAGCATACATATTGCACATAAAGAAATGGTAGGGAAGAAAGAAAACATACTCTTCGAGGCTTTTACCTCGCCTAGACGATACTCGGATTAAATCTAATGTATCTTCTTCACCCAACTTCTTATTCGCTTTATGTTCAGGACACGTGATCATAATAGGATATTGCATTAAATAACGTCATGGGAGAGATCAAAGATTCGTATCACCTCCTCATAGATCAACTGTGCCACATCTTCTTCTTCTCTTCATAAAAGACAATTCACAAACAACCCAAAGCATTCCAAATCTCCATGAACCTTCATGTATTCACCTTCAACTTCTTCTTCAAATACTTTCTCATAAGACAAAGGTAGTTCCTTTAATTGTTTCTTCGGAGAAGCTATCATGGCCATTGAAGCTTTCTCTTTTTCTTCGGGTGTAGGGTCTTTGATCTAGAGAGGTTGTGTTGTCTTCTTCACTAAAGATAGAACCTTTTTGCTCATTGAATCAACACAGCATGCTACCCTCTCTTCTCTTGACTTGTTTTACCCTTTGAATTGGAACTATGACTTGTCTCACTTGATTTCTTCTCAATTAGATCCAATACCTTGATTTCTTCATCACCCTTTCAGTAGATAATGTGCATGTTCTCTTAATCATCTCAATTTACCCCCAACTCAAAGCTTTAACCACTCTTGAAATTTGAAACTCTTGATTATTAGTTGTACAAGCTTAAATTGGGTTAGGAAAGGTGATTTGATGATGATTCTCTATGTGGGTAAGATGGATTCTTCATGGATTGGCTTGGATTTAAGAAATTGTAGGATGAAATTCTGAAATTTAAGCTTTTGATTCTTGGATTCAAGGTGTTTTGGGATGATATAGGTGGTTGAATCTTCTTTGTAATGATGTGGAGAATGAATTGGATGTGTTTTCATGGTGATTGGGTAGTGTTTTGATGATTGGTGAAGGTTTTTATGAGCTCTAATGGAGTTGGGAGAGTTTTGGAGAGAAGAAAGAGGTTTAAGGTTTAATAAATTCGGAATAATAAGCTTTAGATCTTCATATAACCTTGAAACCCTTTCTTTTCTCTCTCTGGCGGCTCGTGCGGACTACCCCTGCGGACCATGGGGTGTACCGCGGGGTATACCGCGCCTCCTACGTCAAAAAACCCGTGGTAGGACCCCGTGGCACGTGCTTGTGCGGTGCATGGCGCGGTATAGGGTCCGGTATACCGGACCCATCAGCTATTTTTTTTTCGTTTCTGGATAAAACCCGCGGTAGCAACCCGTAGTACGGGTTTTTGACCACGCGGTGCACCGCGGCTGAGGTCCGGTGTACCGCACGTGGCAAAAACCTCCCCAGCAGCTAGATCTCGAAAAGTTATGCAGTTTAGGCTCAAAAATCACCTGATTCCGATATCCGAGCGCAAAGATATGGCTTGCCGAAGTTTCTGTCCGAAAAATTTTTGCTCGCTTCCCTAACTCGATTTCTCCAATACCTAATCATCAAAAACACTAATACCTTTCTCAAATATGCAATATCAACTAAAATTAGCTAATCTAAACATAAATTAAAAACTAAAACGTAAAAACATAAAAGAAATTACGGGTTGTCTCCCGTATAGCACTTTTATTTAACGTCTTTCAAAGTTAGACGTGTTACCTCGATTAAGGATGACGAAATTTCCACCCTTTGCCTTTAATTCCCACGAACTTTTCATCTCGATTCTTAATAATCATGGATGGTGCCATCCAAGATGTCGTGGGAATAGGTGGTAACTCAATTCCAAGTGTAGCATTACACTCCTCTGGTAATCCATTCATCTCGAATCTTCGTTTGTTAGAAAGAATGTCCATTATGAATTGACCGTATTTTGACATTCTTGTGAGAGCTTCTACAAACGGGCTGCTGTTCTTTAATTTGTTCATCATGTCAACGAACTTCTTGAATTCCAGGTTATTGTCCTTTCTGACATGTGAAGGGAATGGTGGAGGAGGACATGTATTGGTTACCACTGGGCTCTCTTTTTTCTCTGGTGTCTTCTCTTGGACACGTTCTTGTTCAACTACCTCTTCGACCTTATCTTCTGTTGCTTCTTCCCTCCTCTGATCTGGAATAGGGACTGATTCTGGTTCTGGTCTTGGTGGAGATAGTTGTTTTCCACTTCCTAATTCAACTGCATGACAAACTTTGTTTTCTGGAGCAGTAGTATCACTTCGGAGTTGCCTTTCTGCAAGGATTATAGTTTTTTCCACCATTTGTGACATTGTCTGTACCAGCTTGTCAATCGCATCATCTGAGTTTTGGATTCTTTGCTGGTTATTCTCCATCTTTTCAATTAGGTTCATCATCTTAGCCATGCTTGAATTCAAACTCGGAGGTTGTTCTTGTATGGTTTGCTGCATTGAATAAGGATGTGGTTCTTGATAAGCTTCATTATAAATCGGCGCTTCTTGATAGATAGGTTGTGGAGGATAGTAGGATTGTGGTCGTGGTTGATAATAATCATCATAATAATGATTACTATGATTATAATTCTGTTGATCTCCGACCCAATTGTAACTCTGTGGGGGTTGATAGTCAGCGTAATTTCCTTGAGATTGATAATAACCATCATAATAATGGTTTCTTTGATAAGGCATGAAGGAAATTGAGGCTGGATTGTTCATGCAACGTCCCCACGAGTGATCTCTTGCTCCACAACTAGGACATGAAGGTGTTGTATGTACTAGATTCCTCCGAGCTATTTCTCGCGCTTGTTCTCGTAATTCCTCAAGTTGTTGGCTTAACTCCTTGAGTTTTAGAGATTCCATCTTGAATTAGCTTCTTCAGGATCTAATAACACTAAACCTTTATCTCCTAATAAATCTGCTCTCGCCTAAAGAAATCTGTAAAAAAAAAAACTAAAAAGAAAAGCGTAAAATAGAACTAACTAAAATAAAAGCACAAGATAATTGCACAAGGACTAACGATGTAGTCCCCGGCAGCGGCGCCAAAAACTTGGTGTGGCCTAAGGTGTGATAAAATAATGATATAAATAAGTGCAAATGCACACCCTAAACTAACACTGTACTGCAAGTATTACAGGACGTATGCAAGTTTTAATGATAAGAAGATTCGTTCCTCAGGGACTGACGAAAGTTAGAGAGAACGTATGCAAATTATCAAGTGCAGATATTAAAGATAGATAATAATACGCAAGCAGAAAGAAGAGAAAGATAGATATTTATTTGGTTTTTAATAAGAAAACTAAACTACTAAATTAAAGACAGAAAATAAATAACAGAAAAGAAAAGAAGATAGTATGAACGATATAACTTAGGTTTTACTAGTATGCACTAATCCTTCTAATTCTATCTATTAAATCTAATTCATAAGGGAGAATATTAGCTCTTGGTATACTTAGTCAGGATTCTAAATTCCACTACCTTAGACCTTGAGAGCGACTAAGGGGGCAACGGCACAACCAAGACGAGGACTCAAATAGGGTTATCAAACGCCACTAAGGCCCTATCCAGCACACTACAATCAATTGGTGATATGGTGGTTAAAACAAACCTTAATGACTATCTAGTTAGAAGTATGTTTTGTCAGAACTGCTATCGACACTAGACGTTATGTGGTGGTTCAATAGTTAAACACCCTTACAAGGTGACCATCTAACTACTATTAAGGTAATCCTATACTCGTGCACTAGCAAGGAAAACAATCATTAAATCAAAACGCATAATCAAATATAAAGGTAAGTAGCTAATATCAGATTAAAACATATAATTCCCAAAGAACTTAGATAGAAGAATTAGAATTCGTAGATTATACATTATGCAAAACCTAAGCTAAGAGAATTAGTTCATACAAAGAAAAGAAGAAGAAAGAATTACAAAATAAGAGGTTGAAGGAGACATAGTTGTTGCACAGCTCCTTCCAGACTTCTTCTCTTGTGTTGCAGCTTCCTCTTGGCCTTAGGGTCTGGCCAAGGATGATTTAAGAGTGTTAAGAGGCTGTATTTATAGGTTAGAGGTTGACCTAATTCGTTTCTTGGAGATAACTTCAAGTAATGGGCTCCTGGCCCAACCCAAATTCGTAAGATAAACACTGCTGCGTTGTTTTGGTCATAACTTCTTTGTTATTGGTCGGATTTTGCTCCACAAGATACCAAAAGAATCGCAACAGAATTATCTAGGGCCTTTAGAAGGAAATTACCAAATTCGGCCTATTTCTTAGGTAAAAACACCAATCTTTAGACGTGTTCTGCAGAATCCCAGATTTAGGCAGCTTTTCCTTTTCCTATTTGAACTCAGTTTCCTTCTATCTCCAATTTCCATGCATATCTTTTTCCATAAGTTGTAATCTTTGACTTGGACTCTAATTAATCTCCATAATTATCTTTAAAGCTTCACACTAAATAAACAATTAAACCCAATATGCTCTAAAAATAATAATTTTACAAATCAAGACCCAAAATAGGAAAGTGCATTAAATTAAGCTAAAATCAACCTATAAACTAATAAATAAGCCTAAAATGATGTCTCTGAAGTATATTTTACTATCACAAATGAGGAGACATCACCAACACATCAGGTCTACAAGTTGCAACCCGTATCAAATAAAAACCACACTTATCATAAAGGCCTAACGCACTAAGTGAGCCAAGCCTACTAACCAGATCCCAGTCCAATCTCACACGTGTCGGCTTCGCCCTACCCGTCACGACCCAAACCATTGTCCTTATATATATACATATATACCCCGCACGGTCCTCTCGTCTAACATTGTCATCCTCACACCATCCCAAAACCTCTGTGCTCTATCCATCTCAATCACATCCCCCATCGAGATTCCGTGACTGGACCTCCTTCAATCGCCATTATCCAACGCTGCCTAATCCCCCATGTTTGATATCTTCCTCCAAAATCAAACTACTTTCACCCCTTGGTCCAACTTACATCTCAAACGGGGCTACTTAACAACGCCTGTCTTCCACCCATCATCCAACGCCCCCTCATATAGGTACCAAACCGTCCTCTAATGTCTCCATTCCCATTGCATCCACACTCCCCCAAACTGCCATAAGACCAGAAATACAAATTCTTAATCCAATCAACATCATCATCGAAAAAAGATCAAGCAAGAGAAAGATTAGGGGTGGAAATCGGATTTGAAATTTCCGATTTCCGGTTTTTCGATTTGAATATTCTAATTTCAGAACAAATTTTTAATATTTTGATTTCCAAAATTCCGATTTCGATATTTCCATTGGAATTGAAACTAAATATAAATTTCTGAAATTTTCGATTTTCCGATCCGATTTTTGTTTCCGATTTTCTTTTTTTCCAATTTTACATTTGGAATATTATTTCTGATATATTTTCGATTATTAATTATTTTATATATCACGTAATAATATATAATATAGTATATGTATATAAATTTACATATCATACGCATATACAGTAAGTATCTTTTGCAGTTTTAGTTAAGTTTTTTCATGTAATTATGTTTTTCTCTATCTGTGAGAATAGCTCCTTGTGTTCGAAGGATGTTGAGTTTTATACATGTATGAGTGTTTTCTTTATTCGAACTAAAAAAAGTGTACTTTCTTTATATTGAGAGCATGCATCTGTTTTTCTGATAAAAAGTGATGCATGCTTGGAAAAAACTAAAATTGTATTGTACTATATAGGGTGGTCTAATTTAGAAATCCTGAACCAAAAGTTTCAAAATTTATGAACCAAAAGTTTCAAAATTTCTGAACCAAAAGTTTCAAAAATTTTGATCTTTCGTGCCAAAATTTCTGAAATCTGTGCCGAAAATTATGAAATTCTGATTTTTTTTCAGTTTTGAAAATTTCGAATCAGAATTGGAATGGAAAAGCCTACTCCGTAAAAAACAGAAATTTTCAGAAAGACCTTTTTTTCGATCCATTTTGTCTGATTTCCACCCCAAAGAAAGATCAACATATGTATCAACAAAAGGAGAGAATATCTTACTAGATCTATCCGTGTTTGAGTTGAAAAAAAACAACCTAAACTCAATAAAATGTAAGAGAGAAGAAAGAGAGAAGATAGAGTATGACTTTCTTACTCCTCTTTTTTCTCTTTCTACCTATTAGTGGGCTATAGAATAATATTCACCTCCTTTCTCTTTTCCTTCCAAATTAGAGATCTTTTCATCTAGTGTCAAAATTCTTCAACATCATATTATATTCGTTCTTTTCGTATTAGTTTATAGGTAATAGTGAGTTTAGGTTTTAGCAACCATAGTAGTTTGGTTTTTAACGACAATATTATTAAAGGAGGAAATAAACGTACTCTTGATTTAAGTATCTATAATTTTATACTTATTGTTCTTATACTTTGGTTACAGGCTTTAATATGTGTATGGTTTTTATTTCTATCATTTTTAGGTACTTTTTAAGGTAATCTCATAGTTGTGGTTGGTGTTTTAAGATTTGTTTATTGTGGTTTGCTTGGTTCGAATTGTTTCATATCAATCGTCTTCCTCGAGGACCAAACCAAGATGTTTTGTATGTTGGAGGGATAGTGATACTTATCACTACAACTTTAGGATATCATTTTGGATGGCTTTTTTTTGGGATCTCAGTTTGTCCTTAGGGCGTTATATCCCTATGGTTGCTTTGGTATCCATTCCGACCAATACAATTGTTTGGTGGAACTGTTATATTACTAGGTTGCTATCAAAATGAAGTTGACTTTGTAGTCTTTATAACTTTTTACTCTTGGACCGTACTTGTAATTTTTGTTGTTATCTTGTGTGTTGTATCGTGTTGTAACATCGTTTGCATATGGACAATATAATATTCTATCACCACAAAAAATATTTAAATAGTACGATAGCTTAGCTCCAATTGAAAGTTGAGATTTTACCTAGTAGGTCTTGAAGACCCCTCGTCAAGACCCAAGAAATCCTACCTAGTCCACTTTTTTCCAACAAAAACAACCCTATACGATGATTACTAAAACAATATATCAAAACACCTATACATCATTCTAAAAATAGAAGGGACACCAAAGACAAAATAAAGAAAAAAATACAAAGAACTGACTAGGTCCAAGCTTTCTATCTCCTTGCCACAGCATCCATCCACTAGCCTCCACTGCAGCACTCCACTGATTTGGTTTCAGGCCTCAGCAGCAACATCTAACCAACCCCATCAAATTACCACAAAAAAATTACAAATTAACCCCAGATACACAACATAATCAACTCTATAACAAATAATTCTCTGAGATTAGCCCTGCAATCAAATCACCATCAAACATGTAAACTAAATTTATTCACAACACAAAATCAATCACCCATGTCTAAAATTAAAACCCTATACAGGTTCTAAAACTCCCATTTCACCCCTAACTCATCCCTTTGTACCTGCACACTCAAAGACAGTCCACCATCTTTCTCATTATGCATAATACATAATAATTCGCATAAAATCTTAGCAATATTATATACTACTTGAATGGAAAATACATGAAAGCGATTAAAACGTGGGTTATATGGAATTGTACTTGAGGACCCGTTGTCAAACGTCAGACTTCTTCTCTCAAATTTAATTGTCATGCCATTTATTGGTTGTCATCAAGCTCCTTTAATTGCATAATTTGTTGCTTACTGAATAGTTCTTGATCTAATTTAAGCTCATTTATTGCCCAATAAGGACCTAATTCACACTCGAGGGGTAAGTGGCAATCCTTATTGTACACCTTTTGATATAGATATATACATATGCGGGTTTTATATGATGTTCCGTAAGAAAAGAGTTCATCGTCAAACTTTGTCTACCAATATTTCCTCATTGGTCCCACAGTTTTCTCAAGAATCAACTTTATCTCTTGGTTAGAGACTTTGGCTTGCCTATTCCTTTATGGATGGTAGGCAATATATACCTGTATCTAATCCCATATTTCACTAGAACCGCCTTCAAGTACCTTTATCACTAATGATCACTCTCGGGTGTTCCATGTCTCGTGAAGATTTGTTTTTGTTTCTGTATGCTTTCTTCATTTATTTATGCCGAATTAAATTTGCTATCTCGAGGGTCTGCATGTTTCTCTTGATGCCATTTACATATTCTATTTCTTGATCATTCTTTATGACTCGGATCTGGTTGAGGGGATGGTTTCAAGGGTACCCTATTTCCCTAATTTGATTAGTAACTCAGACTTTTTCTCTGTTTCCTCAGCTAACTACTGGAATTGTTTTTTGAGAGGGGAGGTAATAACCTTTGACTTGTCATCCTTGATTGTCAAAGAGTTTCTCGATATTTTCATTTATCGTCGTCTTTGTATCAATATTTAGCTTTCATAAGTTGTAGAAGCTTTTTTAGTACAACTATGTCGGTTATCCTAACCCCTTAATGCTTCACATGGAAGGATATGGTTGTTACTTTGTCTATTATCTTATTTTCTAAGGTAATCCCCAAGTATTTATTTTACACCTACTTGTGGGCATATCTCCTTTTGTCTTTATTTAATTTCAAAGAAAACTACTTTTGAGATGCCTTAAAGGACTTCGTTGGTTTTTACGCTTTCTTCTTCTGGTGCCATGTTGTTCCCTTAGTCACGATTTTATTATGTCTTCCATTATACTCTTCTAGTAGCTAATACTGAAGGCATTTCCTCCCGAGGTATTTTCATGCAAGGCTCCAGGAATATCCCAGAAAGAGAAAGTATAAATGCTGAGACTATTCAACCAAAGTTGTCAAAGTTATTCTAGGAACTATTGCGGCTATAGGAAAGGTTTGACCCGGTACCTTCTTTATGTATCTCTGTCTTCAACCTTCTTCCTTTTGTAACGTATGTCCAACCCCTTATGGGGTATTTTTATAGTATCAGTATCCACTCTATTCACATTACGTTCTTTCCTTTTACAATTGTTTTTCTTGTCATATATGCTATGCTTGGCCATTGCATTTCCTGGGTTGACCTATCTGTGCTTTCTCTTGTTTTTCAGGTGGTGTGCTCAGACTTTTCCCTACTCCTGATGTACTTGGGGGAATATTTGTGCGACCCTGCATCAGGAGCGTCTTTTAGCTTTGCAGCCTTCTTTCACAGCTTATACTACCTTCAACTTTGTAACTTTTTGTCTCTTTATTTCCTTATATTTCCCGATGCATCTATTTTGCTTGACATATGCTTTATACCCCTCTCTGCTTCAATAAATATAAGCTTCCCTTAATGTGCATGTTATAGTTCTTTATGAAGATTTGTTAGCTTGCTTTGAGCTATGTGTAGTATAAGTTCAACAACTTTTCTTACACGACCGCATGACTTACAAGTCGAGGATGTTTTACTTACCTTTTTGGACATTTCCAGACTAATTTTTTTACCATTAGTTTTTTGCAGGTCTTATTGAGAGACGCCCGCGTCGCTTAATTAATCATGCAATCTTTGACCAAATAAAAAATGTTATCTTTGATGATATCCTAATATTTTATGATAAAAACAATTAGGGATACCGTCTTGAACCTGGTGCTTTAGAACCACCCATACTAAAATGCGGTCTTACATACTTATTATTAATACGATGTGGATCTATAATAAGTTTAGAAGTGAGTGGCCCGATCAAATATCTAGGAGGGAACCCACACCAGTGTCTGGGAAAAGTAAAATCCAATTTTTAGTCACTACGGTAATTTCCAGCTTTTCTTAAACATGGTATTATGCACAACGTCTCTTGTCCATGTGAAGAAACACCCTTTAGTTAAGAGATCAATGAGGGAGTTTAGGCAAATAAAGTCATTATATATTTGAAGCTTTCCTTCAGAAATACCCCAAATACCAACTTTTTCGTTTGTCTTGGTCACCTCATTAAATTCTTCTATTTTAAGTCCTAAAATATTATTATCATTTCAAGTGGAGATGAAATCTCAACGATCAAAATCATTTCATTGATTCGTAGGATCACCGATTAAGACGAGATACAAGAATAACACATAATTTCCATAAATATGACAAAAGACTACAAATTTACAATCTTTTTCTACTATGACATCAGCCAAGTAACTAAGATACCCCCCCTGAACTACCCCAGGGTTGACAAAGCTCCATTGGCCAAAACAAGAATGTCTAACTATACAATTACAAATATTGGACGAGATTTTTTATTCAAAAAAACAACAAAAAAGGGTCGTAGATATTGAAAAAAAATATTGTTAATGTATCTTTTAGTTAAGGGGGCCCAGTTCTCTTGACAGATCCAAACCAAAATACTCTAGGACTATGAAGTGTCAACCCGATTCTCCCTCATAGAGACGCCTTCACCAAATTTAGCTTGTACTTTTACAATAACTTCCTCATAGCAAGAATTTCATCTTTAGTAGTTTTAGTAAAGACATCATCTTCACTCATTTTCCCTTCCCCACGATAAACCAACCTACCATCAATCCTTTCTTTTACCACCATAATATTATTATCGTCAATCCTTTCCAATGACTAAGGTATGATCCCCACCATATACTTATTATCAAATATGATACACAAATGTTTGAACTGGATTTTGTCATCTTCGAATCCCCCAAAACCACTAAAGTATTCATAGATTTGTTGAGAAAAAGACCAGATCTTAAATTATATTATCTTTTTGATATTGGAAATCAAACCGGGGACCAGTTTATATTTACCATGTAAGCTGATTCTCCAGGAATTTGAAACTTACCTATAAACTTGATCACTCACATTTTCACGCAAGACCGGGGTTTGTGGAGTATATGAGCTGATTTATATCCTCCCTTCCACATCATCATCACTACCTTCACTATCTGCCTCATATCCACTTTCACCACCAAAACCAAAAGGCCTGCCATATTCTATATCTTGACCACCAACTCAAAGAAAATCATTTTTCAAAGGAAACTCAATACGACGAGTAATGTTATGCCTAAGACATATATTGTTTTCATCCAAGAAATTACTCTCACTTTGGTTGTTTTAATTCAAGTATTTTATGATCCATTTATTTCATCATCCTCCTTCATTTTCGTTCACATTCAAAACATTATCAAATAAAATCTTTCTCATTTGATTTTTAATCTTTACAACTCTGTATATTAACTTCTCAACAAAACATCTTTCTTCAGTATGCACATGAATCACTAGAGGTTTAGAAATTACTTTCTTGAGGTACTGTATGGTTTTGAAAGACATATGACACCTTACTTGTTGTTCTTGAACATAAAGCTCACCGATCTCCTAAATAAAGGACACATTTGTAGCTTCTTCGTTCATATGGATCATATGCATAACATTATCACTCGACCTATTCAAGTTTGGAGTGGTAGCTTCATTATCATTTTGAATAAATTTCTAAGATTTCATGCTTAGACCCATTATCATTTATCAAGTTCTAAGTATCATTCAAATCATATTTTATATGAATTATATAGTTTGAATATACTTCAGGGTTCATGGAGATAGAATTCATCCAGTAAAAAATTACCCTCCTCTCATCTCTATATGGTGGTAGTATAATATTAGTTTGGAAACCACCCCTCACATGTCCCATGATGCCACATCTAAAGCAAAATAAACCTATATTTTCATATTTAAAATATTCCGAACCAACTTACTCCCCATGTTGAATGCAACACCCAGTTTGACGAGGTAACTCGACATCATACTTAACCCTAAAACGAATCTTTGTCACTATACAATTATCTTGGGGATAAGGGAAATATACTTCCACAATTTATCCTAAAAATTACTCAAATAGTCAACCATAAGTAGGTTATTTTAAATATAATCAAGTTGGCCTACATTTATCCACGAGACTGATTTGTCGAGGTGAAGCTCTTCCAATGGAGTGGGAGGTCATCATATGTTACAACAATATGAAAAACTTTGAACATACCTGGTCTTCCTTCACATAAATTAGTTTGTTATGCTTTTTCATCTAAGATGAATTTGAAAGTATTGAAACGAATCTCTTCAAAAAAGTCTGAACCCTGAATCTTCTAATTCTTATTAATAATTATTGTAAAGTCATGTTTTAGAAATTCCCTAACAACCATATCCCTAGCTATAATTAAGTATTGAGGGACTTACCTAACTAAGGGAATTTTTCTTCCAAGGTTATGAATAGTAAGTTTTTCAGTGATTTGATCTTTTAGGTTTAGTAATGGCAAAGCATGGTGATATCTCGATGCCATAATGAAGATTCAAAATAATGTTTAAGAGGATGAAGAAAATGGGTTGTGAGGAACCTAGTGATGTATATATTTTTGTGATATATTAATCTATGCACTAGACGTCTTTTTGGGTGCTTATTGGGCCTAAGTGAGAGATTTTTCCCAATGTTTGACATATTGCACTTTTCTATCTTCTTTTGGACATATTGATATTTATAGAGATTGTGTGCCGAATTGTAAGTTAAGTGTATATTTTTTAGGTAAATGGTTGACACAATATTCCAAGATGAAGAGAAAAAATAAAAAAATTCAAAGATAAACCCTAAGCCAAGGCGTAGTTGGAGCTAAAAGTCACTTTGGGAAAGATAGAGTTTTTATTGGAAAAGTTTTGACGTCATATTGTTTCAGTCACCATGATTAATTGGTTCGATATTTGGACTCAATTCCTTTTTATTTGGATATATCTTGAAGTTAGTGACATGTGAGATGTGACGAAAGTCAAATCGGAGTTGAGATGAAGAAGTTACGTCATTTGCTTCCACCGTGACTCGAACTTGGACAACACTACCAAAAAACGGGTTGGGGCATTTATAACTCATTTAAGTGAGCCCATTTGACCCCAAAACGTTTTTAGGTTACTATATAAGCATATTAGAACCTCCTAACTGATAAGACATCATTAGACATCAAATATTTTAGTAGAGGGAGGAGCAAAACGTTTTGGAGAAGGAAGAGAAGAAGAGGAGAAGGGTTTCCACCCAATTCCACCATTTTCCACCATTCCATATTCGATTCCCTTCGTTTCTTAGGTTAATTTTGTTTTGTTTTTCATATTAAACATGATTTTGGTATTATTTTTCTTTAATTTCAGTTTATTAGTATGAACTAAACCTCATATGGTTGAGGCTTGCAATGGTATGAACCCTAATTGATTAATTTATGTGATTTGATTTTGAGATATTTTATTACTAAAATCTATTGAGGATTATTTTCCATTGATTATATATTTTTGCGTGTATCCTATTCGTTCCTTGATCACATATTGAATAATATTGGACTTGTGCTATCACCCTGATAGGGGTCGAATTTCAGAACTAGTATATAAACGTTTAGAGTACGGTATTGAACAAGATGTCTTGCCTAGCTAGATAGTCAATAGGGTTTGAACCTTTAGCATTTGAAAGAATTTGAAAGCATTCGGAAGGTACACTGAGAATATGTCCGTAGGGTCGTAGAATTGCTCTCTAAGCTACCTTGATGGGAGTTAGAGAGACCCTTGAATCCAAGCTAATGTGAAAAGTCAATTCGCCCTTATATCAAATAACGATTGAATAGTCAAATAGGGGGACTACTTGCAAGAATCAAGCACATCTCTCTCCATTTTCTTGTCTTTTAGTATTCTATTAATATTTCTTTTTAGTTCATCATTTATTTTATTTGCAATTTAGTCCTTTATATACAAAAAAACAAATATTATATTTATATTATTTTCATTTATCTAGCAACTCCACATTCTCAAACTTTTGTAGCATATTAATTTAACTTTGATGGTCTTTATGAAGATGATAATCCCATGTACTTATCTTTATTACTTGTCAATGACCCGTACACTTGCGGGAAGTCACCCTCTTTTGTGTTGATTACTAATCACACCCTAGGGGACGATACCTAGCTTCCAAATGCTTCTATATATACCCCCAAGTACTCATCGCCTCCATTCACATGCCTTTTAGTTTTCCAGTGCAGAGCTTTACATGTAACTGGTATCTCTGTGAGCAGGATTGTGATTTAAACACCCAGGAATGTAACTACCTAGTTCCAAGTAGTAAAAGTAGTATAATCGCCTCCACGTGGATTGTAAGCCTAATATTGTGTGTTAAATAAAGTTTGAAAAATCATTATGCGATAAAAATAAAATAGATCAAAATCGGATTTTTATGCTAAAGACATATAATCAAAAGGACTAAAAAAATCAATAATCAAAATATTAGAAAGCAAATAGGAGATTTTTTAAGGAGAGAAAGCTAGCCCAAGATGATCCAATTTATCAAAGTCTTACAAATTAGACTTAAGTTGAATAAGGACACTGTTAAACTATTCACATTAACCGCCCCGGGACTCTAAAATCTTCATACAACTCTAATAATGGTTAAGGGACTACCTTTTAAATCTGGGAATTCTCCCAAATAAACCTACAAATCTATTATGTGCTTGTTGATTTTATCCATTAACGACTATGCAAAATTCCTCCAATCTCCCAATTCTATAAGAAATAAACATGTTCATTATCTAGTTCCACATATATATCACCATGTGGTGTAATTTAACAATTAAGGCTAATCACTTACGTGTCCTTCGTAAGAAAAAACAGTTTTATCCAAAATAATAGAAAATACGAATAAATGAGCATCAATTAAGAAAAAAAATCCTCTATTCATACAAAAACCCTAACATATAATTATAGAGTTCAAACGAGATCACCCCAAATTTATAGAGAAATAAAATCTTAAAGAAATTAAATAAAGTATAGCCATAACTTGAATAATAATTGAAAACAAAATAAAAGTAATGAAAAGTACAATACCGAAAAGTTGGTGATACTCCCTCCTCGTTGCCTCTCCTCTTACATATCTTGAGTTGAATAATGATAAAAAAGGTGCAAAAAAAAAAAAATATATATATATATATATATAATTTTCAATTCATAGGTCTCTATCATAAGGCAACCCTTGGATCAAACTAGTTCGTTATTTGACCCATAAGAAATTTTGCATGATTTTGGTAGCTTGCATCGTTTTCACTAAAATATTCTTAACTTCCTTGTACGAAATCGAAATTATATTTGTTTGAGCCCACAGTAACTAGAATTTAAGGACTATCCAGTGGTATAAGAATCGACCTCTATTCTTCACCAATGTATGCATTGTAACTTCAAAGTCGGTGATTTCTTTGCAAAATTGTTCCTGAACTCAAAGTGTAGCTTTGAAATCGTGGTCAATATTCGATTTTCCATGGATCCCTACTTGGCTATTTGGCTCCTTAGATCTTGTTTTAAACTATGAATTTCATGTGTTCTTATAAACTCAACCTATATAGAGTAAAACACCTAAAACTACTCCAAAAATGCGTGAATCATATATATTATTAGCTAAAGACTTGAATGATATCAAATCATGTAATAAACCCTAACTTTTAATCTCTTAAATTCTTAAAAATAATTTCTTTGTCTATACAAACCCATCGTACAATGTGAAATATCAGTATTCTGATTGACCTAGTTGATCTAATATAACAAAGAAATCTAACCAAATCAGATGAAATACGACACTTGTAAACCGTAACAAAGAGGCACAATACAAATAACGATTCTGATAGGCTGATAACTCAGTAAAAAAAAACTAGAATAAACAAACACGACACAAATACACATGGAAATGTACTGAAAATTAGGATAAAAAGAAAAAAACAAGAAATTGGCAAAGAAATTATAATAAGATCATAAGAAGCAAAAAAGATTAAGATTAAAAATTAAATTAAAATGATTTCAGAGAAAACAAAAAGATTTTCCGTAAAAAGGGAAAATTCAATTTTATAATTTTTTGAGATAGAATGTGATGGAAACTATTGAAAACATAAATATATATATATATAGATATAGATTATAAAAGGAAAAAGAAATCACTTGATTTTCAAAAGAAAAAACACTATTGTTTTGGAAAAGATGACTTCAATTAGAAAAGATCATAAACCCTAATCTTGGACTTACTCTAAATTACAATTTTTATTGGATGGCTTGTTTTTCCTATAAGAAAAATAGTTTTTTCAACGTTTTTATAGGAAAAAGTCCCATCTCTTTTTCTTTCACTTTCTCACCCGTGACTATATTCAATATTCAGTGTCTTGAAAGTGCTTTTTTGAGAAGTATTTAAAAATATTTTTAGCATTTTAAAATTTTTTTTTGACTTACACTTTTTTGAGAAGCACCAAATAGATGTTTCTTAGAAAAAACACTTAATAAATTTTTTTAAAATTTTAAATTTTGTTCTAAAAACATTTTTTTACTCTAAAATAAACAATTTTAAACAGACTCTCAATTTTCCTCCCAGCAGTTCCAACTTCCAACAAATACATGGAAAAAAAAAAGAAAAAGGAAAAAAATAAATTAAATAATACTAAAACCCGATGAAGAAAACTATTACATAACGCGTAACATAAAATTACCATTCCATTACAGAGAAAAAAAAAAGAAAAAAAGTCAAGCAAGAGTAATAGAAGTAGAATAGGCCCAGACAATTACCATTCCATTACTCTTACATAAAGTAGTTTATTTAATTAAAACAAAACTCAAAAGTCAAAATTAACCCAGAAAAGAAATTGACACGATTCAACTCAAATCCAACATCATTCGATTAACTCCCAAAAAAACTAAACTAAACTAAATAGCCTCTGTCTCATTCAAGTTCAAGAAAGAAGTAGATTAAGAGATGATGATGAAATTGAGATGAAGAAAGAAGAAACAATAAGAAGAAGAAGAGATGGCATATTATAGCAATGGCAAAAATGGTAGAAGCAAATGGTGGTGGTCTTGGTCATGGAAGCAAGCAGTTATTCTTATTTGTTCCATTAATATCTTCGTTGCTCTTTATGTGTTTCACTCTCTTTATTCTTCACTTTACCTTTACCCTTTTGGACAATCAAGTAAGTTCCTTTAATTCTTGTTATTTTCTAGCTATTTTCGCTTTAACCCTTTTGTTAATTTTGGATTTTATTTACACCCTTTTCGATTAACATTATGTAAACAAAGATTGCCTTTTTTTTTTGTTAATTTTGATTTTTTCTTCCTTGGATCGCTTTTTTCACAGCTTTTAAATACACTACCGAACAGATTAGGAAAATGGAAGAATCAAATCAAATACGTAAATCATCCGAGCCAACTAAGCTAATTAAATTGGTAAGCAAGTCTTTTTTTTTTTTTAATAAAACTCGACAATTATTATTCATGTTTAATTATAAATCTCTTAATTTAAGGTGTCTCAATTAAATTTAAGAGAAGAAAGAGTAGTTGAGTTGCCTCAGCATATAAAACAGATGATTACAAATGAAATACTCATGAAATTACGAGCTTTAAATACTAGTAATAATTCAACTATGCAGCAAGGTTAGTTTTTCCGCCATTAAAGTACCTTAAATTTATGTATTTCTTGTTATATAATTGTGATATTTTTAATGAACAGAGGCTGTGGAAAATTGGCGTATAGAGAAATTAAAAGAAACAAAAAAACTATCTCATATGAAAGAATCTGGTATAATTATTATTCTTTTTTTTTGCTAGTTTGTTAATTAATCATGTGAAAATAAATAATGAATTTGTTTTAATTATAGGGGTGCTTGTGAAAGCCTTGGAATCTGATTGGGCTGAATTTTTAGAAGAAGCTGGGTTTTGGGTACCACTTAAAATTAATAATACGGAATATAATGATAAACCTGATGGTATACCGGATTTAGGTAATGTGTTCTAAAAAATTAATATTTACCATAAAAGGTCTGATCCTATTGGGTAATTACCCATTAATATTTTATGTGTAAAATATTAATGGGTAAATACACCTTTTATGGGTATATTCTAATGGGTAAAGACCCGTTAGATTTTTTTTGATAATTTAATTTACAGAGGAAGATATTTTACCGGGGAGAAAAATGCCACAAGAATGTAGAACCGAACTTCACACAGATTATGGAGGGACAGCTGTCAGATGGGGATTGACACATCATAAAGAATCAGCGTACGATTGTTGTATGTCTTGTATTGATCAAGCTAAAAATGCTAAACCGGGTGAAAATAAATGCAATATATGGGTGTATTGTCCATCTGAAACGGGGTGTTACTCTCCCGATATATATGAACACAAGAATATGGAATGCTGGCTTAAATATGTAGGTTTTGTATTTTTTTGATTTTTTTGATTTTATTTAATTTGATGGTAAATGAGAATTTATTTGCAGGCTGAGAATCCGAAAGTGAGTTTCAAGGATCAATATTCGGAAACTTATAGATATGCTCATCCGAATGCACCGGTTGGTGTTCCTTGGGTTTCGGGTGTGATTAGTTTTTAAGAGTTGGATTGGAGATTTTAATGTTGTTGTATGATGGAGATTTTGATAATGTTTTGTGCTTTTTTATTTCCATGCTCGGTTAATTTTGGGAGTGTGGGAGTGTTAGGGTTAAATTTATTTATGGAAGTGTTATTTTGGGTATTACACGGGTGGTTAGCTTGGTTCGTATTATTGGAAGTGTAGTGTTGGGGACATAATGGAGCAATGGTTTTCTTTTGCTCAAGAATGTAACTTGTTAACAATGTATTTTGATGTTTGACAAATTATTTAAATCATGAGTTGCAAGATAGTACAGAGAAGTTAGTTTTATACAATATAGCTGGCATAAAAAGTATCTAAATTGTTATTCTTTTAGTTAATGTTATTTATGTATCTGAGACATTCTTTAGGCTATATTATATACTTGTATTTATTTATTTAATAATTGATATTAATATTTACTTACTCAAATTAGTATTGGTATCATGTCGAAGAGTTAATGGATATGTAGTAACATTGGGGATAACGGTTCAAAATCCTACTGTAATGGAAATTTCAGACCAATAACACTAAATGGAAGTTCAGTGAGACATTTCCTTGGACATAGGGGCAAAGATAAGGAGATACCATGTCTCCCTATATTTTTGTACGATGTATGAAGGTTTTACAACAGTTTCTAAGAAAAATTGGTGTCTGGGGCCTTGATATTTGGGGTGATTCCACATGCTATCTTGTTATCTTTTTAGTTTTTCTTGTGTCGAATGTGAATATTGTAGGGTATGATTCATGTGGATTTATGCACTTTCTATCCTCATGTGTTTGATATGTTTTTATGTGTAAAATCACAAGTTTAGATGATAAATGTCGCATTTGTTGAAGAATGAGATTTGGAGTATATAGATGGGTGAAGTAACACACAGTAGATTCGTTAACTGAGATGAACTAAGGAGATGAAGAAAATGAGTTGAACTCGCCAACCAAACATCAAAAGTATTTAATACAATCATGTGATTGTCACATAACTGGTGATAAAAATGTTATATGAAATTAGATTAAAATATTAAAATATTTTATTGTGAATAAAATGTCTGCGTACAAATTTTTTCTTGATTGGAATAATCAAAAGATCTGATATCAAATTTGTTGGATTGAAGGCCATGTTTTGATTCATGTATCTATTGACAAAAAATGAGCATTGAACTGCTCGATCTCATATGTGTCCATAATTACGTATAAGTGAGAGATGTTAAAGAGAGGAAGACCATACCTCTGAAGAAGCCAAAAGAGCAGATTGACGAAGAGCATCCGAAAAAGGGACCAAAGAAGAAGATCATTGGACCTCCGAGCAAATAGCAGATCAGACAACTACAATGCATCCAATATAAAAGTTAAGGAAGAATGTCATCGGAACTCCGCTAGAAAACTGGATTGTCGTAGATCATTCAAAGTAAGAGCTTTAGGAAACAAAATATATCAGAACTCCGACAATACCAAGAAGCGGACTACCACATATCATTCGATTGAGGACCAAGGAAATTGAAAATCGGACCTACGAGCAAATGTACTAGGTACCTGATTTCCTTTTTGATATATTTGAAGACTCGGTCCCAGCAGGCACCCGAGGAGGATGTAACGGGTATCTAATAAGCAAAATTTAACGAATAGAAAGGTTAAAATATAGTCGTTCCAAATGAGACGTTATAGAACCGTTTGAAAATCGCTGGCCAAGAACTCCGACAATACCAAGAAGCGGACTCCCACATATCATTCGATTGAGGACCAAGGAAATTGAAAATCGGACCAACGAGCAAATGTACTAGGTACCTGATTCCCTTTTTGATATATTTGAAGACTCGGTCCCAGCAGGCACCCGAGGAGGATGTAACGGGTATCTAATAAGCATAATTTAACGAATAGAAAGGTTAGAATATAGTCGTTCCAAATATTATAGAACCGTTTGAAAATCGCTGGCCAAGAACTCCGACAATACCAAGAAGCGGACTACCACATATCATTCGATTGAGGACCAAGGAAATTGAAAATCGGACCTACGAGCAAATGTACTAGGTCCCTGATCCCCTTTTTGATATATTTGAAGACTCGGTCCCAACAGGAACCCGAGGAGGATGTAACGGGTATCTAATAAGCAAAATTTTAACGAATAGAAAGGTTAGAATATAGTCGTTCCAAATGAGACGTTATAGAACCGTTTGAAAATCGTTGGCCATAAATGACTCGACCATCCGACCACGAGGGTGTAGGATGCATGAAGAGTAGAAATTCAACTAGTAAATAGTTTTTTCTTTTTGTTCCAACTAGTGAAGAGTTGACATGTGAACAAATCTGTTGGAGAATTTTTTTTTCCTATAAAAAAGAGTTCTCAAAACTCTCTAAGATGTTTACTACACCAAATTAAAATTTTTTTAAATCATATATTGAAAGAGAATCTCAAAGTAATCTATAGTCCAAATATCTATATTACTTTGTAATTAGCTCATACTTGTAATCATCTACTCATAAAGAATTCTAGAGGCTAGTAGATTTGGGTTAATCGAATATCCTATGGATCCTCTTAGTTTAGTGATAAGTATGACCTTTAATAGACTAGACAAGAAAGATTTAGATCTTGTGTAGGTGTAGACATAAGTTGAAAGGTTTACGGCTATGTGATACGATAGAACATGATATAGATTGTATACTCATTCTTGTAAAGTGATATACAAGAGAAGGTTTCACGAATTTGTGAAATAACACCATAAATATAGATTGTACATTCAATTTTTTTTTTTTTTTGGTTCAAAAATTCAATTTATGTAGATTATATAATATAAGTGATTTTTTTCGATGAACGTTTTAAAAAAGAGATTATTACCCAAGAGGTCTTGGAGACACCACCCCGTGACCCAACAAGACCGGCTAGATTAAGTCTTCTTACTAAAGGCCACTACAAAAAAATAACACTATAGACAAAATTCCCAATTACTATTCTACCCCCTTTTGTTTTTTATTTCCTATATATACTAGTTTTTATCAGAATTTATTAAAATCCTAATCACTCTCCCTCTCTCCTCTCTCCTCTCTCCTCTCCTCTCCTCTCTCTCTCTCTCTCCCTCTCAATTAAAAATCTCGTCGAAACATCACAAATCCATGGCAAACCATATATCCAGTCTTGAAGCCGAAGAAGAAGGCGCCCGATTTCACTGATCTGGTGGTGCGATTAAGGCAGCCGATCCTGACCTTTAAGCCGCCGCACCTCCGTGAAGAAGCCGCCGCTAGCGCCGTGAGATTTGCTCCACCAATGGTGCTGTGTTTTGAGATCTCCGAGAAAAAGCGCTACTGCTTTGAGTATCAATAGCGAGTATGATATCTCTACTACTCTTCTATTCTTGAACGAGGGTAAAAAGTGGGCCCATCAATCGATGAAACAATTTTTGAAATTTTCTGAGCTCTCTCGGGTTGGGAATAATACTGGCTTTAGTAATGGTGATATTGATGTTATATGGGCTGATGGAATGATATGAACGACAGTTATATATGGGCCGTTTGCTATATATGAATCTGATAATATTTTGTTTATACCAGAGGAAAATCTATGGGTTTCAATTATATAAAGTTTGAGCATCGAACTACTTGAATAAGGAAGATTGTTTATTGTATTGTATTGGGTGCATATGTGAAAAGTGGAAAGCTAGGCAAAGAACTGTCAGATAAGATTGTTTATTCCTCTAAAGAATAAATAGATAAATCAAGTATATTTTTAGCCAAAGAATTATTAGATGGTGCCAAGGAAAGAATTATTGAAGAAGTAAATAGTAGCTCATTTATTAATCGCTCGACATAGTAAAGAAGCAAGTAGCAGCTCAATTAATGAGTACCTTGCTACTGTTAGAAATAAAGCTAAATTTGAACATTTGTGAAATGAACGAAACATGGAAAAGTCAACTTTGGTTCGAGTACCTGCAGAAGGAAATTTTAATTAATAAATTGCTTTTGGTTTAATAGTTTAGAATTTTTGTTTCTATGACAAAAAAAAAAGTTTAGAATTTTTGTACACTGTTAGTTTTAATTTTCTTGAATGGAAGTTTTTTGGAATTCATTGTTAATGATTGCTGCATATTTTGCATTGAATTTTTTCGAATATTTAGTAAAATTATTGAGCATGCTCAGTAAAGTTACTGAGTAAACGAGAGTAAACGAGCATGTTCAGTAAAGCGACTCAACAAAAAAATTCGAATAATCAACAAATTTTTCCGATACTCAGCACTTTTTCCGATACTCAGTAACTTTTTTCATGCTCAGTACTCCATGCTCAGTACTTTTTCCATGTCCAATACCCCATGCTCAGAACTATTTTTTCAGACTCAGAACTATTTTTTCAGACTCAGAACTTTTTTCCATGCTCAGAACTATTTTTTCAGACTCAGAACTTTTTTCCAGACTCAGAACTATTTTCCAGACTCAGAACTTTTTTCCACGCTCAGAACTTTTTCCGGCGGTGGCCGGAGGCGGCCGGCGGTGATCGGTGGTTGTGGTCGGAGCTGGAAAATATTTGATAATTAATGAAAGAGGAGAGAGAAAAAATGATAAAGGAGGAGAGAGATTAATGGTAATGGAGGAGAGAGTAATGATAGTTGAGGAGAGAGAAATAATCTATTTTTTTGTCTTATATGCACTAGAAGGGTAGTTATGACATTGGACATTTTATTGGCCTCTAAGAAGGAGAGAGGAATTGACTAGCTCCTAAGTGGCACATTGATTTTTCTCAAGTCTCCTTGGGTAATTGACCCTTTAAAAAATTGTAAAAGTTTATGCTCTCGAATTTTAAAAGGCATGAGAGATTCTTGTGTGTTAGTGTTTATTCAATTTTATTTTTTTACATTAGCAAAATCTTTATCTAATTTTTACATACGACATTATATTCCATTATTTTCTCTCAATAAAGGGAAGGATTCCAATAATTTTAAAACACAGTCCCAATACTACACCCTTGCGACCACTGTCTCACCCCACGCATCAACGCGAAAGATATTTCTCCACCATCAACAATCAACCAAGAAGATATTCACTTTGAAGGTAACTATTCTATTTTCCCCAATTAAAACCCTAATTAACATAATAGTTTTGTCTTTTTTATACTCTAATCTTACCTTTAAACGATCAATTGATATTTCTATTTTTTCACTGCTTATTTTCGATCTAATTATTCTTTGCTGTTGAAATTTCATAGTTTTGGTAATGCAATAAGAATAGCCTCTGAAAACCCCCTAAATTCTACTTATTTGCTGTAGTATACTATTCTAATCTTGACTCAAAATTACGTATTTTGAATGATTCTCTCAGTTTTAATTATACATTTGATTGGAGATAAAGATAGTTTAACCAAGCAAAAGAATTTCGGGTCCATTTATTGGGATAGTGGGATGCAAAAATTTCACTATAGGTCCCTATATTATACGTAATATATTTTATAATGAAATTACTTGAACTCCAACTGACATACATATGAATCCTGGTATATCTCATTGTCTGAAATATTGTGGTAATAACAAATTTGATACATTTGCAGTGAATTAACTGACCATGGGTGTGACATTTAACCACAAGCAAAGAACACACTATGACATACTAGGTGTTAAAGAAGACGCTAAATATGAAGAAATTCGTACTATTTATCGATCATCCATTATTAATCTCCATCCAGATAAACTCCAAATTACTAACAATGAATCGGAGAATAATTTCATAGAGGTGCAAAAAGCTTGGGAAATTCTCGGTAATCCAATATCACGTGCAATATATGATAATGAACTAAGATGTTCAAGACAAGATACAATAGCTGGTGAAGATGTTACGTTAGATGATTTAACAATTGAAGATAAAGGTGATAATATTGTGGAATTGTTTATGAATTGTAGATGTGGTGATTATTTTTCGATTGATTCTTTAGAGTTGGAAGAAATTGGGTATCCTTTGTTGAGAAATGGAAGTCAAATTTGTTTGCAAAAAATGGAATCTTTGCCTGCTTCTGTTATTATTCCTTGTGGTTCTTGCTCTCTTAAAGTTCGTTTGTTGATTAATTCAGATATTGAATGAAATGAATTTGTGTGTAACATTATTATGTGTTTCATAATATCTCAAGAGAGGTAATATAAGAATTCTTATACAAGTTAGAACCTTTTTGTTTCCTTAAGAATATCTGTTTTTTTAATCAATTTAGTTTTAAGCGACTGTTTTCTTTATCAATTAGCTGTTTTTTTTTTTTTTTTACCAATTTAGATATGTTTCATTAAAATTTGAAGTATTAAAGCTTGATTCGTTAAAACACTAACATATTAAGTTCCAGTTTATTTAGTAATCATGAATAATATAAGGATTATTGCCCAAGAAACACCTCAAATTAGAATTAATGCCCCCTCACCCCTGCCGCTTTCTTTTTGCCCATAAAAGGCATTTTTTTTTTATTTCCTATTTTACCCCCTCACCCTGCCGTCCGCTTATTAGTCTGTCTCTCTCTATCTCATTCATCTCTATTCATCATCGTCATGAAAGAAAATCGGATTTCCACTGATATTTTCAATGTGATTATTTACCAGCTACTTCTGACTTTTCATCAAAATACAATTTTATAATTTATATATTTTATATAAAAATTGGCCGTTGATGCAAGTAAATATTTGCTACTCTTGATGGATATTTAACAAATCCATTTGATTATTATTTTTCCACCAAGATCTCTGAGTTTTTAGATTGTTAATAATTATTTATGCGACATTTCACAAGATAATTGGGACGAGTTGTAACTATACAAATACTCGTATAACTCAAAATTGTGAAGTCGCAATAAAAAGCCATTCCTGTTTGTTGATTTATAGCTTAGCTATTAATTCGAAGAGGAGTGAGCGTTGTCATATCCTATAGCCATATGGGAGTAGAGTTTCTGCGTTTACCATTTAGGACTGGCCATGAGAAAAACATTTATTCTTTTTTGTTAATTTTATAGTTTTTAAAATTGTTTTTGTTTAGTAACTGTTTGTAAAAATGCCTGTAAGGAAATGAATTATAAAGAACACCATCTTTCGTGATTGAATGGTTTTGAGAGAAATCTTGATGTCTATTCTGCAATTCTGAGGCATTATTTATAAATACTAATTCTTATAATGAATATATAAGAATTAGTATTTATAAATAATGAACCAAATGATCATGTTTCTTTCACAAGCTGTTAGGGAGGCATTGCCCTCTGTGGGTTACGATGTCCATTTTTTGCTCTAGTCAGATTGTTAATTCAATATATGGGTAGATCCTAGCCATTGTTATTGGTCTATTTGGTTGGTCGAGGCTTTGGTTCTCACCCGTATTCCCATTACTCAACAACATTAGCCCGCAAGTACACTTTTGTACTTGCACGAGTGTTGGGAAATATTCCCATTACTCAACATTAGCCTATAAGTACAAAAGTGTATTTGCACGAGTTGTGGGAAACATTCCCATTACTCAACATTAGCCCATACAGTACAAAAGTGTACTTGCACGAGTTGTGGGAAACACTCCCATTACTCAACATTAGCCAATACAGTACAAAAGTGTACTTGCACGAGTTGTGGGAAACACTCCCATTACTCAACATTAGCCCATACAGTACAAAAGTGTACTTGCACGAGTTGTGGGAAACATTCCCATTACTCAACATTAGTCCATACAGTACAAAAGTGTACTTGCACGAGTTGTGGGAAACACTCCCATTACTCAACATTAGTCCATACAGTACAAAAGTGTGCTTGCACGAGTTGTGGGAAACACTCCCATTACTCAACATTAGTCCATACAGTACAAAAGTGTACTTGCACGAGTTGTGGGAAACACTCCCATTACTCAACATTAGCCCATACAGTACAAAAGTGTATTTGCACGAGTTGTGGGAAACACTCCCATTACTCGCCCTTGACAAAAATTGTACTTGCACAAGTCCACTACTCGCCCTTGGCAGCAGCAGTAGACAGCAGTAAGCATTAAGGTATATTTACCTTAAGTGTCTTTTATGGGCAAGTGGCTAAGGTGGCAGGTGGTTATTGGGCATTCACCCATAATATAACAGGACAGAAAGGAAATTAGGCACATAATTTGTGTAATTTAGAAGTTTAGTTGTCAAACAATAAAAAATAAATTAGAAGATTAGTTATCCAGTTAAAAGTCACAAAAGAACTAAATTTTGTTAAAAAACGAGTTATACTGGTTTCATCAATTTTTGCCATGATTTTTTAATGATGACCAATTTTAGCATTGTCTTTCGACTAATTGTGACCAAATCAAAAAATGAATTAGTCAATTTAATGTATTATTTTTACCATGACTAGATTGAAATTGTGGATCAAATAGTGAACATTGTAAGAATTACTAATTCTTTTCTTTTAATTTGGTCAAAATTGGTAATTGCACATTGACGCCAAATACATTAAGCACAGAAGGGATCAAACATCATTGACCCAACATTTGTTCATCTTCCTCCACGTGTTAAAATGGAATTATATAGTTACCAATCCAACTTCTATAATTATGTTAAGTAGCTTTCAAATAGCAACTATTTAACTAGAATTTATAGCTCTTAAGCTTGTTGTGCCAATTTGAGCCTAAACTTTGGAATATAACTTATCATTTATGTCCAAAAGAAAAAATATCCTATCATTTGGTATAGTGTCAGATGTATGTAGAGATTAAAGGGTTGACTGACTCTTTCCTCATTTGAATTTTCTAAGAGATTAGTTATTTTATTTTGGAAAAATTTATGTTGATAAACTTGTTGAAGTACATGTCATACTTGTAAAATATGTCCCTCATTTGGTATATGAGAGTTTAAGCTATAAAAGTAGGAACATTAGAAAGAGTCAGACGTGTTGGATTAGACCAGAGGTGTTGAAATGTCGTAATAGATAGATATATTTGTTCATACTTACTTATCACCTTTAAACTTGGTCTTTACTTTAAAGGTATAACACACATCTTTGATGAAGGTGAGAGGCGATTATCTATAGGATAACCTATGATAATAACTCTTTTGTTTGGTACTTCATGGATAAATGCTTATTTGAGTCCTTTATATTTCAATATAACACTTTTGACATATACAAGTTTACCAATAATGTCACCATTAGTTTTTATACTTTTCCATTACAAATCTAATGAACAAAACACGATTTTTGCATGTAACAATTGAATCCATCTCCACATGAGGTAGTAATACACAATTTGCATTGCTTATGCTCTTTTCATTTCTTATTGTGCTAAGCATGATTTTCCCATTATTTCATGACGAAAATGTGAAAAGGACTACTATTGGTAAACTTGTGTATGTCAATGATATATTTTAAAACATAAGGGATCAAATAGGTACAATGCACCAAACATTTACTCTTTATTGACACTAAAGAAAGTCCACAGTCATTATAAAAAGGACATTACCTCAGAAGCACTTAGTTACAAGTACCTAGTAGTATCTTAGTCTTGCCAAAAGTGTTATTATTATTATTAGATGGAAATCATCAAGTAGTAAGTTCCACAAAAAAATCTCCCTAAACATGACCCCTCAAGAGCTTAAAAATCGTGTAAAGAGATGTAAATCATGTATTAATACTTCATCACTCAAGGATTCATTTTTTAGTTGCCACTACTCTTTTCGCAAAAAGCTATCTACTTCAATGCATCATCATCAACAAGATCAAGCTAATGATTACTTCAATATGGATGAAGAAGAAGTAAACTAATTACAACGAAATTAGAAAACAAACTAAAACTATTTCTTGTTATGTCACATATGATATTATACGTAACGAGACTAATCTTCACTTGTACATGTACAGGAATTTGTTTCATCAATTGTAAGCAAATACATGGAATCAAAATGCAGACGAAAAGCAAATAGAAGTAATTTCTTCTGGGCATACTCTCCAACAACAGGAGAATCATTTATGACAGAAAATGAGACAATAGTACAAGAAAACGAGATTGAAGAAAACAAGGAGGAGAAATTCTATGATGTTGGTAATACAAGTCATATCTCTAGATGCTCAAGTGCTGCTACAACAATGGAGGCTTATGTGTCGGTTAAGTCAAGTTTTTCACGTAGTTCATCAAGCTTGAATAGGTTTGATTTGCCATATCTTCTTATAAGGAGGAGACGTTTGATTTTTCATGAGTTTCGACATTGTGAAGGGTGGCCATTTGGTCTGTGTAGAAAAGCTTTGTTGCTTCCACCTTTGCCTAAGTCTCCATCTGATTCTTGGTCATGGCGTAAGAATGGTAGAATCATTAATTCTCATTGTCATTCAAAGAGTATAAATTCAACCTCTACTTAATTTTTTTTATTTGATTTAAAGCTCAGCCCGAATCCTAATCCGAAACTCCTGCATTTCCTCAAATTCAAGAAAGTAACTTTACTTTATTCGCAATTAGGTTGATGACTATGTAATTTCTCGTGGGTCTGATGTTTCTTTTTTATTTTCCGAAAAAAATCTCGTGGGTCTGATTGTTATTGAAGATGTATGGAAAATTCAAATGGATGTCTTTACATAAATAAAAATGAAATTTTCTTGGACACCAATATATACAATGTACGGTTACAAATATACGTATATGTACAAAGATTTCTTTTTTAATTTTTAGGCAAGAGCAAAAATAATTTAATGAAATTTTGGCATTATCGTTTTCATCGTTCTATTTCTTAATTTTTTTTTATGAAATTTGCCAAATGAAAATTAAGTATATAAAAAACACATTACGTAAAACCGGGTTAACATACCAAACCCGGAAACTGAATAAGTGAATAAACAAAACCGGAACTAGAAAGAACCGAACTATATAAACACCATGAAAAAACGGTTGTGCCATTCAACTTACCAGAAAGTTTTCAAACTCTTTCCGAACAACCAAAGAGAACCAACAAAAAACAAGACCAACTAACGATTAAATATTGACGAATCGGGAAAAGTCCCGAAATGATGATGGGTGAGGTAGCAGTCGAGGTGATGGACGAGGTAACGATCAAGACGATGGACGAGGGAGTGGTCGAGGTCATGGTCAAGGCAGCAAACAAGGTCAAGGCTAAGAGTGTGAAGGTAAAAAAAATACGGAGGTGGATAGGGTCCACAGACAAAAGATGTAGAAGCATATGAGCGATTAATGCTCACCCGAGCCCTCATCTAATATTGGTGCCTTAAGTACTCTTCATTGACTATTGAAGCCAAGTCTAGGTTACATGATATAATATCGATAATACAACACAATTGCCCATCCCAAACACCACAAATGTACATGAGCGTCCAACATTTATCCAAATCTTCGACATACTCATACAAACCTCTAAAGGTCTCCATCGTTCGAGCACCATCCCCTCACAAAAAGAAACATTAGTCGTTTTTAATCCCAAACCACCTTCTTGACCCGAGCTAAGTGTCTACTGACTCTTCCTTGAGTCGAACATCCATCGCTTGGGCATTGTCAACGTTTTCTAGAGCATTGGCCGCGTCTTTCACCGCCTCTTAATGATGCTCTCTATCTCCCTCATAGAGAGAGACAATGCGATTTACATCCTCTTGCACCTTCAAAGCCTTTAGCCTCGAGTTGTATGTGTCCTCGCGAGTTTCAACCATATCCATGAGAATACGACTAGCCTCGGTAGGATGAACGTTCAAACTAGAAAGGTAGATCTTAATATGCACTGCCTACCGTAGAAATTATATATAATTAGAAAGGAAAGGGAATGAGAAAATGGAAACGGTAGGCGCAAGATAAACCTATCTAATCAACAAGATATCTAGATATGATACATACAACCTGATGATCAAGCAGCTAGGTAGAACCATATTGAAGAGCAGGAGGTTCCTCGACCACAGGAGGAGGAAACTCGTACATCCGGGTAGTGTTCTCAGTGGAAACAGATTCGACATCCCGAGAAAACCTCCCTCTTCTATCCAGAGGAGAAAGGTTGGTCTAAACAGATGGCCTATCTGTAGACATGTCTCTAGAAATGGTCGAGTGAGAGGAAGATCGAGAAGGCAGAGTGCTATTCCTAGGGTCTTCAGAGGATCAACGTCTTTTCGACGCTTATCGCTTGAAGATCTCTCCATCTCTTGCAAATGGATAAAGTATTACAGGAAATAAGGAGAACCTTTGAAGAAATATAGTGGAGAGGGTTGAAGATTTACGACACGAAAAGCATGTACATATAAGAAAAAAAGTGACGATTCATCTACCTGAGGCCATTATGACACGATGCCTCAAATTCTCTCTGACATCGCACAAAACTCATAAAGAATACTGTAGAAATCATGATCCCTTCGCCAATCTCATATCAAAATGTGACCTACTCCTGCAGATTGTTTGATGTCTCCTTTTATGTGATAGATTAATCTAGTCACTAGACCTCTTTATAGCGTATTTAGTACTTAGTTGAGGGATTTTCCCTATACTTTGATGTTTTATGATTTCTTGTCTAGTTTTGGCTTTTTATGTTACATTTAGAGTTTTTGCACATAATTTGTGTGTTAAGTGTGTATCTCTTAGATATTTGGATGCTATGATAACCCGAGACGATTATAAGAAGTCAATCAAATAATATTACCCCAAAGTCATGGAGTTAGAGGACGATTCAACCATTTTTGGATAACTAGAGTGTTTACCGGCAAAGCGTGGATAACGTCTTATTAGAGTCACCACGTGATATCAGTTAGGATTCTGGACGAGCCCTTAGATTTCATGGTAGAACTTAAGGGTAGAAGAACGTGAGAACTAAGGTTCGTGATTTAGATTTGAAATGAAAGACTTATGCAATTTTTATAGTCGTGGTTCGAACCAGTAAAATGTTTTTGGGCTGACTTGGGCCATTTAAAAGGGGCCCACAACACCAAAAACATGATGTACGCTTTATATATATACATATATATATATATATATATATATATATATACATATATATATATATCAATTTTTATTATTATAATAGGGTCCTCATTCATTACTACTCACTTTACACGCTTGGAGCAGAGTAGAAGCAAGGAGAAGAAGATTGGAAGCATTATATGCCCTTCCACATCTATCCTTCATCATTCGTCATCAACTAATAGTGTAATTTTTTGTTTTGTTTTACCTTCTGAACATGAATATTACATTTTTAGTTGTTAGTTTTTATTAATTTTATTATAACTAAATTGTTCATAGCTTGAGAACAACGATTATGTATGAACCCTAGAATTAAGATTATGTTTTATCGAATATGGAAGATTACACCTTTATTCGAATTGTTATTATTTATTGCTTTCATTATGTATTTGAAATATAATTTGGCCCTTGATCTGGCCAAGTATAGGGTTGCCCTTAGTAATTAGGACTGTTAACTTGATGGGGGGTTCAATTACTGAAAAACGGTACATAATCGTTCGGTATGCGTTAGTGATCCTGATGAGCTTGACTAATCGAATAGTCAATAGGGTTAGAGACTTTTAACACTGATCATTGCATATGGTCACCTCCACCGAATCCCCTAGTACTGTTGAAGTAGCTTCCTAAGCTACCCTGACGGTAGTTAAGAAAAAGTTAGAATCTTGACTATTGCATAATTATTAATTCACCCTCAAACAACATACTAGTGGGGACTAATTGTGAGTTCTCAGGCTATATTCTCATCCAACTTCTTTAGTTATTTCATTCTAGTCCTTAGTTAATTATTATCTTAGTTTAATTTACTTTATTTGCACATGTAGTCTTTACTTATAAAACAAAACATATATTCATCTTTCTTTTTTAGTTAAGAAATTTATTCTAGTAACTTTACAAGAACACGGCATAAGAATTAACCTTCATAGTCCTTATGGAGATGATAAGTCTTAGTACTTAGTTTTTATTACTTGTCAACGATCTGTACACTTGCAATTAGTTAGCTCTATTGAGGTGTGAATTAGTTAGGATATTTTATCACACCTTGGGAGACAACACTGATGTTCCATGACCATCACCCTTGATTGAAAGCTCAAGGTAGGTGAACTCACTGGTTAGGTTTACTAGGAAACCATCGGCACGTCCCTTTCGAGTTCAGGGGGTATTGATAGACTCATTATCTTTCCGCCAAGGGCGATGATTATATATCACTTATTAAAAATAGATGAAAGACTGAAGAGAGTGATATCGAGGGCTTGAAACCAAAGGTGCTGTGAGTGGTTGTTTTGTTTAAACAAGTTTCTTGTTACCTGAGCGCTCCTTGGGAGAATACAAAAAAAGACATCTGGGTATACTAGGCTTTTGATATCTATAAATACCCATACCATTAGTTTAATGAAGTATCACCTTTATTACTATACTGTTCATATATACTCTATTAGTTTTCTACTCGATCTTCGACCCCCATCGCTAAATTAACCGTTAGAGTGCCATCAGGAGGTACCTCTCCCTGTGATCCTGACTCTTGTATGATTTCAGGTCACTCAGCTTACTAGGAGATAGTTTCACCTCGAGCAACCATGAAGAAAAGTTTTAAAGATCCACTGTTCGTGTATTTGTATTGGTGGGGCGTTTCACGCTCTATCAAGAAGTCTCTCTAGTTACACCATTTAATTGGGTGGTATGGCTCGGCTAACCAAATCATTTCCTTATGATTCTTCATTTATTATTCTAGCAGTAGCTAAAATACTAAATCTAGGTCATGGGCTAGGTATTAGATTCTTAATCCAACTCAAACTCGTTTTCCTTAGAAAGTGGATTGGTTGGCCCATAGAGTTTGTAAAATTCATAACTCCTCCGTTACAACTCCAAATCACTTAAAACTAGTGGCCACACGACCCTAATTCAAAGAATTTTGTTGATATAAAAGGTATCCTTCAAATTCTTTGTCTATTTTATGTAGCGTTGTAAACACTACACGTTCCAAATCTGGTCAACAACTTTAGACAGATGTTTCACTTTCCAAAACAACTTCTTATGCATTTTTAACTCTTGATTTCGTCTTGGATCTTCTTTCTTCAAATCCATATCAATGTCTTGGCATCTAAGATCATCCTTGTAACTAAGAGCTTCACATTTAACACACAATTAAAAAACTGAAATGCTCTAAAAGTAACAAAACTCTAAAATAAGGTAAGAATTGAGAAACTAACAAATAATGGAGAAAACCCCCTAAGCTAAGCACATAATTCACCTAAAATGATGTCTACTAGATTATTATATAAAAAATATGGTTACATCAACAGATCACTTTGGACATCTTCTATCAAGACGCGGATCAAACAATCAGTGAGGCAAAACCGATCATCTATTTCTCAAAAAACATTGACGAAGGGGTGACCTCAAGTATTAAGGCGCATAATGGGTACCAAATAAGTAAGGGTATCATTAAATATCTTGGCATTCCTATTATTTTGGGAAGAAGGCTAGGGGGTTTCTTTGGCGAGGTTATTAACAGGTTACGAAGAAAGTTGGAAAAGTGGAAGGGGAGCACCTTATCTCTCGCAGGTGGAAAGACTTCCTAGTTATGTATGCCAAGATATTGCTAGAATTAGAAGAGAGTTCATTTGGGGTATTACCGAAGACCAAAAGCACATTAATTGGATATCATAGAAGGATATATGTAGGCCAAAGAGTGTGGAGAATATTGGTATTTGTTTATAGAAAGATAATATGGAGTTGTTGGGAAAATTGGGATGGAAGGTAGTGCATGATGAAATGACTATTTGACCGGTAGTCATGCACCAAAAATATTTCAAGTCGAATTTACTTCACTCTGTGTCCAAGCCCAATTATTTCTTTCGCTCCAGGCTTCGAGTGGAGTCCTATTCTCTAAAGCTTTTGTTGGACATCTATTTATAAAATATATTGATTTATACACAGCTTCGCCCCAAAAGGATTTGGGAAACCCCTTCTCATAAAGCATCGATTTCGCCATCTCCTCAATGCTTCTATTCTTTCTTTTAGCGACTCCATTTTGTTGTGGAGTGTAACCAACTGTAAGTTGTCTGTCCAACCCAATATCTTCACAAAACTTGTTAAATTCATTTGAGTTGTATTCACCTCCTCTGTCACTTCTCAATACTTTTATTGGAAAGCCACTCTGTCTTTCAACGTACATTTGAAACTTCTTAAAATTATAGAACACTTCAGATTTTTGTTTCATGAAATAAACCCAAGTCATTCTCTTGAAGTTGTCAATAAAAATTAAAAAAAATACTTGTTACCATCATGAGTTGGAGTCGACATTGGCCCACACACGTCAGTGTGAACAAGCTCTAGGGGTGTTTTAGCTCTCCATGCTTTGTCTTTTGAAAATGACTCTCGGTGTTGTTTCCCAAGTGCACATCCTTCGCAAGTTTCTTGAATTTCTTTGATAGATAGTAGCCCATAAACCATATCATTTTCTTTCAAATTTTTTATACTTTGGAAATTCAATTTGCCAAGCCTTAGATGCCATAACCAAGACTTGTCAACAATATCCATTTTCAAAGCAATATTACTCGGGTAATGGAATGAAATAGGAAAACTACGATTTTTCTCCATTTTAATCTTTGCAACAACTTGCTTGTTATTGTCAAAAAATTTACATGAGTTGTCTCCAAATTCAAGTGAATACCCATGTTCAACCAGTTGTCCAAGACTCAACAAATTTTGTTCCAAATCCGGAACAAGTAAAACATTATGAATGTACCTTTTTCCTTTCTTCGTCTCTACAACAATAGTTCCTTTTCCTTTCGCTTGAACTAAGGCGTCATTTCCCATCTTCACTTGAGATTTTTTGGTTGAATCAAGTTCCACAAAAATATTTTCATCTCCAGTCATATGATTGCTACATCCACTATCAATGACCAAATTTGATTCTTGTGTTCAGTTGTCGTGTGGTTAGCATAAAACATTGCTTCATAATCTTGCTCCTCGGTAAAGTTGGCTTATTGATTATTTTTTAATCGACAATCTTTTTGAATGTGTCCAAATGTTTTACAATTATGACATTTTGGTTTTCTTGTAAACCAATATTCTTTATCAACATGACTGCTTCTTTTGCAAATTCCACACTTTTGTTGATTTTGTTAAGTGGACTCGAAATTTGAATGGCTATCAAAATTGGTTCTTCCTCTACCTCTTCCTCTTCCCGATTTGTTACCTCGATGTGACTCACCATTATTTCGATCACCACCAATGTTATTGTTGTTTTGAACAGTGAGCTTAGATTGAAAGGCACTTTCAATAGATTTTTCAGAACGCTTATTCAATCTTAACTCGAAAGTTTTGATTGAACCCATAAGCTCCTCCAAACTAAGATTTGAAATGTCTTGTGTCTGTTCAACTATGACAACAACCAGATCGAATTTCTCAGGCAAACTAATGAGAACTTTCTCTACAATTCTTTGATTAGTTATATCTTCACCAAGAGATTTCATCTGATTTACAATATCCACAACTTTTGATGAGTAGTCTTTTAAACTCTCGTCATTTTTTATTTTTAGATTTTCAAAATCTCTTCGCAAGGATTGAAGTTTCACAGCTTTTGTTTTTTCGTTACCTCGATATTCTTTTTCAAGAATCTCCCATACCTCATTTGCAGTTGTAGCGTTGATAATTCTTAGAAAGATAACTCCACTAACTCCTTGTTGAATAAGATTAAGTGCCTTTGCATCTTTCTTTCGATGTTCTTTCAATTGTTTCTTTTGCTCATTTGATAAGGTTGAGATATCTTCCGGGTCGTCGTAGCCGTCTTCAATGTACTCCCATAAGTCATATGAGATGAATATTGTTCACATCTTCACATACCAAAAATCATAACTCTCTCCATTAAAGAGAGGAAATGAATGTTATAAACTTACTAATGCTTGATTTGCCATTGTTGAAATTTTCTTTTTAAATTTTTTTTACGCCCAAATTGTATGAACAACTTGGCTTTGATATCACTTTGTTGGAAATAATATGTAGTAATTTAAGTAATGAAAAAAAGAAGAGATAAATATGAATAAGGCTACTTCTAATTTAAGTAAACACTTATATTTTCTTGTTTAAATGATATATAAAGTTCTCTACATGATGGTTCTTATATAGGTCATTTGAGATACTTGAGACATTTACATAAACAATTAATATAGACTCTTTAGAAATACAATATATAAACGGTAAAAGACTATTATAAGTTCATTGGATATAGACTAGGAGATATAAAAAATAGATTTATAGATTTTATTAGATTTAATGTATCAAATATATTAATTTTAATATTGGTTAATTTTGGCTGATGGTCGACTTTTCCAAACTTTATCTGTCTTTTTTTTTTTTTTGATTACATCGGAGATCCTATGGATCGTGGTGTACAATTAACCTTATTCTATTCTATTACATCATTAAGTAAACTCAAATCATAAATTACTCGTGGCGTCTTAACGCCCATTCGATCCTTGGCAAAAAGACTCCAAATACCATCCGGAGGGTCCTCTAATAGCATATTCCCTTCCCCGTTCCGCCACCCTCTCTTAGCTAACCAATCCGCGCATCTATTTGCTTCTCGAAAGATATTTCGTATATGGAAGCCTCTATTCCTCTCGAGTATCAATCGTATTTGTTTTATCCACTGCGCTCCCGGACCTCTTCCATTTGTTTTATCTGTCTTTGTTTTGAAAAACTGAGTAGAGATATATTATGACATATATTAGTAAATTTTTCTTGCTTTCCATATTGATTTTGAAAAACTGAGTAGAGATATATTATGACATATATTAGTAAATTTTTCTTGCTTTCCATATTGATCTTAAATTTATGATAAGAAAATCTATAGAGATGACTGGGTACAATCATGATCGGTGGAATTTGTGGTTTTGACTAAACCATTATTTGGATTAAAGGTTACACTTGTTTCACTTCAACTTTCATGGCAAAGTATAGTTGTTAGAAAGGTTTTGTTAGGAGTTATATTTACTCACACTACTAAAACAAAGACGTTTTATATAGTGCAATCATGCACTACCTAAAAATCAAACCCCTTTGACATAATAGAGTGAGAATATTGTGAAAATTGTTAGTATTTTAAATTAGTATAAATTAGAAAAACAATATAAACAATAATGCAAACAAAAGAATTGCAAAAGAGGTAAATAAACATTATAATCTTAGTGTTTATTTTGTTAATTGTTTTATTTATTTTTTTATAAATTTTATCTTATTTGAAAGTATTTTAATAATTTGCTAAATATATGGCTTGTAACAAGAAGATCAGCAGCTTCTTGCCTTCTTCAATAAACAAACAAACGCTAAGAAGATTTTTAAGAGATGATGGAATTGCTTTCAAAAGCAAGTCTTGTCTTGTATTTTAGAATCGCATAATTACTATTTCTGTCATCAACTAATTTTCAATTCTCATATCAAATAAAACAAGTCTAAGAGTAAAACAAAAAGTGGAAGCAGAAACGTAATAATATAAATCCTACTCAATTCAACCCATGAAGGATTTGTTAATCAACTTTCACGGCCTGTAATGAAGAGCAAAAGCAGTTCACGTCGATACAGAGAAAGAGATAACTTACACAACGCAAACAGCTGTAAGCAAATGGTGTCTGAATTGAAAAATGAAAGAAAACCGATGTAATTTTTCTGTGAACTTAACACACAAACTGTTGTTTAATGAGTTTCTTTTAACAGTAAAAGTTGAAGACACAATTGTGGAAATAGTTCCTAACACCTTACCAAACTTCTTAGACTTCAATTCTGGACCATCTATTTCCCAAAACACATCAAACTTCCCTTCTTCTATCATCACCAAAAACGAAAATATACCCGTATACATTCTAATATCCGGTATCATTTCAAATAAATCATATGAATGTAACAAATCCTTTTCAAAGTCCATCACATACAACACCTGGGATCTTCCGTACTTCACGTGTCCTGTGAAGAGCATCAATTGTCCAGACACCACAGCAGATTGTCGTGGCATCTTACAATAAAGATCGGATAAATCCATTTTTGTATAAGGCATCCATTTTCCTTTTAGAGCATCATATGTGTATAATCCATACAAACTTTCATCACTATACATACAACTCTTATCAATACACACAACAATAGAAGCTTTATCATCAATTTTCACTACCCCTACTATAGCAAAGTTATAAATTTTTCGAAAATATTTATTATCTTCTTCAGAGTTACAATAAATTAATTCTCCATCAATAAAATTAGGTTTAACATCTTCTTCTTCTTCTTTTTCTTCTTCTTCTTCTTCTTCATCAAAAACATAAATAACGTTTTCTTCTTCTTCATCATGAGTTACATAAATAACGTTTTCATCATGAATGGGAGGAGGAGGTTGAGGAGCCTCGGGATAAGGAGGAGGATTAGGAATATTTTCCCATGCAGATCCATCAACCTTAAGAACCTCCATTAAAACAGCTGTTTTTTCTTTATCATCACGCATCAATCCACCCACAACATATAATTGACCGTCTAAAATCAAAGGATAAGGTGCGACTCTTGCATGATTCATATGCGGAACTGTTACCCAAACTTTATCAATCTTGTTCAAATCAAGGTAACTTACGCTCCTGCTTGCTTTCCCATATTTTAATCCACCAATGCGATATAAACGATGATTAAAAACTATATAACTTGCATTTAACCCGACCTTACTACTACTGCAATACGGCTTAATAGCTTTTTCCAATATTCCAATATTTTCCTTATTCTTTACCTTAAACCTTTTCTGAGCTTCACTGAATTTTTTCTTCTCATCTGAGACATAGTAATCCACCGATTTCTGCAAATTATCCACCACACAGATTATGCTTTTGTTGGTGGTTTCCATTGAAGATATTTACTGCAAAACAATTCAAAAAACACAGTATAAGACCAAATTGTGCTCACTCCAACGGTCTCTCATACGGTTTGGCCATGGTAGAAATTGTATAAAAATATAATTACACTTTAAATCAGATAATTTTGAATAATTGTAAAAGAGATAATATTAGGTTAAAAATAATACAATTTTTTAGAGTTATAATGGTGAAAATTATCGTTTTACCTTATGATTGTTGATGGCGGCTTGATGATGATGGTGGAGAATGGATGCGAGTTTGAAGAGATGGATTTATGTTTTATAACGTTTCTGTCAGTAAAGGAGAAGAATTTGTGTTTGCGTGTAATACAAGGTAAAGGTTCTTATTTAAGGAAAATATAAGTAAACCTATAAGGTCCAATTGGTAAATATTAATGATATGTAGAATAGAATTTGATTCATTATTAAATTCTATACCTATACTTGGTAGGTGTTTAAAAAAATAGAATTTTTACTACCATAGACATTTCAATCCCACAAATATATATGGTAATATCTATTTCATCCTCTCCCTATAGTATTCGCCCATTCCATTTAGATTAGGAATCAAAATTTATTGTAGACTGACTAATTTATCCTTGAAAATCTTATATATATACTATCTTCTTCTTTTAATTTTGTAATTTTACCAAAATTATTCCTAATCTTTATATTATAATATTTTTACCAATTATGAGATTGGAACTATTTTATTTATTCTTACTTTTAATCCTATTGTATATCAATACAATAATTACTAAGATTATTTGATTCTCATGGTATTTTAATTACTTTACTTATTCATTCCTGTCTAAATCAATTGCTGCGTGCCAATCGGACCCATAAAGTTTTTGTCAAATGGGTTAATCATATGAACTGCACCTCTATGGATTCAACTTTTTTTTGTTACAAGGGAGGTCTATAAAAGACCGGGAAGTAAAATTCTCAATACAATACTAACTAACTAAGGTTAATCTAGGTAATGCCCAACCATAACGATCTCTCGCCAAGAGTCACCACAATCAATCCAGTGGATCACACGGTAAAGGTTCTTCCTCGCACTTTAAACAAAACTAAGCCATCCAATCCGCACTTCTATTCGTTTCACGATAATTCCAAATCAACTTAAATTTTGTATTTCTTGTCAAAATATCGCAACATCTTCGTATAATAGTGCTTGAGAAAGCTCTTGAATATTTGTACCGTCCTTCACTAGCGCGTACAATTCACTCGAGTCTATCTCAATCACTAGTGATTTATACCCATGCTTAACTGCTTGATCCAAACCAAAATGTAATGCAAGAACCTTCGCTTCAAACGGGTCACGCGCAACGCACTTACCTGCAAACCCATCCAAATAATCCTCTCTACCATTCCGGAACAAACCTCCCACTCACCTATTGCACTCCCTAAATCAAAGGCTCCATCAACATTTAACTTCACCCTCGATTCCGGTCTATTTCATTTAACAAGAATACACTTTGATGACACAACTAATGCCCCCATCACGTTCCTTACCCCACGCCCGCATATAATCATTAACTGGGTTGAATATAATGGCTTTCAACTCATTTTTCGTTCTAGTCCTCGACGATTGATTAAAAAGCAAAGTATTTCGGTTCACCCAAATCTACCAAACCAAGGCCGCCATTACAAGCCTTAACTCAGCCCCATTCACTATAGTTTTACTCGCTAATAGTTTCATCCAACACTGCAGAAAATTAACCTCTGAAGTATGTACATCATGTAGCTGATTCACAGGTTCCGACTTACTCATGCCCCTACTCGACCCAAACTGGTGCTGGCTCCCTGCTGCAGACGCGCCACTATCCAGGCTTTGCTGATTTGATCCTTCAACATGCTGGCGCTGCTGGCGATCGAAAAATTGCTGTTGTTGTCGAACAGCTGAAAGCTGCTGCTGCTGCTGTCGAACAGCTGAAAGCTGCTGCTGCTATCGAGCCAATGAAGGTTGTTGCTGCTGTAATCTGTCGTCCAGCTCTTGCTTAGTTGTCGATGTCCCTTCCTGCTCCTGCTGCCTCCCCAGATCATCTCCCCAACTCTGTCCAGCTGCCCCAAACCGCGTCCCTCCTCCATGCACCTGCTGTAATTGCACTCGAAACCCTACACCTCCATGAAGCTGCTGCAATTGCTGTCGAGACCCTATAGGCCCTACTGTACACTCAATAACCATATTAGAATAAAAATTACAATTAAAGAACAGATGACCTGATGTTTCCACTTCCACCTTACAACTCCTGCACTTCGGGACCTCCCCTACCCCTCTTATCTCTAGATTTTTGCCGGTAGGTAGACGATCCCACACCGCTCTCCAAAGAAGTACTTTGACCTTTTGCGGACATATTAATGCCAAAATTAACTCCCACTTAATCCACACTTCCTTCTACCGCGGTTAACTTATTATAGCCCGATTTGACTGAGAATATCCCCGACGGCGTCAAGTTCCATCTAAACAACCTTTCATCCCCGTTCTCCACTATACTTACACCTCCATCCAGCACTTCTCTCCCTGTTAAGATGTTCTTACAAATTCTCGAATCTGACGGTTTTATATTCCGTTCCATAAACCCATTCCGAAAACATTTTTGCTTCAACACCTTGATCCACAAAGTGGGATCATTACACAATACTTTCCAACTTAATCTTGCTAATAGTGCTCTATTGTAATCCCGCGCCTTCATGAGACCCAACCCCCCATTTTTATTAGGTCGACAAAATACATCCCACGCTAACAAGTGTATCTTCCTTCCTTCATTAGACGACCCCCAAATAAAATCACGAATAATCCTATCAATTTCCTCACATACATATACCGAGAGCTTCATGGTCTGCATAATATATGTGGGAATTGCTGTTAAAACTGATTGGGCAAGTGTGATGCGTCCTACTAATGATAAATTACGACTCTTCCAATTCAGGAGTTTTTTTTTTGCATCTTCGTTGCTACACTCCTAAAGAAACCTATCTGAAGGCGTTGCGACCTAATCGGTGTTCCTAAATAACCCCCAAAGTATCAATTAATGTAAATCCACTCAAAACGGCAAGTTCCTCTACCCTTTCATTTACCACATTTGTCGAAAAATAGATCAACGACTTCTCCTCGCTTACTGTTTGTCCTGCTTCATCACAGAATACCCGTAGAACCTCTTTAACAAGCTTCACTTGAGATATTATTCTTTTTGGAGTCCATGAAAGAACTTATTTAGTATATATATATATATATATATATATATATATATATATATATATATATATTGGAGGCTATTGAAAATATTAATATTATGGGATCAAAGACCACATTATCAAATCTTTAATACAAAACCAGCTTTGAATATAGAACTAGTCTTGATCGCAAGTAATCAATATCGTAAATTTAGTTATATAATATTTTAATACTTAACTATTAAAAACTTCTTAAATTTAGTAATCATCATATTAATAGTATAATAATTAGTATCATGAACATCTTTTTTCCATCTGTCTTTCCTTGAATATGGAGTAAAGCCACCTATAATAGTTTTGTGACCGCTTTGATATTTAATTTTGTCTTTTGAAGCTTTAGAGCTTAGTTATTTGATGCTAGTCATCCAACTTAAGATAAGACACATGATAATTCAACGTTACTTTAACGAGCCAAGATCAACTGTGGACACTAAACATGCATCTATGGGTCAATAAATCCAACCGCTCAATGGAAAGACTCAACTCACAAGTAGGCCCATCTAAGTTAAAACAACTATTGGAAGATTTGAATCCTCTAATAGTAAACTATCCAATGAACAAAGCCTCCTTACAAGTGGATCCAGCTAAGTCAAGCAAACATTGAAAGATTTTAATCTTTTTTTTCTTTCAAATAACTTGAATTAAAAGAAAATTACGTAATACACAAGTTTGATCAACCAAACTCGAAAAAAGACATTCAAAAACCCACAAGTAATAGCAAAGCCGGCCTTTTGGCAAAGCCACCAAGGCGGCCGCTTTAGGCCCACTTTTTTATATATAAAAAAAGTCTCAATTTTGTCAAAACAAATTTTTTATAGTTACAAAAGGCCCAAAAAAAAATCTTGCTTTAGGTAATTAAAAATATTTTGGTTTCTTGGGCCGGCCTTGAGTAATAGAGAAAAACAACTAGAACAAAGATAAAAATGAAACCACAACCGGTTTCTAAGGGAGGCCGAGGAGGCCATGGCCTTGGCCCCCCCAATTCATATAATTTATAGGGCCTAAATATTTTTATATAAAAAATACTATAGGCTATAGTGCAAAGTTTTTTTTTTTTTTAAAGGCCCAAGTTAAATTTATTAGCTCAGTCCAAAAGAAACAAAGAATAAACCTAGCGGCCTTCTAATATTTTTTTTGTTTGATTTTTAAAAAATATTAAAACTTGTTAATCAGTGTGTGTATATATATATATATCTATCTATCTATATAATATTGGAGAAGGGCCAACGGCCCGAAATATCTCCTGTTTTTCTCCACACTTTCTAGCTGTTGGATCAAATTTTAATCATTTTTGGCCTTTAGATCAATTATAACTAATGGTCCAGATTGTCTAAATTCAGTCCATGGTTTAAAATATTTTGATGTCTCCTCTACATTTTTCAGCCCTTGGATTATTTATTTTTAAAATGCAAAATTAAAAAAAAAAGAAAAAATCACTTCACCGTTCACCATTTTTCATAATCCCAATCTTCGTCTCTCTCTCACTTCACCAAGCCACCATCATCGAAGATTCCTAATAGCCTTCCATCTCTTCACAATCCCAATCCATCCTCCACCGTCATCATCAATAAGACACCGTCTTCGGCTCTCTCTCTCACTTCACCAAGCCACCATCATCGAGAAACCCTCATATCCCAATCTCATTGTAGAGCTTCATTACACGATTCTTCTATGTTGCTTATGGGGTTTGGTGTCTTCGATAATTACTCGTCTTTGTTGAGAAAGTTGAAAATGGAAGATGAAAATTTGGACGGTAGAGTTTTTTTTATGTTTAGTTGTTGTGATTAGAGAGACCCTTTTCCACTCGTCAAACAAATTGAAACAAGTTAAACGACTAGAATTAAGTGAAAGATAAATGGTGATCGATCACCAAACTATATAATGCAAATCTGCAACACACAATTGACAATACAATCCTCCTTCTAAACCACAACAACTACTAATAATCCATTACAAACAGCTACTTCATCAATTTTATCATTATTACCCCTCCCCGATTCTGGTTTCAAACCTTCCTTGACTTTATAATCATCCTAAAACCAAACAATAATTCTATCAACAAACTGTAATAACATAACAAACAATATACTAAAAGGGATCTTGGAATTGTTCTTATGAATTAATTGCACTATAGGGCCCTATACTAAATATTTATAGTTAATTGCACTTTAAGTCCTATATAATGTAAAAATAAACCTATATTCTAGCAATAAAACTGTAATATAAGTCCCTATATTATGCAATAATTGCACTATAGGTCCTTACAATAATATTGGTCCAAAATGAAGAAGACAATTTAAATCCAATCTGCGTATATTTCCCATATTATCCAACCAATGAACTGACATATCACATATGTTAAGCTATGTGATTACAACATGATTACTACACACTTCAAAATACAATTCAAGAAATGAGTAAATAAAAAAATACAATACACAGCTCATGAATGAACGCAGAGAAATGAAATCTGCAGAAAACAGTTTATTCTTCATTTGCAAGAATTATCTCCTTTTAATCAGTGCAGCATCGTACATAAAGGTACTTACTTTTTTTTGCTCGGCAAGTAGCTATTTTATTTCATCAACCTTTTCAAAATACATGGACCTATTGGGCTATTACAATAATATAATAACTCATGGGCCTAAACAACTTACAACTTTCTAATGGGTCAATTAAACCCATTTACATTAAAAAACATAATAGGACAAAACACAATCTAACCCACTACAAAGTACACCGTACTTTCAAGACACCTCTTCACCTACTCCACCGCATTATCGAATCTTCCACCGCTTTGTTTACTTTCCCTTTCTGAAACCTTGCAAGATTCTCTCGGAACGCTGCTGAGATGTCCTCGAATATTGTTTCTTCCGACTTTACCTCATTCTTGAACACTCTATTGTTCCTTTCGATCCATATCACATATACAGCTACCGATAGAAGAATCTTCAAGATGATGTCAGAGGGATGATGAGCTATGAACCAGTCAATAAGGTCTTGCCACTCAGTGATTATGGTCTTAATCCCTTGAGTTTTGAGGCATTTACTCCATATTCTTCTGGTTACTGAAGGTACTTACTTTTTATTTTTTTGTTTATATAGTATTTATTGTCTGCTAGCCTACTTTTATTTAAAAATAAGATGGGTGAACTCCTAGATTCATGTCGTTCATATCAAGCCACCATCACAGGCTTGTAAGAAAATGTTTGTTTAGCCTCAGAATATGGTTAATTAATCCAACCCAGGCTAATAAATAGAAACATCACATTCTAACTTATATAATAATAAATAGTGATCTTTTACTGAATAAGGTGACTACAGATTGGTACACAGCCATGACGAGACTGTTGATTTAATTAAAAGTTTACATCTGTTAAAATCATATCAAGAAACTTAGGATGTTTATATATCATTTCATAAGTAGTTGCATCCACTGAAAAACCATGTCTTCTCATTTCATTAACCCATTCAATTGCCTCTTTATACTTTTTTTTCTTCATAAACCCTTGAATAATAACTCTGTAGGTCACACTATTTGGCAAGAAACCTTTTATCTTCATACTTAAAACCCACTCTTTTGCATCTTTAAACCGTCCTTCTCGACAAAGTCCACCTATTATGGTATTATGGGTATATATATTAGGCTGCAAACCTTTGCAAAATAACTTGTAAAAAATGACTAATGCACCATCAAGCTGTCTATCATTACATAATCTATGAATAATAGTATTATACATCACAATATCAGGAGTTACATTGCTATTTTCCATGGAGTCTAATAAAGATATAGCCTCGGTAACACGTCCATTATTACACAATCCGTTTAACATTATTCCATATGTAACAAAGTCAGGAGATTGCATCTTCTTGAATAAATCCTGCGCAATGACACATAAACCCTTGTGAAACAACCCTTGTATCATAGTGTTGTATGTAACAGTATTAGGTTGCAGTCTTTTTGAAGGAATATCTTGAAAAAGTTGAAAAGCTTTATCAACCCAACCTTTCTTCATCAAACCATTGACTAAACTGTTATACGTTCGAATATCAGGATCACAACCTTTAGCTATCATGATAGCTAATACCCCCACAGCTTCCTCTAATTCACCTCGTAAACAATGTGCATCTATTAATGCAGTATAAGTAACAACATTTGGTTTTAGACCTCTTTCAATCATGATCTCTATAAATCTTTTTGCATCTTCCACTTTTCCTTCCTTTCCATGTGAATCAACTAATATACTAAATGTATGTACATCTGGAACAACTTTATAATCCAACATCTCAATCAACAACATCTTAGCCTCTTCCTTACGATCAAAGTTACATAATCCATGGATCAACGAAGAATAAGTGACAACAGTTGGATATATGCCTTTATCTTTCATCTCAGAAAATAATTTGACAGCATCATCTACCATACGATCCTTGCATAGACAATCAACAATGGTAGTATAAGATTGGATGTCAGGTTTACATCTCCCCTTTTCAAATACACGTAGCAATTCAAGAGCCTTGAGTGTATGTCCAAGTTTACAAAGCCCATTTAGCACAACCCCAAAAGTAACTTCATCACACGGCTCACAAAGATTTTCACTCTGTAACCTATTAAACAACTCTACAGCCTCATATCCTCTATCTTCACCAAAGAGGCCCTTCATTAGATTGGTATAGGTAACGACATCAGGAACATGACCACCTTTGAAGAGACAACTTAATAACGCAAAACCAGAATTGATGCATTTCAAATAACAGTAACAGTTCAAAGTAATATTCATCGTATAGACATTTATTGGAACACCTAACATGCGCATTTCTTTGAAAAGAGAAATAGCAGCAGAGTGTTGTTTCATCTTCTTTACAACGACGACTAATAACTTATTATAAACTTTAATTGAAGGCGTAGGTTGCATTCGGACCATTTGATACAGTGCAAAACGAGCGTCTTCAACATTATTGATATCTTTTTCAATATCATAATCATATGAATAAGAATAAGATGAAAATGAATTATAACAGAATTGGGTAAAAGGGTTAACAATTTTGTTGAAATAAGAACGAGACGATCTATAGCAAATCATATTCCACCCAATTGATGAACTACTCACTTAATCTTTAGTGTTTTGAAATTAGGGTAGAGTGAAATTGTTTGGGGGTCTTTTCTTTTTCTTTTTTTTTTAATCAAGGGTACAGGCGGAAAATGATATTTAGTTAACATTTTTCGTTTTTTACCTAAACCGATATTCCACCATATAAAAATATTGAAACAAATACGTAGGAAATAGACAAAATTCTATTCATTGGAAAATATATAAAAAAAAATTAAATTAAATTTTTGGTAAAACCAAGAAAAAAATCTCTACTTCCTCCTTTTATTTTTTATTGTTTTTAAATTTTACCATAAGAATTAAAAAAATTAAATAATTTGGTCGTTTATTCATTATTGTACTTAGGACTTTTCTTTGAGCCGAGCTCGAACTGCTCGAGCGGTTCGATTCATTACAGCCTAGTCAAAGCAAAGGAGAAACCGATACCAAAGAATCCAAGATTCGTTAAGGTGAGATGATCATTGTGCGACAAGTTGTTGATTTTCAGACTTTTTCAACAACTAGTATATCGCAAATATTCCAAAAAATCGAACATAGTAAATCAACTTAGTAATGTTTACTATTAGGTAAAATCTGTGTCGGAAGGCATTGAGCAAAATTTAGTTTTTATTTCGACCCCGATGATAAGAATTAAAAGTATAAGACTAACTGTAAGAAACCCAAAAATTTATTGTGAAAAAACCTATAATAAAACCATGTCTGAAAGAGATACATGTCAAAATATAATGTTGGTAAAAGGCATTATTCATTTATAAGTTAAAGTAATAAATCACATTTTAAAAACAATAATAATATAATTATCTCTATATAAAATCCCTAGCCCAAAGTATTCATCTAATTACAAACCCAATCAACCATTACTTTTATTTACTCGCATTCTTTCGATGCATCATAAATAATATAATAAAGAGATTATGACTCAAGGGATCTAATTACAAATCCAATCAACCATTACTTTTATTTACTCGCATTCTTTCAATGCATCATAAATAATATAATGAAGAGATTATGACCCAAGTGGTCTTGAATACACCCCCTATTTTTATTCACAACCCAATTTCCTTCCTCTTCTTACAAAACACCTCAAATTAGATCTTACATTATAATCCAAAAAAAAACAATTACATTTTTACCCCCTTTTATTTTTATTTCCTATATATACTAAATATATTATATCTAAACCTAAAACCTTCCACTTTCCTGTCGATATTTTTCTATCTTCCCACTCACCCAAATTTTCATTTCATTTTCTTTTAACCAAAACCCTAGAAAATCTCTCCTCCCTTCTCTGCAAATCCGGCGCCAAGCCTTTACCATGGCTAGTTACTCATCCAAGCTCACCTACATCCGAGAAGCGTCCAAGAAACTCACCACCAGCGTCCGATTTTCTCATAACGGTACCACCACAAAACAGTACTACCACCACCACCACCACCACTGTGTGCTCGTTTTCCGCCTGATGTCTCCTCATTTGTGATAGATTTATATTAGGATGAGACATAATTTTTAGTGATTTAGAAGTCATAATAGTCGATTTTCTTGAGAAATAGTGCACTTTCCTATTCTGAGTCTTGATTTAGTAAAATAATATTTTTAGAGCATATTGGGTTTAATTGTTTATTTAGTGTGTAGCTTTAAAGATAATTATGGAGATTAATTAGAGTCCAAGTCAAAGACTACAATATATGGAAAGAGATTAGCATGGTAATTGGAAATAAGGAAATAAAAGCTAAAAAGATGGAAAAGAAAAAGCTGCCTAAATCTGAATTTCTGCAGCAACGCCTAAAGAAGTTGTGATAACTCCAACAAAGAGGCCGATTTTGATAAAAATTCTTTCATAGGGACGTAGATAATTCTGTGAGGATTCTTTTGGTATATTGTGGAGCAAAAACCGACCAATAACGAAGAAGATATGCTCAAAACAGTCCAGCAGTATTTATCTTTATTTCCATACGAATTTGAGTTAGGTTTGGAGTCCACTACTTTACCTCTCCCTCAAGAAAACGAATTAGGTCTTCTAAACACCTATAAATACACTCTTATATCACTTGTAAAAGTACCCTAGCAATCCTTGCCTCATAGTAATTAGTTCTTAAGGTTTTATTCTTCCATTTTATTGTAGAGAGCAAGATGATGTCTTTTGTAATTTCCTTTAGTTTATTTCCTTCAGGTATGAACTAAACTCCCATAGCTTGGGTTTTGCATCATGTATAATCTATGAATTCTAATTCTTCTATCTAAGTTTCTTTGGGAATTACATGTTTTAAATTGATATTAGCTGCTTACTCTTATATTTGTTTATGTGTTTTGATTTAATGACTGTTTTCCTTGCGGTGCGCAACGTTTAGAATTACCTTAATAGTAGTTAGATGATCACCTTAGCTGGGTGTCTAATTATTGAAACAACACATAACGTCTAGTGTCCGATATTAGTCCTGACAAAACTGATTCTAACTAGATAGTCATTAGGGTTTGTTTTAATCACCATATCACCAATGAATGAATTGTTTGCTTAGGGCCTTAGTATCATTTGATAACCCTATTTGAAACAGCTTCTTGGTTGTCTGTAACCCTCTTAGTCGCTCTCAAGTGAAGCTTGTTAAAGAGGTTCTACGGGTAAAAGGTTAGACTTGTTTCACTTCAACTTTCATGGCAATGTATAGTTATTAGAAAGGTCTTTGGTAGGAGTTACATTTACTCACACTACTAAAACAAAGACGTTTGAGTCATATATAGTGCAATCAAAGCACTACCAAAAACTCAAACCCCTTATTTGAACAAACAAAAAAAAATCACACCCCTTGACATTATTATAAAGATGTTGCTTCAAGTATCCCTCAATCTATTTTTAAAAAACGGTTTGGCATAATAGAGTGAGAATATTGTGAAAATTGTTGTATTTTAAATTTGTATAAATTAAAAAAACAATATGAACAATAAATGCAAGCAAAAGAATTACAAAGGATGTGTTTAATTTGTTATTTGTTTTTTAAATTTTTTTATAAATTTTAGAGGAAAAGAATATATAGGTATTCATTAAATTCGAAAAAGGACTTATGAGTATACCATAAAATAGGATTTTTAGGTACCCAATTTTTTATTTTCGTTTAATCATTAGTATTTTCTGTTATCTCACACATTAATTAGATTTGGAGCCTATGTGACGCCACCGCTTATACCTTTCAAAATAAAAGGAAACCAAGTTCGCATAGGCTCCACATCATACTTAATGTACGAGTGAGATAACGGAAAACACTAACGGTTGGATAAAAGAAAAAGTTAGGTACCTAGAAAATCCTATTTTATAGTATAGGTACTCAGAAGTCTCTTTTTAAATTCTATAAGTACCCATAAAGTCTTTTAATCTAAATTTTATCTTATATGAAAATATTTTAATAATTTGCTAAATATATGGCTTGTAACAAGAAGATCTGGTACAACGGCTTCTTGCCTTCTTCAATAACCAAACAAACGCTAAGAAGATTTTAGGAAGATGATGGAATTGCTTTCAAAAGCAAGTCTTGTCTTGTATTTTAGAATCGCATAATTATTATTTCTGTAATCAACTAATTTTCAATTCTCATATCAAATAAAACAAGCATAAAATAAATCCTACTCAATTCAACCCATGAAGGATTTGTTAATCAACTTTCACGGCCTGTAATGAAGAGCAAAAGCAGTTCACGTCGATACAGAGAAAGAGATAACTTACACAACGCAAACAAATGTAAGCAAATGGTGTCTGAATTGAAAAATGAAAGAAAACCGATGTAATTTTTCTGTGAACTCAACACACAAACTGTTGTTTGATGAGTTTCTTTTAACAGTAAAAGTTGAAGACACAATTGTGGAAATAGTTCCTAACACCTTACCAAATTTCTTAGACTTCAATTCTGGACCATCTATTTCCCAAAACACATCAAGCTTCCCTTCTTCTATCATCACCAAAAACGAAAACATACCCCTATACATTCTAATATCCGGTATAATTTCAAATAAATCATATGAATGTAACAAATCCTTTTAAAAGTCCATCACATACAACACCTGGGATCTTCCGTACTTCGCGTGTGAAGGAATCGCAATACTCGTTATATCAAATATACGCAGCGGAAAAAAATATTGCAATCCTAAAACATCTAGTTGCGATTTAAGAATTTAAACGGAAACAAAAAAATAGATTACATACCTTAAACCTTTGTATAATAATCGAATTGACTGTGACCGAGCGTCAAAATTATGAAGCCTCCACGCTTTGCACACCGAGGTTTTGATTCTTGCTTTCAGAACAATTCTGACTTGGAAATAGACCTTTCTGCCTTCTGTGTTTTTTTCAAGAAAAAACATTGAGGCTTTCTTGTGTTTTGTTTTCCAAGAGAGAAAACTAGAAAAAATTATTACGTATAATGAAAGCTCATTATCTTTATAATAATTTTAGGAGGAAAGTGAAAAGATAGAAAGTGAAAAGATGGAAAATGAAAAATCATCCGTTATAATATAAAATTGATTATCCTAATAATCTGGATCATTACCCACTTGTGAAGTGGACCTGGACCTTTTATATTATACATATGACTTAGACTAGCCTAGCGATTAGTGATACATTTCTCATTACTAGAGATACGTGGTTCGATCCACGAACCTATCACTTTTTTCTCTTTTTTCTCTTTTTTTTCTCAATTTGGTCTCGTATTAGAATATTAATTTATGCTAGCAAGTCAATATACTAATATTCCAAATATATAATTAATTAATATCTATTATCCGATAATAAAAATCAATTAATAACATGAAGCAAGATCAATGCACTCGTTAGTGTGCGACTACGTGGGTTCATCGTTAAACCGGTAGTAGTTAACTTAGTTATCTACTAATAGAGGTTGGCGTCTAACAACACTCCTCAACGACCGGATAACGTGAAGTAACTCTGTACAAAGAACCCGGTAAAGGATTATACACGTAATCTCTCTATCTTTACAGCTCCGGATCATCCTGGGATATGGTATATCTGTCAAATCCCATTAGAAAATCAAATACGTTACATGTCGATTATCAACGATTGACGAATGACCTAAGAAACTCATTTCTTCATTCATTCCACCACCTTGGCCAAGGATTTGATACAATCGTTATAATCTTATGACATCGTAGAGCTCAAACTCTTTACCTATAGTTGATAGATTCCATCTTGACTCATCCCTAAGAGGATATATACTTAGTTGCATCCAATATCCTTTCGACTAGCATTATGACACACTAGTAGTCCAGTATCAAAACACAACAAGCACATATACAACTATAGTGATGATCTCAGGTCAAGGGATTACAAGCATTTAAGTCCTCATAGAGATCAACCCACTCGACAGTTCAAGGTAATTAACCATTAGGAATCTCTAGATTTAGTCGGTTCGATAATCACATCTCTATGTGCATTATCTATGCACCTAACTCGGTAAACGAGAACTACCGATATTTATCCAATAAATACTTGTTAGCTACATATTAATCTAACCGGATCATCGAGGTCCTAACTCGATGATCCTACGATTAAGAACAAGTCTAGATTAAGTCCTATAAGCTAGATTCTCATTATCATAACACCTTATGATATCTAGTTTGTAACTTAATCAAGGATTTGCCTTTATATTATGTAGATTAATACCATAATCATAAAGGCTTGCCATAGATTCAAGGAAACAATTTCTTTAATCAAAGCTGTAGGGATAACTATTATCGTGTACAGTAAACACTTGTGTTCACTTCATTACAAGACGATCGGGGCTAGGGCATAATTCCAACAATCTCCCACTTGGCCTAGACCCAATCGTTCAAGTACCATAATTCATAAACAGTTTGTTCTCATCAGACTCTTCTGATAGACACACTTAGATGAATAGATATACATCGTGTTCCTTCCTTCTACCTATTGAATGTGAACATCTTCATGTTCAATTATATCTCGAATCAAGTGGCACTACTACAGAATTCGTTTGGATCTATAGTTTATTCTAGGTTTCTTTAATCATACAGTATCTCAAATATTGTCATTGTATAAATAAACAATATCTACATTGTGAAAACCACACTATGTATATATAAAGAACTATTTTATCCAAACCACTGGCATAGTTGCATCTTATGCTGCTATGTATTCTACTTCTAGTAACCGAAATCTGCTACAGTGTCTTGATTGGAACTATTCCAATTCACTTCTCCTCTATATAGACACAACTTATGTTGATTTTCTATCATCAATGTTTAAAGCAAAACAAGCATCTATATACCCATTTAGCTTCAACTTGTATTCTCCATATATGAGGAATTGGTCCTTAATACTTCTTAAGTACTTAAGGATAGTCTTTACTACTTTCCAACATTCCCCATCAAGGTTACCTTCATACTTACTCGCTACTCCTAGCGTGTAGCACACTTCAGGCTTTATACATTTTTCATGGTATGCTAGATAGATCCTTATTGTTTTAACAAATAGGACTATACACATTCATTCTCTTACTTTTAGGGTCCTAGAATAAACCCTCACATTAAGAGTAATTCCAAAGCCTATTGTTAAATAACACCTTTTGAAATTTCCATGTGATAATTCTAAAAAAGTATAAATGTACTAAGATAGATATAGGTCAAGTAGCTTCTTTAATCTATCTCTATAGATCCCAATTCAAAGAATATAAGCTATTTTTCCTAAATCTTTCATGGAGAACTATTAGACCAACAAAACTTGGTTTATCTGATTGGTTGGTATATCATATCCTTATGTGATAATATGTCATCTACATATAACACTAGGAAGATGAGTGAACTCCCACTAGTCCTTTGTACTCTTATGACTCTTACTCTAAAATTATAAAATCAAACTATTTGATTGTATAAAAGAGAGTAATCCAACTTAGTGACATTTACTGAATTCATTCAATGGATTTTTGGAACTTACATATTTTATTATGAATAAATGGAAACATGAGACCTTTAGGGTTGGTCTTAAGGACGTCATAGACTCCTATTTAGTGAAAACTATTTTCACATGATATTACCATATCTCATAATAATAGTATGTAGTTACCAATAGTAGAATCTGAAACAAACTAAGCATTGCTATGAGAAAAGGAATTCACCACAATTTATGTTTTCCTTTCGATTTAAACGCTTAGCAATTAGAAGGACGTTATAGGTCTCTACCTTACCGTCTACTCCAATCATTTCCTTAGCACCCATTTACTATAAATGGAATTTATATCTATTAAAGATTCAACCAAAGTACTATACTTTGTTGATCCTTATAGATACTAATTCAGATTCTATGATTCTTAGCCACTTGTCACTATTTAGACTAGTCATAGCCTCTTCATAGGGATTTAGGATCATCACTTGATGGGGTTTTCATCTATATGATTTCCTCATCAAACTATCACCATTATTACAATTGATTTTGGTGTATGATGATATATATATAACCTATAGGAGGCTTGTGTACAATAAATTCTTCTTTCTGGCATGCATCTGATGCTCTTTAGCATGTATAAATAACTTTGAAATTTTTATTTCATTTGATCTATTTCTACATTATGAGTTCCAATAAGGTTGTATTCCTTACCACAAACTCTTTGTATTCTGAATGGTGTAGAAATATAATTATGTCATTTTATTTGGGTATCCAACAAATCTATATTTGAAAGATCTCAACTCAAGCTTAACCATCATAAGTCGTTTAGCATAAATCAAACAACTTCAAACTTCTACCATTTGAGGTTTAACTTATGTTATCTCCATATCACATATGGATTTTATCGACTATTTAGTGGGACCTAAGAGTTCATTAAATATGCAATTGACTTTAAAACATAATCCCATAGATATATTTAAAACCTAGTGAATTATTGAGACAAAATCTAATTTTGTCATAGATAATCTATTAATTAATTGCTAAGATATTCACCTATACAGGTTGATATCTTACTTCCTTCATACTCTTATATACTTGCTTTCAACTTAACTCAGTAGTAATTTGAACATTTCAAATTATTTATATTGGTGTTACATTTTGTAAACACATCTATATGTGTTATATAGTTTGTGAAGGAGATGAATTAAGAATATCTATCTTTGGCTAAAGTTTAGACTAACCACATACATCATTATATAGTGGACATAAGAACTCATTAACATTGTCTCCATTTTCATCAAAATGAGATTTAGTCATATTTCATTGAGTCTCACAAGTTTCATATGATTCAAAATCGTATTCTTCAAGGAAATCTTCCTTGTGAAACTAGTAAACTTTTCTCACAATTTATGACTTAGTCTATAACACCAAAGATAAGGTTTGATTAGTACGATTATCTATTTCGATTTATGACCAAAAACAACTATAACACTGTTACGTAGTTACTTTAGGCAATTATAATGAGGTGTAATTCATCACTATGAAAAACTCCATTGGTCATTTTATATTACATTAATACACCATAACTATCTTATGATCAAATGACCATTTTTGTTCGAAAACAAGTTTACAAACAAAAACAGTTTTCTTACAATATGTTTTGCCATATGCATCTTTAAAGAATTAGTTATTACAATTGTGGTTGAAACAATTGCTCCATTACCGAAATTGTAATTTAACTTCTCTTATTCTTATTTGTCTATTAATCTTTAGAGTATGCAACATTTTGCATATTTCTAAACTACTACGAGTATCCAATACCCTTTCTGTGTAATTAATAGAAGTTCAAGAAATTATAGAAACAATTTCCATTAATGCCCTTACCTTGTTTCTTGGTATTAGATATCTGGTATCTAACGGTCATACTAAGTTACTTATACATCTTCTAAACATATTTAAAGATTCATGGGAATATCATGCTTAAAATGTCTTTTAGAGTTCATAACTCATGGATACAAGAATATACACATAGTACCATTACTAAGTTCATATTACTTTAGACATGCATCATATACATTCTATTCATCCTCAAGAGACACTTTAGTCGATAGCTCATTGAGCATATCAATGAGTCTCATGTGCATAAGAAAGACTCTCAAGTTATGGTCACAAATCTTGAGATTAACAACCAACTTGTGATGATTTGAGAAGTGATTTCGCAGAAATATCGAGAAATCTAATCATAGGAAGGAATAGGGAACAACGCTTTAAGAACACTATTATATAACTGTCAAAGATATGGACTGTTATCTTAGAGATATATAATTGGAAACTTTAAAACATGAATGAGCCCCCTGGTAGTCAGGTCGTTTCTCACGCATAATTAAAGTGAATAATGAAACTTTAAAACATGAATGAGCCCCCTGATAGTTAGGTCATTTCTCACTCATAATTAAAGTGTGGTACATTACCTATTTTATCAAATAAAATGCGAGACTCAAAACTATTTAGCCCCCTGGTAGTCAGGTCGCTTCTATTTAGTTTTGTTGAGTTAATCCATCCTATAATCCGATGTTATTAATACCACATCCTCTGGGTAGTCCAGACTAAAAACGTGAAATCAATAAGTTAATCCTATTATCAACAACCTAGAGTGTTTATAGTTTGTACTCGAACTACAAGTCTACCTGGTAGTCAGATCAAAACTTGTAAACTTAACAAACTAGAAACTCTATCTGTGATGGATAAGTCTCACAAAATATGTTATATTTTGTCTTAATAAACTCAATAAATTTAATGTCAGGTGGGAATAATTTAGAATTTGAAATTCTAAACTTTAAAGTGGAAGCGGCGTTCAAAACGACACGAGGATTGGTTAAAAAAGGTTTTCCGATCATATTGGATGTCAGGTGCAGTAAGGTCTCTCGACGAAATAGCAAGGTAGAATTCTAATTATTAAACCTCCTATTTACAAATGATGAAAACTTAATCCTATTAATAATAATTTGTATATATCAATCATATCTCATATGATTAATATAAAATATAAAGAATCACAATTCCTTTTTTTTAATACAAATTTATGGACAACAAATACCATATACAAACATGCCCATATTACATTCATCACTAAAAAAATATAGGTAAAAAGAATTAATCCATTTCGTTAATCACTACAACAGTAATGAGAGATAACATATCACATATGTAACATTAAAAAGATTCTATAACACCACTTCGATTTTCATCTAGAAAGATGAATACATAATACTCCCTTTTTTTGTTTGGTTAAAGGACAAAAAGATACAGAGGTATCTTTCTAAACCTTAAACAATTAAAAAAAATCACGTCAGCACATGGACACTCAATTTTCCATCTCCAATCTCTTTTTCTTTTCAATGTAGAAACCTTCTCCGTCTTACTATATACTCTTATTAAACAATTAAAAAGAACTGGTGGCAAGCAAATTATCAAATAATTCAAAATAAAACACATGACGTGCATTGGTATTGAAAGTTGCAACAACCTTTTTCTTTTAATCAATCACGATGCTCAAAAGAAACAAATAAACAATTTCACTTTTCCTTTCTTATCTAACCATAAAAATCAGTCTTTTATATATTTTTTTAAAACAAAATCAACGGTGAAACAATTTCTTTATTAATTGTGTTTCAATAAAAACCAGATGCCCAACAATAGCAGAAGGCAGCAAAACTTTTTTTCTTTTGGATTTATCAAATAGCTTTAGGCAATTAACAAAAAAAACTTTTATTTGTTAACTGAATCCAAAACAAAAAGCATCACGATTGATAATAAAACTTTCACCAAGGCACTAAGGATTTTGCTTTTTCTTTTATGCATCAAAAGATAAAAAATTACAAAACTAATTTCAAACCTTTTAATTATAAAATCAAATAATTTTATATAATAAACCTTAAAAGCAAAATTCATATATTATCAGATAATATCACGTTTAAATACCTAAATCGCAACAACTAGCTCTGATACCAATTGAAGGAATCGCAATACTCGTTATATCAAATATACGCAGCGGAAAAAAATATTGCAATCCTAAAACATCTAGTTGCGATTTAAGAATTTAAACGGAAACAAAAAAAATAGATTACATACCTTAAACCTTTGTATGATAATCGAATTGACTGTGACCGAGCTTCAAAATTATGAAGCCTCCACGCTTTGCACACCGAGGTTTTGATTCTTGCTTTCAGAACAATTCTGACTAGATGTTTTAGGATTGCAATATTTTTTTTCGCTGCGTATATTTGATATAACGAGTATTGCGATTCCTTCAATTGGTATCAGAGCTAGTTGTTGCGATTTAGGTATTTAAACGGAAACAAAAAAAATAGATTACATACCTTAAACCTTTGTATGATAATCGAATTGACTGTGACTGAGCTTCAAAATTATGAAGCCTCCACGCTTTGCACACCGAGGTTTTTATTCTTGCTTTCAGAACAATTCTGACTTGGAAATAGACCTTTCTGCCTTCTGTGTTTTTTTCAAGAAAAAACATTGAGGCTTTCTTGTGTTTTGTTTTCCAAGAGAGAAAACTAGAAAAAAATTATTACGTATAATGAAAGCTCATTATCTTTATAATAATTTTAGGAGGAAATTGAAAAGATGGAAAATGAAAAATCATCCGTTATAATATAAAATTGATTATCCTAATAATCTGGATCATTACCCACTTGTGAAGTGGACCTGTACCTTTTATATTATACATATGACTTAGACTAGCCTAGCGATTAGTGACATATTTCCCATTACTAGAGGTACGTGGTTCGATCCACGAACCTATCACTTTTTTCTCTTTTTTCTCTTTTTTTCTCAATTTGTTCTCGTATTAGAATATTAATTTATGCTAGCAAATCAATATACTAATATTCCAAATATATAATTAATTAATATCTATTATCCGATAATAAAAATCAATTAATAACATGAAGCAAGATCAATGCACTCGTTAGTGTGCGACTACGTGGGTTCATCGTTAAACCGGTAGTAGTTAACTTAGTTATCTACTAATCGAGGTTGGCGTCTAACAACACTCCTCAACGACCGGATAACGTGAAGTAACTCTGTACAAAGAACCCGGTAAAGGATTATACACGTAATCTCTCTATCTTTACAGCTCCGGATCATCCTGGGATATGGTATATCTGTCAAATCCCATTAGAAAATCAAATACGTTACATGTCGATTATCAACGATTGACGAATGACCTAAGAAACTCATTTCTTCATTCATTCCACCACCTTGGCCAAGGATTTGATACAATCGTTATAATCTTATGACATCGTAGAGCTCAAACTCTTTACCTAGAGTTGATAGATTCCATCTTGACTCATCCCTAAGAGGATATATACTTAGTTGCATCCAATATCCTTTCGACTAGCATTATGACACACTAGTAGTCCAGTATCAAAACACAACAAGCACATATACAACTATAGTGATGATCTCAGGTCAAGGGATTACAAGCATTTAAGTCCTCATAGAGATTAACCCACTCGACAGTTCAAGGTAATTAACCATTAGGAATCTCTAGATTTAGTCGGTTCGATAATCACATCTCTATGTGCATTATCTATGCACCTAACTCGGTAAACGAGAACTACCGATATTTATCCAATAAATACTTGTTAGCTACATATTAATCTAACTGGATCATCGAGGTCCTAACTCGATGATCCTACGATTAAGAACAAGTCTAGATTAAGTCCTATAAGCTAGATTCTCATTATCATAACACCTTATGATATCTAGTTTGTCACTTAATCAAGGATTTGCCTTTATATTATGTAGATTAATACCATAATCATAAAGGCTTGCCATAGATTCAAGGAAACAATTTCTTTAATCAAAACTGTAGGGATAACTATTATCGTGTACAGTAAACACTTGTGTTCACTTCATTACAAGACGATCGGGGCTAGGGCATAATTCCAACAATCTCCCACTTGGCCTAGACCCAATCGTTCAAGTACCATAATTCATAAACAGTTTGTTCTCATCAGACTCTTCTGATAGACACACTTAGATGAATAGATATACATCGTGTTCCTTCCTTCTACCTATTGAATGTGAACATCTTCATGTTCAATTATATCTCGAATCAAGTGGCACTACTGCAGAATTCGTTTGGATCTATAGTTTATTCTAGGTTTCTTTAATCATACAATATCTCAAATATTGTCATTGTATAAATAAACAATATCTACATTGTGAAAACCACACTATGTATATATACAGAACTATTTTATCCAAACCACTGGCATAGTTGCATCTTATGCTGCTATGTATTCTACTTCTAGTAACCGAAATCTGCTACAGTGTCTTGATTGGAACTATTCCAATTCACTTCTCCTCTATATAGACACAACTTATGTTGATTTTCTATCATCAATGTTTAAAGTAAAACAAGCATCTATATACCCATTTAGCTTCAACATGTATTCTCCATATATGAGGAATTGGTCCTTAATACTTCTTAAGTACTTAAGGATAGTCTTTACTACTTTCCAACATTCCCCATCAAGGTTACCTTCATACTTACTCGCTACTCCTAGCGTGTAGCACACTTCAGGCTTTATACATTTTTCATGGTAGATAGATCCTTATTGTTTTAACAAATAGGACTATACACATTCATTCTCTTACTTTTAGGGTCCTAGAACAAACCCTCACATTAAGAGTAATTCCAAAGCCTATTGTTAAATAACACCTTTTGAAATTTCCATGTGATAATTCTAAAAAAGTATAAATGTAGTAAGATAGATATAGGTCAAGTAGCTTCTTTAATCTATCTCTATAGATCCCAATTCAAAGAATATAAGCTATTTTTCCTAAATCTTTCATGGAGAACTATTAGACCAACAAAACTTGGTTTATCTGATTGGTTGGTATATCATATCCTTATGTGATAATATGTCATCTACATATAACACTAGGAAGATGAGTGAACTCCCACTAGTCCTTTGTACTCTTATGACTCTTACTCTAAAATTATAAAATCAAACTATTTGATTGTATAAAAGAGAGTAATCCAACTTAGTGACATTTACTGAATTCATTCACTGGATTTTTGGAACTTACATATTTTATTATGAATAAATGGAAACATGAGACCTTTAGGGTTGGTCTTAAGGACGTCATAGACTCCTATTTAGTGAAAACTATTTTCACATGATATTACCATATCTCATAATAATAGTATGTAGTTACCAATAGTAGAATCTGAAACAAACTAAGCATTGCTATGAGAAAAGAAATTCACCACAATTTATGTTTTCCTTTCGATTTAAACGCTTAGCAATTAGAAGGACGTTACAGGTCTCTACCTTACCGTCTACTCCAATCATTTCCTTAGCACCCATTTACTATAAATGGAATTTATATCTATTAAAGATTCAACCAAAGTACTATACTTTGTTGATCCTTATAGATACTAATTCAGATTCTATGATTCTTAGCCACTTGTCACTATTTAGACTAGTCATAGCCTCTTCATAGGGATTTAGGATCATCACTTGATGGGGTTTTCATCTATATGATTTCCTCATCAAACTATCACCATTATTACAATTGATTTTGGTGTATGATGATATATATATAACCTATAGGAGGCTTGTGTACAATAAATTCTTCTTTCTGGCATGCATCTGATGCTCTTTAGCTTGTATAAATAACTTTGAAATTTTAATTTCATTTGATCTATTTCTACATTATGAGTCCCAATAAGGTTGTATTCCTTACCACAAACTCTTTGTATTCTGAATGGTGTAGAAATATAATTATGTCATTTTATTTGGGTATCCAACAAATCTATATTTGAAAGATCTCAACTCAAGCTTAACCATCATAAGTCGTTTAGCATAAATCAAACAACTTCAAACTTCTACCATTTGAGGTTTAACTTATGTTATCTCCATATCACATATGGATTTTATCGACTATTTAGTAGGACCTAAGAGTTCATTAAATATGCAATTGACTTTAAAACATAATCCCATAGATATATTTAAAACCTAGTGAATTATTGAGACAAAATCTAATTTTGTCATAGATAATCTATTAATTCATTGCTAAGATATTCACCTATACAGGTTGATATCTTACTTCCTTCATACTCTTATATACTTGCTTTCAACTTCACTCAGTAGTAATTTGAACATTTCAAATTATTTATATTGGTGTTACATTTTGTAAACACATCTATATGTGTTATATAGTTTGTGAAGGAGATGAAGTAAGAATATCTATCTTTGGCTAAAGTTTAGACTAACCACATACACCATTATATAGTGGACATAAGAACTCATTAACATTGTCTCCATTTTCATCAAAATGAGATTTAGTCATATTTCATTGAGTCTCACAAGTTTCATATGATTCAAAATCGTATTCTTCAAGGAAATCTTCCTTGTGAAACTAGTAAACTTTTCTCACAATTTATGGCTTAGACTATAACACCAAAGATAAGGTTTGATTAGTACGATTATCTATTTCGATTTATGACCAAAAACAACTATAACACTGTTACGTAGTTACTTTAGGCAATTATAATGAGGTGTAATTCATCACTATGAAAAACTCCATTGGTCATTTTATATTACATTAATACTCCCTCCGTCCCAAAATTAATGTCCACTTAGCATTTTCACACAGATTAAGAAATGTCATTATTGAACCCCACATGTATAAAAATACCCCTAATAAATGTCATAATGCACACCTATTCCTATGCCTAGGAAAATGCAATCAAGTATAAAATAATAATTCAAATAATTATAAATTAAAAGAAAAGTAGGGGCAATAAGGGAAAAAATTAGAAAAAGTTGTCTTGAAATGGTAAGTGGGCATTATTTTTGGGACACCACATTTAGTAATGTGGACATTATTTTTGGGACGGAGGGAGTACACCATAACTATCTTATGATCAGATGACCATTTTTGTTCGAAAACAAGTTTACAAACAAAAACAGTTTTCTTACAATATGTTTTGCCATATGCATCTTTAAAGAATTAGTTATTACAATTGTGGTTGAAACAATTGCTCCATTACCGAAATTGTAATTTAACTTCTCTTATTCTTATTTGTCTATTAATCTTTAGAGTATGCAACATTTTGCATATTTCTAAACTACTACGAGTATCCAATACCCTTTCTGTGTAATTAATAGAAGTTCAAGAAATTATAGAAACAATTTCCATTAATGCCCTTACCTTGTTTCTTGGTATTAGATATCTGGTATCTAAAGGTCATACTAAGTTACTTATACATCTTCTAAACATATTTAAGGATTCATGGGAATATCATGCTTAAAATGTCTTTTGGAGTTCATAACCCATGGATACAAGAATATACACATAGTACCATTACTAAGTTCATATTACTTTAGACATGCATCATATACATTCTATTCATCCTCAAGAGACACTTTAGTCAATATCTCATTGAGCATATCAATGAGTCTCATGTGCATAAGAAAGACTCTCAAGTTATGGTCACAAATCTTGAGATTAACAACCAACTTGTGATGATTTGAGAAGTGATTTCGCAGAAATATCGAGAAATCTAATCATAGGAAGGAATAGTGAACAACGCTTTAAGAACACTGTTATATAACTGTCAAAGATATGGACTGTTATCTTAGAGATATATAATTGGAAACTTTAAAACATGAATGAGCCCCCTGGTAGTCAGGTCGTTTCTCACGCATAATTAAAGTGAATAATGAAACTTTAAAACATGAATGAGCCCCCTGGTAGTCCGGTCGTTTCTCAATCATAATTAAAGTGTGGTACATTACCTATTTTATCAAATAAAATGCGAGACTCAAAACTATTTAGCCCCCTGGTAGTCAGGTCGTTTCTATTTAGTTTTGTTGAATCAATCCATCCTATAATCAGATGTTATTAATACCACATCCTCTGGGTAGTCTAGACTAAAAACGTGAAATCAATAAGTTAATCCTATTATCAACAACCTAGAGTGTTTATAGTTTGTACTCGAACTACAAGTCCACCTGGTAGTCAGATCAAAACTTGTAAACTTACCAAACTAGAAACTCTATCTGTGATGGATAAGTCTCACAAAATATGTTATATTTCGTCTTAATAAACTCAATAAATTTAATGTCAGGTGGGAATAATTTAGAATTTGAAATTCTAAACTTTGAAGTGGAAGCGGCGTTCAAAACGACACGAGGATTGGTTAAAAAAGGTTTTCCGATCATATTGGATGTCAGGTGCAGTAAGGTCTCTCGACGAAATAGCAAGGTAGAATTCTAATTATTAAACCTCCTATTTACAAATGATGAAAACTTAATCCTATTAATAATAATTTGTATATATCAATCATATCTCATATGATTAATATAAAATATAAAGAATCACAATTCCTTTTTTTTTAAATACAAATTTATGGACAACAAATACCATATACAAACATGCCCATATTATATTCATCACTAAAAAAATATAGGTAAAAAGAATTAATCCATTTCGTTAATCACTACAACAGTAATGAGAGATAACATATCACATATGTAACATTAAAAAGATTCTATAACACCACTTCGATTTTCATCTAGAAAGATGAATACAAAATACTCCCTTTTTTTGTTTGGTTAAAGGACAAAAAGATACAGAGGTATCTTTCTAAACCTTAAACAATTAAAAAAAATCACGTCAGCACATGGACACTCAATTGTCTATCTCCAATCTCTTTTTCTTTTCAATGTAGAAACCTTCTCCATCTTGCTATATACTCTTATTAAACAATTAAAAAGAACTAGTGGCAAGCAAATTATCAAATAATTCAAAATAAAACACATGACGTGCATTGGTATTGAAAGTTGCAACAACCTTTTTCTTTTAATCAATCACGATGCTCAAAAGAAACAAATAAACAATTTCACTTTTCCTTTCTTATCTAACCATAAAAATCAGCCTTTTATATATTTTTTTAAAACAAAATCAACGCTGAAACAATTTCTTTATTAATTGTGTTTCAATAAAAACCAGATCTCCAACAATAGCAAAAGGCAGCAAAACTTTTTTTTTTGGATTTATCAAATAGCTTTAGGCAATTAACAAAAAAAACTTTTATTTGTTAACTAAATCCAAAACAAAAAGCATCACGATTGATAATAAAACTTTCACCGAGGCACTAAGGATTTTGCTTTTTCTTTTATTCATCAAAAGATAAAAAATTACAAAACTAATTTCAAACCTTTTAATTATAAAATCAAATAATTTTATATAATAAACCTTAAAAGCAAAATTCATATATAATCAGATAATATCACGTTTAAATACCTAAATCGCAACAACTAGCTCTGATACCAATTGAAGGAATCAAAATACTCGTTATATCAAATATACGCAGCGGAAAAAAATATTGCAATCCTAAAACATCTAGTTGCGATTTAAGAATTTAAACGGAAACAAAAAAATAGATTACATACCTTAAACCTTTGTATGATAATCGAATTGACTGTGACCGAGCTTCAAAATTATGAAGCCTCCACGCTTTGCACACCGAGGTTTTGATTCTTGCTTTCAGAACAATTCTGACTAGATGTTTTAGGATTGCAATATTTTTTTCCGCTGCGTATATTTGATATAACGAGTATTGCGATTCCTTCAATTGGTATCAGAGCTAGTTGTTGCGATTTAGGTATTTAAACGGAAACAAAAAAATAGATTACATACCTTAAACCTTTGTATGATAATCGAATTGACTGTGACCGAGGTTCAAAATTATGAAGCCTCCACGCTTTGCACACCGAGGTTTTGATTCTTGCTTTCAGAACAATTCTGACTTGGAAATAGACCTTTCTGCCTTCTGTGTTTTTTTCAAGAAAAAACATTGAGGCTTTCTTGTGTTTTGTTTCCAAGAGAGAAAACTATAAAAAAATTATTACGTATAATGAAAGCTCATTATCTTTATAATAATTTTAGGAGGAAATTGAAAAGATGGAAAATGAAAAATCATCCGTTATAATATAAAATTGATTATCCTAATAATCTGGATCATTACCCACTTGTGAAGTGGACATGGACCTTTTATATTATACATATGACTTAGACTAGCCTAGCGATTAGTGATACATTTCTCATTACTAGAGGTACGTGGTTCGATCCACGAACCTATCACTTTTTTCTCTTTTCTCTCTTTTTTTTCTCAATTTGGTCTCGTATTAGAATATTAATTTATGCTAGCAAATTAACATACTAATATTCCAGGTATATAATTAATTAATATCTATTATCCGATAATAAAAATCAATTAATAACATGAAGCAAGATCAATGCACTCGTTAGTGTGCGACTACGTGGGTTCATCGTTAAACCGGTAGTAGTTAACTTAGTTATCTACTAATCGAGGTTGGCGTCTAACAACACTCCTCAACGACCGGATAACGTGAAGTAACTCTGTACAAAGAACCCGGTAAAGGATTATACACGTAATCTCTCTATCTTTACAGCTCCGGATCATCCTGGGATATGGTATATCTGTCAAATCCCATTAGAAAATCAAATACGTTACATGTCGATTATCAACGATTGACGAATGACCTAAGAAACTCATTTCTTCATTCATTCCACCACCTTGTCCAAGGATTTGATACAATCGTTATAATCTTATGACATCGTAGAGCTCAAACTCTTTACCTAGAGTTGATAGATTCCATCTTGACTCATCCCTAAGAGGATATATACTTAGTTGCATCCAATATCCTTTCGACTAGCATTATGACACACTAGTAGTCCAGTATCAAAACACAACAAGCACATATACAACTATAGTGATGATCTCAGGTCAAGGGATTACAAGCATTTAAGTCCTCATAGAGATTAACCCACTCGACAGTTCAAGGTAATTAACCATTAGGAATCTCTAGATTTAGTCGGTTCGATAATCACATCTCTATGTGCATTATCTATGCACCTAACTCGGTAAACGAGAACTACCGATATTTATCCAATAAATACTTGTTAGCTACATATTAATCTAACCGGATCATCGAGGTCCTAACTCGATGATCCTACGATTAAGAACAAGTCTAGATTAAGTCATATAAGCTAGATTCTCATTATCATAACACCTTATGATATCTAGTTTGTAACTTAATCAAGGATTTGCCTTTATATTATGTAGATTAATACCATTATCATAAAGGCTTGCCATAGATTCAAGGAAACAATTTCTTTAATCAAAACTGTAGGGATAACTATTATCGTGTATAGTAAACACTTGTGTTCACTTCATTACAAGACGATCGGGGCTAGGGCATAATTCCAACAGCGTGTCCTGTGAAGAGCATCAATTGTCTAGATACCACAACAGATTGTCGTGGCATCATACAACGAAGATCGGATAAATCGATTTTTGTATAAGGTATCCATTTTCTTTTTAAAGCATCATATGTGTATAATCCATACAAACTTTCATCACCATACATATAACTCTTATCAATACACACAACAATAGAAGCTTTATCATCAATTTTCACTACCCCTACTATAGCAAAGTTATAAATTTTTCGAAAATATTTATTATCTTCTTTAGAGTTACAATAAATTAATTCTCCATCAATAAAATTAGGTTTAACATCTTCTTCTTCTTCTTCTTCTTCTTCTTCTTCTTCTTCTTCTTCTTCTTCTTCTTCATCTTCATCAAAAACATAAATAACGTTTTCTTCTTCATCATCATGAGTTACATAAATAACGTTTTCATCATGAATTGGAGGAGGAGGTTGAGGAGCCTCGGGATAAGGAGGAGGATTAGGAATATTTTCCCATGCAGATCCATCAACCTTAAGAACCTCCATTAAAACAGCTGTTTTTTCTTTATCATCACGCATTAATCCACCTACAACATATAATTGACCATCTAAAATCACAGGATAAGGTGTGGTTCTTGCATGATTCATCTGCAGAACTGTTACCCAAACTTTATCCATCTTTTTCAAATCAAGGTAACTTACGCTTCTGCTTGCTTTCCCATATTTTAATCCACCAATGCGATATAAACGATAATTAAAAACTATATAACTTGCATTTAAACCGACCTTACTACTATTCTATTTTCCTTATTCTTTACCTTAAACCTTTTCTCAGCTTCACTGAATTTTTTCTTCTCATCTGAAACATAGTAATCCACTGATTTTTGCAAATTATCCACACACAGATTATGCTTTTGTTGGTGGTTTCCATTGAAGATATTTACTGCAAAACAATTCAAAAAACACAGTATAAGACCAAATTGTGCTCACTCCAATAGTCACTTCTCATACGGTTTGGCCATGGTAGGAATTGTATAAAAATATAATTACACTTAAATCAGATAATTTTGAATAATTGTAAAAGTGATAATATTAGGTTAAAAATAATACAATTTTTTAGAGTTTCAATGGTAAAAATTATTGTTTTACCTTAATTTGGGTTCTCTGATTATTGATGGCGGCTTGATGATGATGGTGGAGAATGGTCTCCGAGTGACTTGGTGGGACGGTGAGACCTAAGTGTGAAGAGATTTCTTTTTGTTTTATGTTCCAATGCGAGTTTGAAGAGATGGTTTTAGGTTTTATAACGTTTCTGTCATGACCAACAGTAAAGGAGAAGAATTTGTGTTTGCGTGTAATACAAGGTAATGGTTCTTATGGTAAAGGTTCTTATTTAAGGAAATATATGTAAACCTATAAGGTTTTTGTTAAATGGGTTAATCATATGCACTGCACCTCTATGGATTCAACTTTTTTTTTTGTTATAAAAGAGGTCTATAAAAGGGAAGTAAAATTCCCAATAATACTAATAACTAAGGTTAATCTAGGTAATGCCCAGTCATAACGATCTCTAGCCAAGAGTCACCACAGTCCATCCGGTAGATCACGAAACGGTAAAGGTCCTTCCTTGCACTTTAAACTAAACTTAGCCATCCAATATGTATTTCTATTCGTCTTACGATAGTTCCAAATCAGCTCAAATTGTGTATTTCTTGTCAAAATATCACAACATCTCCGTATAATAGTGTTTGAGAAAGCTCTTGAATATTTGTACCATCCAATCTGCATTTCTATTCGTTTCACGATAGTTCCAAATAAGCTCAAATTGTGTATTTCTTGTCAAAATATCGCAACATCTCCGTATAATAGTGTTTGAGAAAGCTCTTGAATATTTGTACCGTCCTTCACTAGAGCGTACAATTCACTCGAGTCTAATCTAAATCACTAGTGATTTATACCCATGCCTAACTGCTTGTTCCAAACCAAAATGTAATGCAAGAACCCTTGCTTCAAACGGGTCACGCGCAACGCACTTACCTGCAAACCCATCCAAATAACTCGCTCATAGAGAGAGCCAATGCGATTCATATCCTCTTGCACCTTCAACGCCTTCAACCTCGAGTTGTATGTATCCTCGCGAGTTCAACCATATCCTGCGAAGGCGACTAGCCTTCGTAGGATGAATGTTCAAATTAGAAAGGTTGATCTTAATATGCACAACCTACCATGGAAAGTATACATAATTAGAAGGAAAAGGGGCGAGAAAATGGAAAAGGTAGGCGCAAGATGATCAACCCTATCGAATCAACAAGATGTCTCGATAGGGTACACACAACTTGATAATCAAGCAGTTGCGTAGAATTGTATTTAAGAGAAGGAGGTTCCTCGACCACAAGAGGAGGAAACTCGTTCATCTGGGTAGTGTTCTTAGTGGAAACACAAGGTGCATCCCGAGAAAACCTCCATCTTCTATCCGAAGGAGAAAGTTTGGGCTTAACAGATGGCTTATCTGTAAACATGTCCCTAGGAATGGTCGAGTGAGAGGAAGGTCGAGGAGGTAGGTTGCTATTCCTGGGGTAATTAATCTGAAGATCCACGTCTTGCTAACGCTTAAAGCTCGAAGATTTCTTTGTCTCTTGCAAATAGATAAAGTAGTGCAGAAAATAACGAGAACCTTCGAAAAAATAGAGGGTGAATATTTATAGTGATGGAGAAAATATTGTTGTCTTCCAAAAAGCAGGTTATTTGTTATTTGTTATTTTTGTATAAAAATTATTTTATTTGAAAGTATTTAAAAAATTTGCTAAATATATGGCTTGTAACAAGGTCTGGTACAGCGGCTTCTTGCCTTCTTCGATAACCAAACAAATTAACGCTAAGAAGATTTTAAGAAGTAAAGCAAGTCTTGACTTGTATTTTTGAATCGCATAATTACTATTTCTCTCATCAACTAATTTTCAATTCTCATCTCAAATAAAACAAGATTAAAAGTAAACAAAAAGTGGAAGCTGAAACGTAATCAAATAAATCCTATTCAATTCAACTCATGAAGGATTTGATAATCAACTCTCACAGCCTGTAATAAAGTGCAAAAGCAGTTCACATCAATACAGAGAAAGAGATAACTTACACAATGCAAACAGCTGTAAGCATATGGTGTAAGAATTGATAAATGAAAGAAAACCGATGTAATTGTTCTGTGACCTCAACACACAAGCTAGTGTTTGATGAGTTTCTTTTAACACTCAAGGTTGAAGACACAATTTTGGAAATAGATCCTAAGTCCTTACCAGACTTCTTAGACTTCAAATTTGGACCATGTATTGTCCAAAACAAATCAAATTTCCCTTCCTCTATCATCACCAAAAACAAATATCTACCCGTATTCATACTAATATCCGGTATCATTTCATCTAAATCAAATGAATGTAAACAATCCTTTTCAAAGTCCATTACATACAGCATCTGGGATGCTTCGGACCTCGATCTGGATAGTGCTACGAAGAGCATTAACTGTCCGGACACCACAGCAGATTGTTGTGGCATCAGAATCAGAGAATGAAGATCGGATAAATCAATTTTTGTGTAAGGCATCCATTTTCTTTTTGCAGGATCAGCTTCAGCTTCATATGTGTATAATCCATACCACCTTTCACTATATAACATATAACTCTTATCAATACAAACAACGATAAAAGCTTTATTGTTACTTTTCACTACCCCTACTATAACCTGTTTATATACTCTTCGAAAATATTTATTATCTTTCTTTTCTTTTTCTTCTTCTTCTTCTTCTTCACCAATATAAGACGGAGGTTTAATGTCATTAAAATTTACATGCTCACGTGTACTATATCCACAATCTCTTTCAATATGTGTATAACATTCAAAATCTCCTTCATCATCTTCTTCATCTTCTTCATCTTCTTCATCTTCTTCATCTTCATCAGAAACATAAATAGTATCCTCTTCTTCTTCTTCTTCTTCATCAGAAATTGGTTCATCATCAATTGGAGGAGAAGGAGGAGGTTGAGGAACTTCTGGATAAGGAGGAGGATTAGGAATATCTTCCCATGCAGATCCATCAATCTTAAGAACCTCCATTAAAACAGCTGTATTTTCTCCATGATCATCAGATAATCCACCCACAACATATAATTGACCGTCTAAAATCACAGGATATGGACTACTTCTTGCATGATTCATCTCCGGAACTGTTACCCAAACAACTTTATCCATCTTCAAATCAAGGTAACTCACACTCCTGCTAGCTTTCCCATATTCGTATCCTCCAATGCGATATAAATGAGAATTAAAAACTATATAACTCGCATTTGAATCCATCTTACTGCAAAATGGCTTAATAGTATTTACCATTCTTCCAACTTTTTCCTGAAGATCCCACTTCTTTTCCTTATCCTTTTCCTTCTCAACTTCACTGAATTTCTTCTCATCTGAAACATAGTAATCCACTGGTAAATTACCGGCCGGCCAATTATCCACCACACAAATTATGCTTTTCTCAGGGGTTTCCATGGCGCCAAATGGATATTTACTGCAAAACAATTCAAATAACATCAGTATAACACCAAATTACTCCCTCCAACCGTCACTAGGACCCACAATGACTTCTCATACGGTAAAAGGCTTCCATATAATGGCCATTGTAGGATTTGTATAAAAATATAATTTTTTTTTTGAATTTTTAAATCATATAATTAATTATACGCTAAGAATAGAGCATCACTTCTCATACTGTAGAAGGCTTCCCACGGTTATAAATCAGATAATTCTGAAAAATTGTAAATCAGATAATTATATGCTTCCCACGGTCATAAAACGGGATTTGTATAAAAATATAATTACACTTAAATCAGATAATTTCGAATAATTCTAAAAGTGATGAGATTATGTTAATAATAGTTCAATTTTTTTTAGAGTTTCAATAGTAAATATGAATGTTTTACCTTAATTTGGGTTCTTCGATTGTGAAGAGATTGATGATGGTGAAGAATGGTCTCCTAGTGGCGGCGGATTTCTTGTACAGGAGAGAGCAGCTTGGTGGGAAGGTTAGTGTCAATAGATTTATTTTTCTCTTTTGTTCTGATGCGAGTGTGAAGAGATGAGTTTTAAGTTTTATCACGTTTCTTTTATAATCAACAGTAAGGAGAAGATTAAGAACTTGCGTCGCGTGTAACACAAGGTAAAGGTTCCTATTTATAGGAAAATATAAGTAAATCCTACCTACTTAAGGTTTTTGTCTTCATGTGTTTATCATGTCGGCCTGCAACTCTATAAATTAAGACAGAATATCTATACATGATTCTTTTGGATATTCAATTTTTTAAAATATACTTTATTAAGAAAAAATAAAAAAACCAAATGAAACAAAGTCTTAGTAAAGGAAGATATGAACACAATAATCTTTAATACGCTGATTAGAATGACGTATTAAAACCTTATTAGAAAAACTCAGTGGGATAGAATCCTTTGTTTTTTGAAGAAAAAAATGCATTGCGTATATGTCTTTCCAATAGATAATGTAAATAAAGAAAGAACAGTTGAATGGCACTGTGAATATTCACTGTTTCACGATTTAGACAAATAAGTATCCAAGTAAGTTTGACGTTAAATGGCACGTGTCAATAAATAACACAAGAACTCTATTTGCAAAATAAGGAATGTCGGGTACCTCTTTGTCCCATTTTGGAAGGAAAATGTAGTCACGTCATTGACACGTGACTTTTAACGACAAATTTTACAACGGGTACTAACGGAAGGCAAAAAACAAAACGTTAAGTACCTGTTTGTCACTTTTGTAAAGTTGGGTACTTATTTTTATTAATTTGAAAAAATGGGTATCTGCTTGGGGAATTTTCCCAAGTAATATTATTGATCTCAATAATGGAGTAAATAATACTCCTTCAGTCTTCAAAATGTTATCACAATTGCTTATGCACACAAACTCAGAAATGTCATCTATTATCTATTTTATTACTAAAATACCTTTCATAAAGTGTCTTGATAATTTGAATGTTTATGAGAATATAAATTATAATATTTAATTAGGGGTAAAAGAGGTATAAAGAATAAAAAAGTGTCTTGATTTTTTGGAAGTGACAGCCTTTTGTAGACAACTACTTTTAGTATAAGTGATAACCTTTTAGAGACGGGGGGAGTACAAGGTTACTGTTTATAGGAATATATAAATATCACTATAAGATTTTTGTTTTCATAGACTTGTCATCTAGGATGCAACTCTATGGATCAAGACTGGATACTTACACATATATTATATCATAAAACTCCCTTTGGATATTCAGTTAATGTAAATATCCATTTTAAAATATTTTTAAGAAAAACTCAACGGGACAAAATCTTAGTGAAGAAAAACGAGCACAATATATTTTAATACGCCTATTGAAATGGCTTTTTACAACCTTGTTAGGAACACCCACTGGGATAAAATCCTATGCTAAGGAAATAAATTACATGTCTCCCTCTTATGAGTATAACACGATGGTGTATAATTTAAGATATTTAATATGAGTGATAAATAATACGATATAAATTTAATCGACACTTCATTCATATATAATGATTTAATGTGCTCGACATAAGACTTATATGAAGTCTTTCATAAAAATTATTAGCAAATAAAATTGTATCCACCATTGGAGATTATATCTTCTTAACCAATAAATTATGTGTGCTACAACATACTATCATATATGGTGACTCCCCCTTGTAGCGTATTTGTTTCATATTTTTGAAAATGTCACGTCGTACAAATGAAATTAAAAAAAATATTTGTTTTATTTATGTCTTTTAAGTGATGTCCAGTTAGTTTATTTAGACATCTTAGTTAAAAAAATTCTCGATTTCATTCATATATTAATAGATTTTGCGCGCATATGTAAATTTGATGATGATCAATGTTTTTACTAGGTTCCAATAATTTAAAGAAGTAAAATGAATGATTGACATTTCAATATAATCAAGTACTTGATACTTGATACTCAGTATGAGTATTTTTATTTTCAGTTATGTGCACTATTTTTTTTTGTTACATAGTTATGTACACTACTTGACATTAGTTAGATGTCAAAAGTTTCATATTAGAAACTTGCTCATGTAACTGCTCCTTTATTCTATCTTTAGAACCAAATAGATATATTGTGCTTTAAGTGTTGAATACTTTAATTTTAATAGATAGCTCTTCTAAGACATAAATTTAAGGGTTAATTACCTATAGGGTCTTGGGAAGCATCTTAGTGTCATAGAGGAACCAAGAAATTCCTCTCTCCTACTTAGAGGCCTCAAAATTGACAAATATCATTACTAACCCTTATAGTGTATATAAGACAAAAAAATAGATTATTCTTTATCCTTCATTACCATTATTCTCTCTCCTCCATTATAATTAATCGCTCACTCCCTTTATCATTTTTTTCTCTCCTCCATCATTGACAATCAATAATTTCCAGATCCAGCCACAACCACCGACCACCGCCGGAAAAAGTACTGAGCATATTTTTCTGATAATATTTTACTGAGCATGCTCGTAATGAATTTTTAGGATTATTACGAAGTATTAGGCAAAGAAAAGCAATTTCTCGGCAATAACTAATTAACAAGAAATTATCATTTTCATGGTCAAAATGCAGTAACATGAATTCAACTTTTAATAATTTATAAATTTAATCTCTGACTTGCCTTATCAAGGCCCAACTATCTATACATATTCCTACAAGAACTAAAAAAAACACATCCAAAATTCTTGTTGAGCACAACAGAAAGAAAAAAGAAAAAAATATAAAAAAAACAGCAAGCAAGCTCTTGGTTCAATCGATGAGCTGGATTTTAACGTATTGAGCATAGTTGTAAAGTACTGAGCATAGCTGTAATATACTGAGCATAGCTGTAAAGTACTGAGTATAGCTGTAAAATATTGAACATAGCTGTAAAGTACTGAGCATAGCTGTAAAGTACTGAGTCTTCACCATAGGAGATCCAAGAAGCTTGAACACCTACGAAACTTGAACATGAACGAAACCAAATCCATGGCAAATCTAAGCTCCAACTTCACGAAGCTTGAAACTCCGATCGAAGTAGCACCACAGATCGAAGCATCACCACAGAACGAAGCAACACCACAAATTTCCATGGCCATTATCGCACAGCTCGAATGGAGCTGATTTCTTCGATCTAGAACAACTCAAACGGCGGCATTAGTGGTGTGACCTCCAGCGGCGGCTTTCAAACGAGTTTCGAGTGGAACGGTGGCTGATGGTGGCGGCTCTCCGGAGACGTAAGATTTGATTTTGTGGTGAAGTTGCCATGGCTGGAATGTGGTGGAAGAAAAAACAACGTGGGTTTTAGAGAGAGAAGAGAGAGAAAAGATAGAGGAGGTTTAGGGTTTTAAAATATTTCTGACCAAATTAATATATATATATATATATATATATATATATATATATATATATATATATATATATATATAGGGGGAAAACGAAAAAGGGTAAGAAAGTAATTGGAATTTTGGACTTGTTATAAAATTGAAATAGGTTTAAGAAATAGTAATTAGGCGGGAAATGTTTGTTGAAATTAAAATATTAGAACGGTTTATTACCGTTATGGTGAATTGTATTATATATTGTAATAGTTTGTAGGCTACAGATATGTAAAAAGAAATATAAAATTTCCTTTCGAATCTCTCGGGTCTTCTTCTTCTTCCTCCTCATTCTTCTATTCTGTAAATCTTCTCCTATTCAATTATTGGAATGTAGATATATTATTGTTATATTACAGTATAATATACCCAAATATTGTAATTAATAATTATTATTAATATAAATATAGTTATTATCTATTTATCAATTGACATATTCATTTCATTGGTGCTTTCATTGAACCATGATTGATCAAATCAAATTTCAACATGTGGATGCAATACTCAAGAATTTAAGGAAAATTGTTCATGTAAATTTTCGACGATTTGATGGTCTTGATCTTGTCGGTTGGATATTTCAAGCACATATATTATATTCTATTCATAAAAATGTTTATGACAGCCGACGATTAAAATTGGCTTCTTTTCATATGGATGGTCTCGCTTTACAATGGTTTCAACAAATGAACAACATTTGTTCATTTCAAAGTTGGAAACAATTTGTTCATTCATTGGATCAATTTATGCAAAGAAATAATGATGTGGAGAATACTGTCATGGAAAGCTCATATCAGCATAAAAATGTAATGGTCAAAACTTCAGAAATGTCAAATATGAAGAATTGTATTTTAGAAACACCACAATTATGGAAGCCTTAGATGATGAAGAAAAATATGACAATACTGTCATTGGATATCAAATTTTTGGGCAGAAGGCTTGCTTAAGAGATGTTGATGAAAATGAGTGTCAATGTATTTCATTTGAATTTCAGGGATCGATTATTCTCTCAACAAATTTTCCATTGTACCTTCTTCTATATGATAAAATTTGAGGAATAATTTGGTACTTTGTAGAATATTTTTATTAGTAGAACCTTAAGGGAAAGGTTCTTGAAATAGGGTATGGCAATGTTATAAATTTGAAATAAGTTTAAGGAATAGTAATTAGGCGGGAATGAAATGTTTGTTGTGTTATTTAGAATTAAAATATTAGGACGGTTTATTACCATTATGGTGAATTGTATTATATATTGTAATAGTTTGTAGGCTACAGATATGTAAAAAGAAAAATAAACTTTCCTTTATGATCTCTCAGGTCTTCTTCTTCCTTCTCCTTCTTCTATTCTGTAAATCTTCTCCTATTCAATTATAGGAATGTAGATATACAATAGTTATATTACAGTATAATATACCCAAATATTGTAATTAATAATTATTATTAATATAAATATAGTTATTATCTATTTATCAATTAACATATTCATTTCATTGGTGCTTTCACTGAACCATGGTTGATCAAATCAAATTTCAACATGTGGGTGCAATACTCAAGAATTTAAGGGAAATTGTTCATGTAAATTTTCGACGATTTGATGGTCATGATCCCATCGGTTGGATATTTCAAGCACATATATTCTTTTCTATTCATAAAAATGTTTATGACAGTCGACGATTAAAATTGGCTTCTTTTCATATGGATGGTCCTGCTTTACAATGGTTTCAACAAATGAACAACATTTGTCCATTTCAAAGTTAGAAACAATTTGTTCATTCATTGGAAATTCAGTTTAGGCAAAGAAATAATGATGTGAAGAATACTGTCATGGAAACCTCATATCAGCATAATAATGTAATGGTCAAAACTTCGGAAGTGTCAAATATGAAAAATTATATTTTAGAAACACCACAATTTATTATGGAAGCCTTAGATGATGAAGAAAAATATGACAATACTGTCATTGGGTATCAAATTTTTGGGCAGAAGGCTTGCTTAAGAGATGTTGGTGAAAATGACTGTCAATGTATTTCATTTGAATTTCAGGGATCGATTATTCTCTCAACAAAATTTCCATTGTACCTTCTTCTATATGATAAAATTTTAGGACTAATTTGGTACTTCGTAGAATATTTTTATTAGCGGAACCTTAAGGGAAAGGTTCTTGAAATAGGGTATGACAATGTTATATTGAAATAGGGTTAAGGAATAGTAATAAGGCGAGAATGGAATGTTTGTTGTGTTATTTGAAATTAAAATATTAGAACGGTTTATTACCGTTATGGTGAATTGTATTATATATTGTAATAGTTTGTAGGCTACAGATATGTAAAAAGAAAAATAAACTTTCCTTTATAATCTCTCGGGTCTTCTTCTTCTTCCTCCTCCTTCTATTCAGTAAATCTTCTCCTATTCAATTATTGGAATGTAGATATACAATTGTTATATTACAGTATAATATACCCAAATATTGTAATTAATAATTATTATTAATATAAATATAGTTATTATCTATTTATCAATTAACATATTCATTTCAGTACTCTAGTGTTAAATTTAGTGTGTGGCCTTTAGTAAGAAGAGGCTATAGAGTCGGTCTTGTTAGGTCCCGGGATGGTATCTTCAAGACTCTTTGGGTAATAATCTCTAAAGTTAATTAAGATCACTGATAACTGAATATTATCACTACACATTTAAAATATTTTCAATCATTTGAATGATTTTACGAGGATCAATATATATGGTGTATTCTTATATTCCAGTTATTATTATTTTTAATTCTCCCTTTAATCCCGAGAATAACTTACATAATATGTAATCTCAGATTCCATCATTTTGCGCGATAGTGGAGCAATTGTAACTGAAATTGCGCAATCAAATATTTTGATGAAATAATTTTTTTGTTGGTCTTTGACCAATAGGGAGTTTTTATTATGAGCAATTGTCATAGCAATTCATGGGGAGTAATCGAGGAAGTTCTCGTCCAAGTTGGCCTAGCAAAAGGTCCGTCCTCACCGGTTCCCGGATCGAACCGGGTTACCGGTTCTAGGACCATATTCGTTACGGAGGAATAGTAGTCGCTCGAACCGGTCTGTTATAAATTTGAAATAGGTTTAGGAAATAGTAATTAGGCGGGAATGGAATGTCTGTTATGTTATTTGAAATTAAAATATTAGAACGGTTTATTACCGTTATGGTGAATTGTATTATATATTTTAATAGTTTGTAGGCTACATATATGTGAAAAGATAAATAAAGTTTCCTTCTTATCTTTTGAGTCTTCCTTATCCTTTTCCTTAAATCCAGGTGAATCATAAACCTTGTTAACAACATTATTGGTAGTAGTAATATGACTGTCTATTGTTTCCTTTGCGACAACGTTTTGTGGGGTTTTGGATTTGAAAGAGAATTTTTTTTGGGAATGACGTCAGAGGAAATGTTTTTACGTGTTTGTTTGAGGTCGGAGATAGATTTGAGGCATGTACGGATTTCTAAGAGGGGAGTAAGTAAGAGCTTTGTGCGACTAGTTGTTCAAGGTGGGAAATGGAATTGGAAACATTTTCGAGATCTGATTTGAGAGTGGGAATTGAATGAGGATTTGGGGTTTGATGGATTTGTGTGAGGTTTGATTCAATTGAGAGTTTGGAATCGGAAAATTGGAGAGGAAGGATTGAGTTGATTAATACAAGGTGTCGGAATCAGAATCGGTTTTTTTGGGACGTGTCTGGTGAAGGACTGATAAGCGTTCTAGCATTTCTGCGTGCTTCCGTTCCAAAGCGGTCGTGGTGGTGGGGTGGTGGTTTTCTTCCATTTTGGTAGCCGGAGAAGGTGGTAGTTGTCGGAGATTACAATGGCTGTGGTTGTGAAGAAGATGAATGCTTTTCTAATTTTTTTCCTCTTCAATGTTTTCTCTCAATGAAAGGAACAATGAAATGATTTATAAATAATTATTGTATATATATATTAGTAATAATTATAAATTACAGTATTTGAATAGATTATACTGTAATATAATTATTGAATATCTACATTCCCATAATGGAATGTAAGAAGAGAATTATAGAATAGAAGAAGAAGGAGAAAAAGAAGAAGGAAGACTCAAGAAATAAGAAGGAAACTTTATTTATCTTTTCACATATCTGTAGCCTACAAACTATTACAGTATATAATACAATTCACCATAACGGTAATAAACCGTTCTAATATTTTAATTTCAAATAACACAACAGAAATTCCATTCCCGCCTAATTACTATTTCCTAAACCTATTTCAAATTTATAACATTAATGAAATGATTTATAAATAATAATTGTATATATATTAATAATAATTATAAATTACAGTATTTAAATAGATATACTATAATAGAATTATTGAATATCTACATTCCCATAATGGAATGGAAGAAGAGAATTATAGAATAGAAGAAGAAGGAGAAAAAGGAGAGGGAAGACTCAAGATATAAGAAGGAAAATTTATTTATCTGGAGAAGGAAGACTCAAAAGATAAGAAGGAAAATTTATTTATCTTTTCACATATTTGTAGCCTACAAACTATTACAATATATAATACAATTCACCATAACGGTAATAAACCATTCTAATATTTTAATGTCAAATAACACAACAGACATTCCATTCCCGCCTAATTACTATTTCCTAAACCTATTTCAAATTTATAACATTGCCATACTCTATTTCAAGAACCTTTTCCTCAAGTTTCTGATAATAAAAATTTAGTTGAAGTAATACTAACATATACCATTTTGGATACTAATGTATTGTGTATTACCATGAATCATACAAAAGCAGATATAATGGAAATGTCACCGACATAATAATTGTTCCTTGAATCTGAAATAAAATGTATTGGCCGCCAATCGCAGCAACATTTTGTAAGAATATATCATTTCAAAATGATAGATTTCCAATAAATTAAGATCATCTCCTGTTTCATCAATCAAATCCTTGTCTATGTGGCAAATCAACTTATCCCAACCAATAGTAGAAATCATATCTGAATATTTTATATCAAATTGTGATTGTTCATTAACAACAATATCCTTTGGCATGTGAATATTTGAGACATGGAGTTCGTGATCTGAATTTTCTATAATAACATTCTCTACATCAATCTTCTGTGGCCGAAATTTTAATTTCAAACAATGAACAAATTGTTCCCAACTCTGAAATGGAAAGATCTTGTGCATTTGTTTAAACCACTTTAAAGCAGGACAATCCATGTGAAGATATTCCAGATCTAATCGTCCATTATCATCCATTTTCGAATGAAATGAAAAGAAATGATTTGCTTCAGTATTCCATTCAATTGGGTCAGTACCATTAAAACGAAGAAAAGTAAGATGAACCATTTCATGTAAGTTCTTGAGTATGATATCCATGGGTTGAAACCTGGTGTGATCAACCATGGTTCAATGAAAGCACCAATGAAATGATTTTGATAAATGATAAATAGATTATAATTATATTTATATTAAAAATAATTATTAATTACAGTATTTAGGTATATTATACTATAATATAACAATTGTATATCTACTTTCCAATAAATGAATAAGAGAAGATTTATAGAATAGAAAGAGGAGGAAGAAGAAGAAGACCCGAGAGATTAGAAAGGAAAGTTTATTTTTCTTTTTACATATGTGTAGCCTACAAACTATTACAATATATATTGCAATTCACCATAACGGTAATAAACCGTTCTAATATTTTAATTTCAAATAACACAACAAACATTCTATTCCCGCCTAATTACTATTTCTTAAACCTATTTCAAATTTATAACACGGTCAGAACCGGTTATATGGCTATCGGTCCGGTTTTTCAAAAAAAAATATAATGGTTAAGGATCGGTCTGAACCGGACCGCAATGTTAACCTATTATATAATCTATTTTTTTCATTACACTTGGTAATGTTATCCGCCGACTCCTTCAACGCTCTCATCTTCAAGTCTTCCATTCTCTCAACTACCAAAACCCACTGACCCGCATTCAACTCTCTTTTCTTCATTGATAAGTGATTGTTTTTACACGTTAAGTGTTTCTTTTCTTACTCTTTTCTAATTTGTATCAAATCTTGATTATCTTTGTGTTTGAATAACTGATTTGTGCCTTTAATGGTTGTTTGGTGAGATTAAGGTTGATTAAAAGTTCCTAGTTACCCCTTGTTTCCTTCATCAAAGTAATGTAAGCCAAAGTTTAATCCTTGTTTTCTTGTTCAACTGTTCGAGATTAAAATTCTAATAGTGTTTGTTTCTTGTGCATGTGGTGATTATTGGAAGTTTTGAAGGAAAAAACTGTGTGGGATGCTTTCAGTGCTTAATGATGGATTGTGGCTTGGATTACTTCCCTAAGGTTATGCATTCTTACTTATTGTTTGTTTTCTGATGGGATTTTCATAAAATACGTGCACTATGCTATATTGTATACTCAAAATTGTTGAAATAAGTCTCTGTTTTATTCGAAAATTGCATTAATATTCTCGGAAATTTTGAAAAAATTTATGTTTGACATGCAAATGAAAAATGGTTGAATTGATTATGTTTTGTGGAAAACGATCATCTGTGGTTAATATATTTTGCCCTTTATCCCTTGTTGTACTCGATAATGTTGGAAAAAATTCAGAACCTTGATTAGAATTGCATATAAGCCCCTGTGTTATTCGAAAACTGCAATTATATTATTGGAAAGTTTGAAAAAATGTGTGTTTGACATGGGAAACTAAAAAATGAGTGAATTGATTATGTTTTTTGGCAAAAGATCATTTGTGGTTAATATATTTTCCCTCTTACCTTTTTTGTACTCGAGAATCATGGAAAAATTCAGAACTTTATTAAAATATGATGATTGAAAAATCTGATTTTGCAATTATTTACACCATAAGTCCTTATAAGTTTCAAAAAATCGAATGTTGGCCCATACTTATATTAAATTTCTATTTCTTGAAGTTTCTCTTAAAAAAACCCTACAAATTTTAATTTGTATGAGTTTTTTAATTGAGAGACTATAAGTAATTGCGTATAAGTCCCTCTGTTTTCTGAATACAATGATAAAAATCTGCTATATGCAATTATTTGCATCAAAAAAAGCTTTGAGTGTTCAAAAATCCATTTCAATTTTGGCTCAGAAGTTTTATAATAAAGGTATAGTATGTTATAAATATTGATCATGTAACAATTTCTACCGATTACGTGTAATAATTTATTCATTAGCTAATTGAAATAATTTATTTATTAGTCAGTTATAATTTATTCAATCGTTAAATGTAATTAGTTGTGTAATTTTGATATAACATTGTGGTATATCACTATCTTACATTTTAAAATGTACAAACTCGTCTTCAGTTAGATACTAATCTACATAAAGTGACAAAACTAGTAAAATTGAAATATTATACAAGGAAATAAATCAATAATTAAGATCGGTCATCAAATGAGTTAATAAAAATAACAAAACGAATACCTAACATAAATGTCTTTTATAAGTTTTAAAAAAATGTAGTTTTTAAATTTTTAAACTATCTCTTATTGTAACTACAACACTCTATCTAAACTGGTTGCTAATTGTCTCAAGGAGGTTCCTAATTTTATTATAATAACCAATCAACATATGTTTGCAGGAAGATACATTTCTGATAACATCTTGGTTGCTCAAGATATTATACATGCATATAATAAAAATGTTATATCCCTAAGATGTATTATCAATATTGGATTAATTGATGAGTTAGATGTTTCAAATCATTTGAAAATATTTTGTGGATAATTTGAATGATTAGGAGATAATGCATATTTTAGATTAGTTTTTATGCTATTGGTATATTTTGGATTTCTTTTAAGGTTTTGGGTTGTATTTTAGATTGATTTTAATATTATGGGTATATTCTGGATTGTTGGAAATATTTTAGATTAGTTTTAATGTTATTGAAAGTATATTGGATAATTTGGGTATTTTGAATTATATGAAGTATTATTAATGTTATTTTAGTAATTGTTTAAAATACAATGACTTATTAATAAATATTTCTAAACTTAAGGGACCTATTTGCTTTTTATAAGAATATAGGGACCTATTTACTTTTTTAAAAAGTAGAGGGACCTTTTGCTTTTTTTACTTTTTAAAAATATACAAGGCCCAAATTTTAAATTCAATCAACTTTCAAGGTATATGTTTTAGAATATTTTTGGTTTTTAAGGTAATGCCTCATTTCATAAGCAATAAAAAGGTTATCAAATCTACATCTTCGAAATAAAAGTATTTTAGGATTCATCAACCCATTTTCTCTAGTTGCATTCGATTTTAAAGATCACTTTATATAAAGATTTTATACAACTTATTGGTCTGTATAACCCTATATTTTTAGGACTAGCACAATTGGGTATTAGTGATATAATATTTTCATTCATCCCAGCTAATGTACTATTATTGTTAGAAACTCCTTTAAGTACATCAAACTCTAAGATATTAATATTTGACATTCATGTTTATCGATGAAGGAAAGTGATAGTGGTGGTAAGGATTATTTATAAAGATGGAATATTGCATTCAAAAAATTCTAAGATGAAGTAAAGTGATAAAGTGATATTGGTTGACAAAAAAGATAGTGATATTAAGGATTAATTATAAAGATGGAATATTACCTTCAAAAAATTCTAACACTTAGATAGATACATGATTGTTATCTCCAATTCCAGTACACCATCCAAACATGATTGTTATCTTTAAAGAAGAGATTTAAGGCCAAGATCTTGTTTAGGTAAATATGGTGGAATGTAGTCCAGGCCAAGGTCTTATTTAGGTAAATCGGGTGGAATGTAGTCCCTACATAAAAGAATATTAGAAGAAAAATAAATATAAAAAAATAAATATGGATAAAGAGAGAGATAACTTACACAATGCAAACGCTGTTAAGTATTTGGCCGTGGCGTCGAGGAATGAGAGAAAACGAATGCAATTTTTTCGTGACCTCAACACTTAAGCTGGTGTTGGTGTTACGAGAAAAGAAAGAAGATAACATTGATGAGTTTCTTTTAACAGTCAAGGTCGAAGACACAAGGGTAGAAATGGAATATAACTCCCGACCAGACTTCTTATACTTCAATTTCCCACCATGCATTGTCCAAAACACATCAAATTTCCCTTCCCCTATCATCACCAAAAACAAATATCTATCCATCTTCATTCTAATATCAGGTATCATTTCATATAAATCAAATGAATGTAACTTATCCTTTTCAAAGTCCATTACATACAACATCAGGGAAGATTCGGACCTCATTGCGGGTCCTACGAGCCTCGATTTGGATAAGGCTACGAAAAGCATTAACTGTCCGAACACCACAGCAGATTGTGTTGGCATGTCAAAATGAAGATCGGATAAATTCATTTTTGTATAAGGCATCCACTTTCTTTTTGAAGCATCAGCTTCAGCTTCATATGTGTATAATTCATACCAACTTTCAATACCTAACATATAACTCTTATCAATACAAACAACTATAAATTCTTTCACTACCCCAACTATCACATCGTTATAAGCTCTTCGCAAATTTTTATTATCTTTCTTTTCTTTTTCTTTTTCTTCATCATATTCTTCTTCATCATCAAGAAAATAAGACGGAGGATTAATGTCACTATATCCACAATCTCTTTCAAAATCTAAATAACATTGAAAAGCTCCAAAACGTGTACTACTTGGAGGACTGGGTTCTACAGTTAATTCTTCAATTTCTTCATTTATTGCTTCTTCTTCTTCTTCTTCTTTTTCTTCTTTTTCTTCATCTTCTTCTTTTTCTTCTTTTTCTTCATCTTCTTCATCTTCTTCATCTTCATCAGAAACATATATAGTATCGTCTTCTTCTTCATCAGAAATTGGTTCATCATAAATTGGAGTTGGAGGAGGAGGTGGAGGAACCTCCGGATAAGGAGGAGGATTAGGAATATCTTCCCATGCAGATCCATCAACCTTAAGAACCTCCATTAAAACAGCTGTTTTTTCTTCAGCATTATCACACAATCCACCTACAACGTACAATTGACCGTCTAAAATCACAGGATAAGGTGTGACTCTTGCATGATTCATCTCAGGAACAGTTACCCAAACTTTATCCATCTTCTTTAAATCAAGGTAACTCACACTCCTGCTCGCTCTTCTCGTATTTCCAAATCCACCAGGTTTCTTCTCTGATCCACCAATGCGATATAAACGAGAATTAAAAACTATATAACTCGCATTTGACCCCTCCATACTACTGCAAAACGGCTTAATTGTTTTTACCAATCTTTTAACATTTTCTTCCTTAAGACACTTCTTATCCTTTTCCTTATAGCTTTTCTCAACTTCACTGAATTGCTTCTCCTCTGAAACATAGTAATCTACAGGTAAACTCCCCAGCCAATTATCCACCACACAAATTAACCTTTTCCCAGGGGTTTCCATGGCGCCAAATGGATATTTACTACAAAACAATTCAAAAATACAGTATAAGACCAAGTTGCTCCCTTAAACAGACCCACCATTCTAAGATTTGTATACAAATATAATCAGATAATTTTTTTAAAATTTAAATCAAATAATTATACTGTGAGAATAGAGCGTCATGACTTCTCATACGCTAAAAGGTTTCCAACATTAATATTATAATTTTGAAAAATTGTAAATCAGATAATTATACGCTATTCTCAGCGTCTCATTTCTCAGGCTTCCCACGGTCATAAAAGGGCCATGGTAGGATTTGTATAAAAATATAATTATACTTAAATAAAATAATTTTGAAAGTAAAAGTGATGAGATTAGGTTAAAAATAATACAATTCTTTAGAGTTTCAATGGTTAAAATTATTGTTTTAATTACCTTAATTTGGGTTCTTCGATTGTTGATGGTGTAGACAAGCCGGGTTGATGCTGGTGGTGAATGGTCCACGAGTGGCGGTGGTGTTCTTGTGCGGGAGAGAGCAGCTTAGTGGGAAGGTGAGTGTCAAGAGATTTTAGGTTTTATCACGTTTCTGTTATGAACAAGGAAAGGAGAAGAACTTGCGTTTTCGTGTAATACAGGGTAAAAGCTTCCTATAAGGTTTTTGTCTTCATGGTTTTTTTTTTTTAAATTAGATAAAGCATCCTCATATATCAGCCTGGCTATCGGTTGGCCAGAACCGGTTGGCCGGACCGGACCGGACGGAACCGGACCGATAAGAAAGGCGGTCCAGAAACCGGACCGGACCGATAAGGTAGGGAAACGGCTCGGTTCTTAAAAAAAAAACGGTGAAAAACCGGTCCGATAAGGACCGTTCCGATAAAAACCGGTGTTTTGAGCTGTTTTTTTTTAATATGGTAACCAAAACCGGTGAAGGACCGGACCGGACCGGACCGGACCGGGACCGAAACCGGTAAACCGGTCCCTGTTAACGGTCAGACATTTGATTTCTAGAACCGGACAACCGGACCGGAGCGGGACCGATAGCGGAGGACCGGTAAACCGGTTCGGCACGATAGAAGGGAGGATCGATAAAGACCGGTCCGAAACCGGACCGGCACGCACGATAGACATATATATAGCTTCCTAATAATTTTTTTAAACCTTCAATAATTTATTTAATAAAAAAATATCTAATAGAACAATTATTTATAGAAAACATACTCTTTATATTATTTATACCTTAATTCTTTATTATTAAATATATTGTTTTATTTTTAATACAATATTTATTTTTAATACAATATTTATTTTTAAATATTAAACAAATAATAGGATACTTCTACCACCACCACCACCACCACCACCCCCGTATCTAACCACCACTACAACCACCACAACCATCACCACCTCCACCACTACAACCACCACAACCATCACCACCTCCACCACCACAACCACCACCATCTACTACTACTACAACTACTACTAATTCCATCACACGTGCGCGTCCGTAATTTTTTTTTTAAAATCGTCATAACTAATTTAAAAAAAAAATCAAATTAGAAAATGAAAAAATTTGCATTTTTGAATTAAGCAAATTAATATTTACGTCTATGATTTTTTTTTTGTATTTTTTTTCTTTTGATTTTTTTTTCCGCATACACGAAATTTCATGTTTTAAACAGTGAATTCCGTGTCTGCGAAAACAAATTCAGTTTTTCAAAACATGGAATTCCGTGACTGCGAATAAAAAAAACAAAAAAATTCAAAAAATTCCAAAAAAAAATCATAGACGTAAATATTAATTTGCTTTATCCAAATATATAAAAAAAATTGATTTTTTGATTTTTTTAGAATTAGTTATGACGATTTTAAAAAAAATTCACGGACGCGCGTATGTGTTTATTATTGTTTGTTTTGCTTTTTTCTAATTTCTTTTTTCTTTTTTTTAATTGTTAATTATAGGGTAGTTTGGGGTGGGGCTGTTTTCTATAAAGTATCTTATTCTAGGTATTTTTTTTTAATAAGTTTTTTAATATGCATTAATCAATAATTGGCTCTTTTTTGTTATAAATGAGATCTAAACAACCAAGTAGTTAAAGTTCCAACAAATTATTGCCTAAAGTAAGTGTGCCCGAGGCACGGTCCAACCACATCGATCTCGAACTAGCAACCGCCATAAATCATCGATACGTAATTGTGCCCCCTCTATACTAAAAACACCAAGTTTAGTCATCTAGTCCGCACATGTATTTGCTTCCGAAATGCCCAACCCAAATCAAAATGGTCTTTATGATTCAAGATATCCTGGCAGGCTCTTATTTTATCATCCAAAACTCCCTTGAGTTCGCACTACCTTTCATTAGGCGTGCAACTCACTCGAGTTAGTTTCTGTGATAAGAGTAGTGTAACCCTGACTTACCTCCATTTGCAACCCAAAAAGTAATGCTAGTAACTCTGCTTCAAACGGCGTATGCGCAACGCAATCATCGATACGTAATTGCGCCCCCTCTGTACTAAAAACACCAAGTTTAGTCATCTAGTCCGCACATGTATTTGCTTCCGAAATGCCCAACCCAAATCAAAATGGTCTTTATGATTCAAGATATCCTGGCAGGCTCTTATTTTATCATCCAAAACTCCCTTGAGTTCGCACTACCTTTCATTAGGCGTGCAACTCACTCGAGTTAGTTTCTGTGATAAGAGTAGTGTAACCCTGACTTACCTCCATTTGCAACCCAAAAAGTAATGCTAGTAACTCTGCTTCAAACGGCGTATGCGCAACGCAATCATCGATACGTAATTGCGCCCCCTCTGTACTAAAAACACCAAGTTTAGTCATCTAGTCCGCACATGTATTTGCTTCCGAAATGCCCAACCCAAATCAAAATGGTCTTTATGATTCAAGATATCCTGGCAGGCTTTTATTTTATCATCCAAAACTCCCTTGATTTCGCACCACCTTTCATTAGGCGTGCAACTCACTCGAGTTAGTTTCTGTGATAAGAGTAGTGTAACCCTGACTTACCTCCATTTGCAACCCGAAAAGTAATGCTAGTAACTCTGCTTCAAAAGGCGTATGCGCAACGCAATCATCGATACGTAATTGTGCCCGTTCTGTACTAAAAACACCAAGTTTAGTCATCTAGTCCGCACATGTATTTGCTTCCGAAATGCCCAACCCAAATCAAAATGGTCTATATGATTCAAGATATCCTGGCAGGCTCTTATTTTATCATCCAAAACTCCCTTGAGTTCGCACCACCTTTCATTAGGCGTGCAACTCACTCGAGTTAGTTTTTGTGATAAGAGTAGTGTAACCCTGACTTACCTCCATTTGCAACCCGAAAAGTAATGCTAGTAACTCTGCTTCAAACGGCGTATGCGCAACACAATTCCCTGCGAATCCTCCCAAATAATCTCCATTATTATTGCAAAAAAGTCCCCAATTCCCGCAAGTGACTTTTACGTATCAAAAGATCCGTCTATATTCTATTTTAGTCAATTTATCTGGTTTGACCCACTTTACAAGAATACTCCTAGACGGTGTAATTAGTCATCCATCTCTTTCAATTCCCTACGCTCACACATGATCTCTCGCCGCATTCCAAATAATAGCTAACAATTCACTATCTGATTTCTTCACGGCGGAGTGATCAAATATTCTTGTATTCCTATCACACCATACTTGCTAATTACCCGCTGCAAAAACACTTCTCTTCATGATTCCGTAAACTAGCTCTTTGCTAGACAGCAGCCATAAAATGTAATCGGACCTATAAATATTAGTTTTTAACATTAGAAAAAGATCCCTAATCATAAACACAAAAGAAAAATTGCCTGGAGCAAAGAAAAAAGAGAAGGAGCTCGAAAGCAATTCATGCCATTGCACCTCGTTCGTTCATCGTTCATCAACAATTACTAGAGTAAGTTTATTCAATCTTATCTTCCGAGCATGAATATTGTACTATTACTTGCAAGTTTTAATTCCTTTAGTATGAACTAAACCTTAATTGCTTGAGAACAACAATAATGTATAAAGCCTAGAATTATTTTACTGCTTTTATTAAATTTTGGGGATTACCTTTAATGTGACTTGTGATTTTAATTTCTTTGTATTATGTATTTGCCATATATTCCAGCCCATAACTTGTGCAAGTATAGGGTTTCATTTAGTAATTAGGGTTGTCACCTTAACATGGTATTCAGTTATTTAAAACGATACATAGTCTAGTGTGCGGTAATGATCCAGATAGGCTTGCTAACTAGATAGTCAATTGGGTTAGAGATTTAACCCCTGTTCATTGCAAAGGCCCCTTACCCAAGTACTCTAGTAGTGTTGAAGTGGCTTCCTAAGATACTCTGACAGGAGTTAGGAAGAAATTAGAAATCCTGGCTATTTTCTCTTATTCTTTGTTTATTTACATGTCTTTAGTTTAATCTATTTTCGTAGTTAATTATCTTATTTGCATTTTAGTTTCATAAACCAAGAAAAAAAATTATTTATCTTTTGCGTATTTAATCTTGCAACTCATTTTGATACACTTTCTAAGAACAATACTCTTTCGTAGTCCCTGTGGAGACAATACTCTACTTATCTTTATTACTTGTCAACAATTTGTACACTTGCGGAAAATCTCACTCTTTCGGGGTGTGTGTTTTACTTGCATTATTTTATCACACCTTGAGAGATAATAAAGACAATTTAGACAAATCTCACATGTCAAGACGAGCTACAAGACTCTATCTAAACTGGTTCCTAATAGACTCAAGGAGGTGTCTAATTCTATTAAAATAGCCAATCAACATATGTTGCAGGAAGATACATTTGTGATAACATCTTGGTTGCTCAAGATATTGTACATGAATATGATAAAAAAGATATATTCCTAAGATGAACTATCAATATTGAATTACAAAAGGCTTGTGATAGTATTAACTGGGTTTCTTTTTTGTTCAAAGTTTTGCAAGCTTTTGGATTTCCTCAATAGTTAATTAAATGGATTATCATGAGTGTTTCAACTCCTTCCTACTCTTTTAAGTGGTCAAAAGACCTAGATCTGATACCAAATTGTTAGTTAGAGTTTGAATAAGTAAAACACACAAGTAAATAATGGACTTAGGATTTACGTGGAAACACAAGACAAACTAAATCACGGAAAAATGAGAGATTTTTCACTATAATTGAAAGATAAATTACAATATATAATTATTCTAAAAGGTGTGAATAATAATACATAGTATATGTGTATTTATATACAGTCAGGTACCTAGGGTTATTATTTAAATGGGTCAAGTTTTACATAAGAATTGGATCATGACTTTAACAACATCATTTAAAATCCCAATTGTAAATAGATAATGTTAGGAATATAAGAGATGAATTTGAGGTGTTTTGTTTTACATTATTTTCAGTTTTTTTATTTTATAGTTTTATTTAATCTAAAATTATTAATTCCAAGTCGTGTATGTGTATCTATAATTATCGACTAGAAATTCTATACACCAATCATCAAAGGTGATTTTTTTGGTAAAATGTATGATACAGATCAGATTTTATGAATGATTGAATCAAATCAAGTGATGGATTAGGTTTTTTTTTGTCATGAAAAAAGATTACAACCTACATAACGCCAACCTATCAAGCCAAACAGAAAAGTCTAAGATAGACATAAATTGACATTCTGTGATATCTATACTACTCCTCGCAAGCTTAGCAGCTTTATCAGCCAACCGATTAAAATCTCTCCAGATATGTACGATTTTCCATGATGGAAATCTCTTCAGCCAGCTTAGTGCTTCACTAACAATTGGTCTGATCCTCCAATTGGAAACACCACCATTTAAAATACCTTGAACCACCTCAAGGTTATCATAGTAGAAAGAACTACTCCGGTAATTGAGATCTGCAGCAGACCTCATGGCCTGAAGGACGGCCCACGCTCTCCCTCGGTAATAGAGTTGACTCTGGTCCTTTTAACAACTTTATGTTTAATGATTCCTTCCTTATTAATACCAATCGAGGCTATACCAGAAGGTTCCCAGCTATTTACGAACGAGGCATCATTCATCCAGATATAGTTTGCGTCATCGCTAACTAATGGATTAGACTCATCATCATTTTGTTTGTGTTGTGCCTGCTCATGTTCCCCTGCATTCCCACTTTTATTACCGAATAGATGTTTCAAGAGCAATTTGGTGTTACCGTTGATTTCATATACATTCCAAGGTTTCTTATCAAAAAAACCCTTCATTCTGGCCTTCCAAATATTCCAAATCGTAATAAGAACAGTTGTCGTAACCCGTCTCTTGTCCCATCCATTCTTTGCATAATTTCCAATAAATTTTTTAATCCAATCGCTGGTAGATCCCTTGAAAGATTCCTCGATTTTGCACTGAAGCTGAGAATTAGCCCAAACACCAATGCTGAACGGACATTTAATAAACATATGTGTGATCGATTCTTCCTCATTTTTGCACCATTCGCACACATCACTATCACTACATTTCCTTTTTTTCAAATTACTTTTAGTAGGAATTGCGTTGTTATGAAAGCTTCCAAATAAAATTCCTAATCTTTAGTGGGACATTTGAATTCCAAATTATATTTGGTGTGGCCTAAGGTGTGATAAAAAGATGATATAATTTAGATGCAAATAAACACCCTAAGCTAACACAGTAGTGCAAGTATTACAGATCGTATGCAAGTTTTAGTTAAATAATTAAGATTCGTTCCTCAGGGACTGACGAAAGTTAGAGAGAACTTATGCAATTATCAAGTGCAAATATGAAAGATAGAAAAGATAATACGCAAGAGAAAGAAAGAAAAATAAATTTTTATTTTGTTTTTAAATAAAGAAAACTAAACTAATAATTTAAAAGACAGAAAATTAAATAACAGAAAAGAAAAGAAGATAGTATGAAAGTTAGCTTGAGTAAATAGCATGCAATCCTCACTAGTTTTGCCGTTCCAAACATGTAAGGGTGAATTATGTAGTATTTCAATAATCAGTTCTAATTCGCTATCGGTAGTTTAAAATAAGATTTACCTGTGTCAATAAGACTTCTTAAGCAAACTTTTCCTGTAATTGGTAAATAGTCACAAGAACTAAACCATAGTGATTATCTAGTTAGGTTGGGTTGTCAGATCAAACCTTGTACTAGACGTTATGTGCTAAACATGTAATTAAACACCGTTGTCAATGGTGACCTAACTACTAGATGGTAATTCTATATGGCCTAGGTTCCACAAGAACACAGAATATAAATCCAAACACATAAACAGAGAATAAAAACTATAATTCAATTTAAAACATAAAATTCCCAAATTAGATAGATGTCAATCAAAACTAGGGTTCATACATATATGCTAAAACTCAAGCTAAAAAGAATTAATTCATACTAAGAAGAGAAGAGAAAAGAATTACAAAATAAGAGGTTGAAGGAGACATAGTTGTTGCACAGCTCCTTCCAGACTTCTTCTCTTGTGTTGCAGCTTCCTCTTGGCCTTAAGGTCTGGCCAAGGATGATTTAAGAGTGTTAAGAGGCTGTATTTATAGTGTATAGGTTGACCTAATTCGTTTCTTGGAGGAAAGGCCAAGTAATAGATTCCAAGCCCAACTCAAATTCGTAAGGAAATAAAGATAAACACTGCTGGACCGTTTTGAGCATATCTTCTTCGTTATTGGTCGATTTGAGCTCCATAATATACCAAAAGAATCATCACAGAATTATCTATGTCCCAATGAAAGGAAATTACCAAAATCGGCCTATTTCTTGGGGTAAATAGCACTTCTTTAGGCGTGTGCTGCAGAAATTCAGATTTAGGCAGCTTTTCCTTTTCCTAATTGAACTCTGTTTCCTTCTATCTCCAATTACCATGCATATCTCTTTCCATATCTTGTAGTCTTTGACTTGGACTCTAATTAATATCCATAATTATCTTTAAAGCTTCACACTAAATAAACAATTAAACCCAATATGCTCTAAAAATATTATGTTACTAAATCAAGACCCAAAATAGGAAAGTGCACTAAACTAAGCTCAATTCAACCTATAAACTAATAAATAAGCCTAAAATGATGTCTCAGAATTATATTTTATTCTCACAAATGAGGAGACATCAATATTCCACATTTCATTATCGTTATTCTCTCCATTAGCTGATGATTCTCCTTCTTTATCCATTTCCTTTTGTACCAATCTATGATATCCAGATTTAGTCAAGTATTCTCCATCTTTCGAATCCGGCCAAATAACTTTATCTTCTTTTCTAGTTGAAGTATCGGGATTTTCCGAATATCCGATATGTCCCTTGAGGTACAGAAATCCTTTAAAACATCAAAATTCAAATTTGTTAAATTATTATTAAAACATTCAGCTAGCTTATTGATCGAGCATTCCTTCGGCTTTTCTAATTTATATCCTCTTGCAATCCAAGAATTATTCCAAACATTAATTGTAAGTCCATTACCTTTGAAATCAGAAGGATGAACGAAGCTACTATCGCAATCAGGTGTATAATTTGCTGCAGGTGCTTGAGTTTTTTTTTTTGGAAGAATCAGAAGTGGGAAGAAGAAGAAGAAGAAGATGGGGAAGACGAAGAAGAGGGGAAGGGGGGTTCCGGGTGGGGGTGGGGGTGTTTTATTTTATTATTTTTATTAATAATATTAAAAAAATTATTAAAAACCTATTTTACCCTTTAATTAATTGATTACTTAGGATTAGGAATAAAAAATAATAAAAATGTTGACATGGATGTTTACGTCACACTTAACGGCATAATTGGACTGAAAACGTTAGTAGGGGGCAACGGGTCACGAAACAAAAATTAGGGGGTATCCAGTCGCATTTTAAACAATGAGCGTCAATCTATCAAACGCGTGAAAAATCAAAAGGCAAAAGTGGTATTTACTCTAGTTTTTATGCTATAGGTATATTTTGGATTTCTTTGAAGGTTTTCGGTTGTATTTTAGATTGATTTTAATGTTATGGGTATATTTTGGATTATTGAAAATACTTCGGATGAATTTAATGTTATTGAAAGTATTTTAGATAATTTGGGTATTTTGGATTATATGAAGTATTATTAATGTTATTTTAGTGGCTGTTCAAAATACAATGACTTATTAATAAATATTTCTAAACTCAAGGGACCTATTTGTTTTTTTTAAAAGTATAGGGACCTATTTACTTTTTTTAAAAAGTAGAGGGACCTTTTGCTTTTTTTACTTTTTAAAAAAATACATGACCCAAATTGTAAATTCAATCAATTTTCAAGGAATATGTTTTAGAGTATTTTTGGTTCTTAAGGTAATGACTAATTTCATAAGCATTAAGAATGTTATCAAATCTACATCTTCATAATAAAAGTATTTTAAGATTCACCAACCCATTTTCTTATATATAGTCATATTCGATTTTAGAGATCACTTTATATAAAGAATTTATACAACTTATTGGTTTATTGGTCTGTAAAACCCTATATTTTCAGGATTAGCACAATTAGGCATTAGTAATATAATGTTTCCATTTATCCCAACTAATGTACTATTATTGTTAGAAACTACTTTAAATACATCAAACTCTAAGATATTAATATTTGACATTTATGTTTATGGATGAAGAAAAGTGATGAATTAATTATAAAGATGGAATATTACATTCAAAAAATTCTAAGATGAAGTAAAGTGATAAAGTGATATTAAGGATTAATTATAAAGATGGAATATTACCTTCAAAAAATTCAACACTTAGATAGATACATGATTGTTATCTCCAATTCCCGTACACCGTCCAAACATGATTGTTATCTAAGAAGAGATTTAAGGCCAAGGTCTTGTTTAGGTAAATATGGTGGAATGTAGTCCAGGCCACGGTCTTGTTTAGGTAAATCAGGTGGAATATAGTCCCTACATAAGAGAATATTAGAAGAAAAATATATATAAAAAAATAAATATGGATAAAGAGAGAGATAACTTACAGAACGCAAATGGAGTTAAGCATTTGGCCGTGGCGTAGAGGAATAAGAGAAAACGAATGTAATTTTTCCGTGACCTCAACACACAAGCTGGTGTTGGTGTTGCGAGAAAATAAAGAAGATAACATTGATGAGTTTCTTTTAACAGTCAAGGTCGAAGACACGAGGGTAGAAATGGAATATAACTCCCGATCAGACTTCTTAGACTTCAGTCTCGCACCATGCATTGTCCAAAACACATCAAATTTCCCTTCCTCTATCATCACCAAAAACAAATATCTATCCATCATCATTCTAATATCAGGTATCATTTCATCTAAATCAAATGAATGTAGCTTATCCTTTTCAAAGTCCATCACATACAACATCTGGGAAGATTCGGACCTCATTGTGGGTCCTACGAGCCTCGATTTGGATAACGCTACGAAGAGCATTAACTGTCCGAACACAACAGCAGATTGTTCTGGCATGTGAAAATGAAGATCGGATAAATTCATTTTTGTATAAGGAATCCACTTTCTTTTTGCAGGATCAGCTTCAGCTTCATATGTGTATAATTCATACCAACTTTCAATACCTAACATATAACTCTTATCAATACAAACAACTATAAAATCTTTCACTACCCCAACTATCACATCGTTATAAGCTCTTCGCAAATTTCTATTATCTTTCTTTTCTTTTTCTTCTTCTTCATCTTCTTCTTCATCACAAATATAAAACGGGGGATTTATAATGTCACTATATAAATCTCTTTCAAAATTTGTATTACATTCATAAACTACTTCATACTCTATACAACGTGGAGGACTGGGTTCTATAGTTAATTCTTTCATTTCATCATAATATATAGAAGGATTTATTGCTTCTCCTTCTTCTCCTTCTTCTTTTTCTTCATCTTCTTCTCTTTCTTCTTCTTTTTCTTCATCTTCTTCTTTTTCTTCTTCTTTTTCTTCATCTTCTTCTTTTTCTTCATCTTCTTCTTTTTCTTCATCTTTTTCTTCATCTTCATCAGAAACATAAATAGTATCGTCTTCTTCTTCATCAGAAATTGGTTCATCATAAACTGGAGTTAGAGGAGGAGGTTGAGAAACTTCTGGATAAGGAGGAGGATTAGGAATATCTTCCCATGCAGATCCATCAATCTTAAGAACCTCCATTAAAACAGCTGTTTTTTCTTTATCATTATCACACAATCCACCTACAACATATAACTGATCACCTAAAATCACAGGATAAGGTGTGACTCTTGCGTGATTCATCTCAGGAACAGTTACCCAAACTTTATCCATCTTCTTTAAATCAAGGTAACTCACACTCCTGCTCGCTCTTCTCGTATTTCCAAATACACCAGGTTCCTTCTCTGATCCACCAATGCGATATAAACGAGAATTAAAAACTATATAACTCGCATTTGAGCCTTCCTTACTACTGCAAAACGGCTTAATTGTTTTTACCAATCTTATAACATTTTCTTCCTTAAGACACTTCTTATCCTTTTCCTTATACCTTTTCTCAACTTCACTGAATTGCTTCTCCTCTGAAACATAGTAATCCATAGGTAAATTCCCCGGGTGATTATCCACCACACTAATTAACCTTTTCCCAGGGGTTTCCATGGCGCTGCAAAACAATTCAAAAAACACAGTATATATAAGACTAAATTGCTCTCACGGCATCCCCTTCTCTCATACGGTAAAAGGCTTCCATAAATTGGTCATGGTAATCAGATAATTTTTAAATTTTTAAATCACATAATTATAAGCTATTCAATTCTCAGGCTTCCCATGGTCAGGATTGTATAAAAATATAATTACACTTAAATCAGATAATTTTGAATAATTGTAAAAGTGATGAAATTAAGTTTAAAATAATACAACTTTTTAGAGTTTCAATGGTAAAAATTGTTGTTTTACCTTAATTTGGGTTCTTCGATTGTTGATGGCGTAGCCAAGCAGGGATTGATGATGGTGAAGAATGGTCTCCTAGTGGTGGCGGATTTCTTGTGCAGGAGAGAGCAGCTTGGTGGGAAGGTTAGTGTCAAGAGATTTATTTTTCTCTTTTGTTCCGATGCGAGTGTGTAGAGATGAGTTTTAGGTTTCTGTTATGAACAACAGTAAGGACTAAGGAGAAGAACTTGCGTTCGCGTGTAACACAAGGTAAAGGTTCCTATTTATAGGAAAATATATGTAAATCCTACCTACTTAAGGTTTTTGTTGATTATCATGTGGGCCTGCAATTCTATTAAGACAGAATATCTATACATTCATAACACTCTTTTGGATATTCAATTTTTTAAAATATATTTTACTAAAAAAATTAAAAAAACCGAATGAAACAAAGTCTTAGTAAAGGAAGATATGAACACAATTAGGGGTGACCAAGAATTTGGGTTTGGGTAATTTGGTTAAAAAAGGGGGATAAAAAAAAGGGGATATTGGGTATTTTTAACATTGGCCCAATGTTAACTTGGGCCTACCATTTGAAAAACTGGACCCGTCCAAATTACCACGGCCTCTCTTTGGACCCTTAACACTCGGGTTGGACCCGTCCAACCCGACACTGTTCATCAATAAAAAAAAAACATAACGTGAATTATCAGAACCCATTTCATTTCTTTCCCTTCTCAGCTTCTCTCCTACGCTACTTTATCTTTCTCTCTTCTGAAACACGAAAAAGGCGAACCCTAGGCCATCCAATCTCTATCTTCTCTGCCGATTACTGTATGCTAGATGCCTATATCTTGTACTATAGTATTATTCTTCTTCTCTTTTCTGCCGATTAGTACCCTAACCCTGGGTCAACATTAAATGAAGCCGCGTTTGCTGGTTGTTGGGTTCGAGAGATTTCATTTAATGTGGCCTGAAAAACCCCTCTTTGAGGTCTGATGTAGCCGTTGTTGATAGTTTCAATAACGTGTTGCGTTATTCTCATTTGATTAGCCATGGGCTTTTGGCTATATATTGGGGCTTTTTCAGATCGAGAAAAGCCACACCATTTCAAAGGTATTTCTAATCTCTCTTCTCAATCTATTTCTATTTCATTTTCTGTTAATTATTTTACCCGTATTAATTTGTTTCAATAACACTGTATTTTGACATATTCATATGAGGTATATCAGAAATGGTGTTATATTCCTATTTTTTCCAAGGTATTTCATAAACAGATTGTGGAGACAAAGCCTGGTTTGGAAGAGCCACAAGAACAGATTCATAAGATCAGAATCAATCTCTCCTCCAAAAATGTCAAAAATCTCGAAAAAGGTATTTTTTCTTCATTTCACTTTCTCTAATTTCTCATTTAATTAAAATAGCTGAGCAGAAAAGTGTATTTAGATCTACCGATAGGTTTATTATGATTTGTATTTGATTTAATTTACATTTTGCACTGATCTTGTTTGTGGTGCTAAGGACAAAAGACTTAGGGTTAAAGGACCCGTAAGAATGCCTACTAAGACTCTTCTCATCACTACCAGAAAAACTCCCTGTGGTGAAGGTAATTTAGTAATTTCTAAGCTTTATTTGATTAGTGAATGCTTCGATATTTGATTTTAATTTTGATTTATTTTTAAGAACAAACACATTTGACAGATTTGAGCTACGTGTACACAAGCGTGTGATTGATCTTTTCAGCTCACCAGAAGTAGTGAAACAGATCACTTCAATCACTATTGAACCTGGTGTTGAGGTTGAAGTTACCATTGCTGATTCTTAAATATTCTTCAAGCTTCTATCTCCTCTTTATTAGCTTTACTTGAAATGAAAAAGCTTTGTCTAGTTTAAATTTTTGATGACAAAGACTTGTGTTATGTGATTGATAAAGCTACGATTTTATTTTCCATCTTATTTATACATTTCCAGAATGTTTTTGTTTTATTTTACCCGTATTATTTATCATTGTGTTTAAACATGTATTGGTAGCCTCCTTTTGTAGTGAGTTGCCTACGTGTTTAAAACACAATCCGATGATGAGGTATAGTTGGTTTTCCGGGAATCCCGTCCTATTTTCCAACTATATCTGAGGCCGATGAAAGTGTTTATAACACGAGGCCTATGATGATCTACTCAATTATAAGCTATTCAATTCCAGCCTATGATGACACTGTTCTGAGGCTTAAGGGTTAAAGCCTTAATATGTTATGTTCAACTAACTGATATTGATTGGGAATTGTTTAAGTAACAGGAAATTAGAATTCAGGGAAGTAATTTGGAAGAAGAGTTGAAGCTTTTGATTATGTGCAATATTTTAGAAGATTATTACTGTGTTTTAATATTTTGAATGAAATTGATTTTGTTGTAATATTTTGGAACACTGCAATTTAGTTGTAAGATCTATTTTGTGAACTTGAGTAATTTATGGGAGTAATTTGCTATTACAGTTAACTTGTGAATCATGTGTTATTTAAGTAATTTAAGGGAAAAACTTGCAATTTGTATTAAATTTATAGCTTTATATTAAAATTAGTTGCTAATTACATGTTTAATTACCATAGGGTAACCCGTGTTTGGGTAACCTGAGGGTAACCCGTGTTTGGGTAACCCGAGGGTAGGGTAAAATTTAACCCTACCCTTACCCTTGGCCAAACCTAGACCCGGCTAATCTACCCTACCCTTACCCTAGACCCCAACCCGGGGTAAACCCGGCCCGTGCTCACCCCTAAACACAATATTCTTTAATACGCGGATTAGAATGCCGTATTAAAACCTTGTTAGAAAAACTCAGCGGGATATAATCCTATGTTTTTGAAAAAAAAAGTGCATTGCGTATATGTCTCTCCAATAGATAATGTAAATAAAGAAAGAACAGTTAAATGGCACCGTGAATATTCACTGTTTCGCGATTTGGACAAATAAGTATCCAAGTAAGTTTGACGTTAAATGGCACATGTCAATAAATAATACAAGAACTCTATTTGCAAAATAAGGAATGTTGGGTACCTCCTTGTCCCATTTCGGAAGGAAAATGTAGTCACGTCATTGACACGTGACACGTAAATTTGATGATAATCAATTTTTTTACTAGGTTTCAATAATTTAAAGAAGTTTTATAAATGATTAATATTTTAATATGATCAGGTACTTGATACTTGATACTCAATAGGAGTATTTTAATTTTCAGTTATGTGCACTACTTTTTCTTTGTTACATAGTTATGTACACTACTTGACATTAGTTAGATGTCAAAAGTCTCATATTAGAAACTTTCTCATTTAGATGCGCCTTTATTCTATCTTTGGAGCCAAATAGATATATTGCGCTTTAAGTGTAGAATACTTTAACTTTAATAGATAGCTCTTCTGAGACATAAATTTAAGGGTCAATTACCTATAGGGTCTTGGGGAGCATCTTAGTACCATAGAGGAATCAAGTGATTCCTCTATCCTACTTAGAGGCTCAAAATTGACAAATGGCATTACTACCCTTATAGTGTATATAAGACAAAAAAAGATTATTCTCTTTCTTCCATTACCATTATTCTCTCTCCTCCATTACCATTAATCTCTCACTCCGTTTATCATTTTTTCTCTCTCCTCCTTCATTGACAATCAATAATTTCCAATTCCGGCTACAACCACCGACCACAGCTGGAAAGCACTGAGCATATTAACTATTGGGACTAGCTCAATGGCCAGGATGTCTGTCTCTCATCTAGGAGATACAGAGTTCGAATCCCCTCAGCCTTGTTATTTCTTGAGCCCTTAAAGGGGGTAAGCAAGAGGTGCAAGGTTCGAGTCCCCTCCCTGAACATGGGTAACCTTTTCCCATTAAATGGGAGTATGCATGAGGAGGCGTGTATATTTCCTATGGGAATAGTCGTGGTGCGCGTAAGCTGGCCCGGACACCCATACATCTATAAAAAAAGTACTGAGCATATTTTTCTGATAATATTTTACTAAGCATGCTCGTTTGCTCAGTAAATTTACTGAGCATGCTCGTATGCTTAGTAACTTTACTGAGCATGCTCGTAATGAATTTTTAGGATTTTTACGGAGTATTAGGCCAAGAAAAGCAATTTCTCAGCAATAACTAACTGTGTTGCACGGATTCTTCAAAATAGTGACGAATCCCGAAGCGGATACGGAAACGGAAGCGAAACTCCTCGGATTCCGAATCCTTGAGTCAACGAATTCGGAAGCTTTGACCGATATCGGAAGCGGCGCTTCCTGTGCAAGGATTCTTTTTAGAATCGGCTTTTTTTTAACGGTCTAATTTATAAATTTATAAAGTTTAAGGGGTTAGATTGAATATTTAAAACTTTATATAACTAAACCCTTATTAAAAATATTATTTACCTTCTCTGAAAACAAAAAAGCAGAGTCGTGAATACCAAGAGTCGTCCTTACTAATCGCTATAGACGGTCGAACAGAAGGCAAATTGCAGAAGTTTTACAATTTACCGTAACAAAGAAGAGAAAGAAGAAGGTTAGTAAATTACTAACAGAATATTCATGTTATTTTTTTAGAATCGCTATAAAATTTTAAACTTTGATTGTCTGTTCTTTTGTTTGAATGGAATAATTGGCTTCTTTGATTTTTTTCATAAAAAAGCTTTAGTAATGATAATTTATAACTAAAATCTAAAAATCACTACACATAGAAACTAATTTAAAGATTTTATTGGTTTTAATAAATAAAAAGTAGTATTTGATGCTTATCGTATTTTTGGTGTTGGCCTTATCATTAAGTTCTTGCAAGTACCTTTATTTTGTGTTGTTTGATCATTAGTGTACACTGTACACCATTCAAAGAGGGTAACTAACAAGTGCATCCTTTCAAATTTTTATGGAAAAAAAGTGATTACACCTACCTTTATCTTTTACGGTAATAGCAGGGGAGGGGCAGGACAACATGAGATGTATCAAATTATCAATTCGATAATATAGACTTTTCCTCTTAATTAAAAAAATATCAGGACTCACCCTTGGTTTTAGTTACTGACTTACTGTTATTTTGAATATTAAAAGTGTTTACTGAATCATTTTATAATGTTTTAACTTTGTAGGAAAATGGCGGCGAGCGGTCCTAATTTAGATGCAATTCCTTTTAATGAAAAGTATCATTTATGGAAATATGTTAAAAAGATTGAAAAAATTGGAGGTGGAGGTGGAGGTGGAAGTGTGAGATTCGAATGTAATTTTGCCGAAAAAGTTACTTCTGGACATATTCTAGAGTGGAAGCTCATTTGTTAAGACAATCAAAAATAGGTGTTGGAAAATGTGATAACATTACAAATGAGGATTATATAAAATTGAAAAAAAATTGTCCAAGATTGTGCCGAAAGGATAAAAAGTATGGCTCCTAGAGATGTTCCTTTACCTACCTCACAAGGTGCAACAAAGAAGAGAAAAGGAGGGGATAAAACAATAAGTGGATGTATTAATAATAATGCTAAAGCCGAATGTGATGCGTAAATTGCAAGAATGTTCTACACAAGTGGGTTGTCATTTAATTTAGCAAGGAATCCTCACTTTAGACAATCTTATGTTCTTGCTTCAAAAATTCCGGGTTATGTGCCACCGGGTTATAATTCTTTGAGAACTACCCTCCTTCAAAATGAGAGGAATCATGTGGATTTTGAGTTGCAAAAAATTAAGGATACATGGAAAGATAAAGGTGTTAGTGTATGTAGCGATGGGTGGTCCGATCCATAAAGAAGACCTCTTATTAATATCATTGTAGCAAGTCAAGAAGGAGCTATGTTCCTAAAGGCGGAAAATACTCAAGGTGAGTTCAAAGATAAATATTATATATCCAATGTGATGTTAACTTGTATTAATGAAATTGGTATTCATAATGTGGTCCAAGTAATCACGGACAATGCTAGTGTGTGTAGAGCCGCGGGTTTATTGATTGAGGCTATATATCCACACATTTTTTGGACACCATGTGTAGTCCATGCCCTTAATCTTGCATTGAAAATTATATGTTCAAGTCCGGATAACGGTTCACTTTTGTATGATGCGTGTGGTTGGATTAACAAACTTGGAAATGATGCACTTTTCGTCAATTTTTTTATAATGAATCATAGTATGAGATTGTCCATGTACCAAAATCATTGCTCATTAAAGTTGTTGAAAGTTGCCGAAATGAGATTTGCTTCCACAATTGTTATGTTTCGGGGATTTAAAAAAATAAAGAAAGGTTTGCAACAAATGGTAATAAACTCTAAGTGGTATTTGTATAAAGAAGATGATGTGTCAAAAGCAAGAGATGTGAAGGAGATAATATTGAATGGTCGTTTTTGGGATGATATTGAAAACATTATTTTAATTACCGATCCAATATATGATATGCTTAGAAGATGTGGTACGGATATGCCTTGTCTTCACTTGGTTTACGAATGGTGGGATATCATGATTGAAGATGTGAAGAAATCAATTTACAAGAAAGAAGGGAAAGAGCTATATGAAACATCATTACTTTTTTATGAAATATATAAGGTATTGATTTATCGCTGGACTAAGAGTAGCACACCACTTCATTTCTTGGCTCATTCTTTGAATCCTGGGTAAGTATAAACATATATTTTTATATAATTTAATATTATATGTTATTATGTTGTAATCTATTTTTTCTTTATAATAAATTTTGTAGGTATTATAGTGTTGAATGGCTAAATGAAGATCATAAACGTATTGCTCCACATAAAGATGAAGAGATATCAAATGAAAGGAAGAAATCTTTAGAAAATTATTTTTCTAACCAAGAGGATCGAAGAAAAGTGAATATATAATATGCTAAATTTTCTATGAGTTTGGGTCGTTTTGGTGATCTTGATGCAATGAATGATAGGTTCCATATGGAACCAAAGATGTAGTGGGGAGTTCATGGATCCTCGGCACCAACACTCCAAGGTATAGCTTTTAAACTACTTGGACTACCAACTTCATCCTCATGTTGTGAAAGAAATTGGAGGACCTATAATTTTATACACTCTTTGAAGAGAAACAAATTGTTACCACAAAGAGGAGAAGATTTGGTGTTTGTTCATAGCAATCTCCGACTCTTGCCAAGGAGAAATCCAAGTTACTATGAAGGTTTATCTCAAATATGGGATATTGGAGGTGATGCATATGAAAATATGGAACCTACAAATATTGGATAACTTGAGATTGCAAATCTTAGTCTTGAAGAGTCATCCTTGGAAGAACACATAATTAACAATGTGAATGAGGAGATTATTACTTAAGAAAGTTGATATTCCTTATCTTCGTAAACTTTGATATTCTGCTATAATATGTTAGAAATTATTTTGAAAGATGATACAATTAACTAAATGTTTGTTTTATTTCAATTGAAGTGTTTTATTTTATAAAATTGTGAATTGTTATTTTATAATTTTTCAAGTTTAAAATATATATTTAAAATAAAAATTAAATATATCGCCGAATCCCCGAATCAGAGCTTTTCTGGAGATGCCGAATCCCCGAATCGCATCGCATCGCTTCCCCGCACCCACACCCGCTCCCGTGCAACCTATGTAACTAATTAACAAGAAATTATCATTTCATGGTCAAAATGCAGTAACATGAATTCAAATTTTAATAATTATAAATTTAGTCTCTGACTTGCCTTATCAAGGCCCAACTATCTATACATATTCCTACAAGAATTAAAACAAACACATCCAAAATTCTTGCTGAGCACAACAGAAAGAAAAAAGAAAAAATATAAAAAAAACAGCAAGCAAGCTCTTGGTTCAATCGATGAGCTAGATTTTGACGTACTGAGCAAAGCTGTAAAGTACTGAGCATAGCTGTAAAGTACTGAGCATAGCTTTGAGTACTGAGCATAGCTGTAGAGTACTGAGCATAGCTGTAAAGTACTGAGCATGGTTGTAAAGTACTGAGCATAGCTGTAAAGTACTGAGTCTTCACCATGGAAGATGAGGCTTGAACATGAACGAAACCAAATCCATGGCAGATCTGAGCTCCAACTTCACAAAGCTTGAAACTCCGATCGGAGCAGCACCACAGATCGAAGCATCACCACAGAATGAAGTAGCACCACAGATTTCCATGGCCATTATCGCATAGCTCGAACGGAGCTGAACCAAACCGCTCGCGAGAAGCTCGAGCTCGGCTCGGAGAAAAGCTCGTTCGAGATCGGATCGAATATAAACAAGCTCAAGCTCCATTTTAAGCTCGATAAGTAAACGAGTCTGCTCGAGCTCGGCTCGTGAGCTCGTTTAAAGTTATGAATTATAAATTTATATATTATCTACTTATAAAATATATTATTAAACGTTCAATATCAAATTGGATGTTTTTAATTTTTTTAAAGAATTATTTTTTATTAATGTTATGTTTCATATTTTTATATCACACACTCCATCAAATACCAAGCGTTCATGAAAGTCTCATTTCAACCATAAAAAAAATTAAAAAAGATTATTTTATAAGTTAAACAAACAAGTTCTAACATTTCTGATTTGGATCATTAGAAGCTCGGGCTCAGCTCGTTTGAAGCTGAGCTCGGCTCGGCCCGGATCGTTTGAATTTGAGCTCGGCTCGACTCGAGAAATTAAACAAACAAGCCTGTACATTTAGTATTCGGCTAGGCTCGACTCATTTACAACCTTACTTCGAATCTAGAACAGCTCGAACGACGGCATTAGTGGTGTGACCTCCAGCGGCGATGGTGGCGGCTCTCCAGAGATCTAATATTTGATTTTGTGGTGGAGCTGCCATGACTGGAATGTGGTGGAAGGAAAAGCAACGTGGGTTTTAGAAAGAGAAGAGAGAGAAAAGATAAAGGAGGTTTAGGGTTTTAAAATATTCCTAACCAAATATATAAATATATAGGGGGGAAAACAAAAAAATGGTAAGAAGGTAATTAGAATTTTGGACTCTAGTGTTAAATTTAGTTTGTGGCCTTTAGTAAGAATAGGCTATAGAGTCGGTCTTGTTAGGTCCCGGGGTGGTGTCTTCAAGACCCCTTGGACAATAATCCTGAATATTATCACTACACATTTACAATATTTTCAATCATTTGAATGGTTGTACGAGGATCAATATAAATGGTGTATTCTTATATTTCAGTTATTATTATTTTTTAATTCTCCCTCTAATCCCGAGAATAACTTACATAACATGTAATCTCAGATTCTATCATTTTGCGCGGTAGAGGAGCAATTGTAATTGAAATTGCGCAATCAAAATATTTTGATGAAATAATTTTTTGTTGGTCTTTTACCAATAGGGAGTATTTATTATGAGCAATTGTCATAGCAATTCATGGGGAGTAATCGCGGACGTTCTCGTCCAAGTCAGCTTGGCAAAAGGTCGGTCCTCACCGGTTCCCGGACTGAACAGGGTTACCGGTTCCCGGACTAGAACCGTTACGGAGGAATAGTAGTCGCTCAAACCGGTCAGAACCAGATATATGGCTATCGGTCCAGTTTTTCAAAAAAAAAAATAATGGTTAAGGATCGGTCTGAACGGACCGTAACGTTAACCTTGATTAGAATTGCATATAAGCCCCTATGTTATTTGAAAATTGCAATTATATTATTGGGAAGTCTGAAAAAATGTGTGTTTGACATGGAAAACTAAAAATGGGTGAATTGATTATGTTTTTTGGCAAAAGATCCTTTATGGTTAATATATTTTCCCTCTTGCCCTTTTTATACTCGAGAATCATGGAAAAATTCAGAACTGTATTAAAATATAATGATTGAAAAATCTGATTATTGCAATTACTTGCACCATAAGTCCTTATAAGTTTCAAAAAATTAAATGTTGGCCCATACTTATATTAAATTTCTATTTCTTGAAGTTTCTCTTAAAAAACCCTACAAATTTTAATTCGTATGAGTTTTTTAATTGAGAGACTATAAGAAATTGCATATAAGTCCCTCTGTTTTCCTAATACAATGATTAAAAACTGCTATTTGCAATTATTTGCATCAAAAAAATCTTTGAGTGTTCAAAGATCCATTTCAATTTTGGTCCAGAAGTTTTACAATAAAGGTATAGTGTGTTATAAATATTGATCATGTAACAATTTATACCGATTAAATGTAATAATTTATTCATTAGCTAATTAAAATTATTTAATTTTTAGTCAGTTATTATTTATTCAATCGTTAAATGTAATTAGTTGTGTAATTTTGATATATAACATTGCGGTATATCATTATCTTACATTTAAAAATGTACAAACTCGTCTTCCGTTAGATACTAATCTACAAAAATTGACAAAACTAGTAAAATTGCAATATTATACAAGGAAATAAATCAATAATTAAGATCGGTCATCAAATGAGTTATAAAAATAACAAAATACCTATTATAAATATCTTTTATAAGTTTTAAAAAAATGTAGTTTTTAAATTTTTAAACTATCTCTTATTGTAACTAAAAAATAAGTTAATAATTTATCTAATCTGGTTGCTAATTGTTTCAAGGAGGTTCCTAATTCTATTATAATAACCAATCAACATATGTTGCAGGAAGATACATTTCTGATAACATCTTGGTTGCTCAAGATATTGTACATGTGTATAATAAAAATGTTATGTATTATCAATATTGGATTAGTTGATGAGTTAGATGTTTTAGAGTATTCGAAGATATTTTGTGAATAATTTGGATGATTCAGAAATAATGCAATATTTTGGATTAGTTTTTATGATATTGGTATATTTTGGATTTCTTTTAAGGTTTTGGGTTGTATTTTAGATTGGTTTTAATGTTATGGGTACATTTTAGATTGTTAGAAATACTTCGGATTAGTTTTAATGTTATTGAAAGTATTTTGGATAATTTGGGTATTTTGGATTATATAAAATATTATTAATGTTATTTTAGTAGTTGTTCAAAATACAGTGAATTATTAATAATTCTTTCCAAACTCAAGGGACCTATTTGTTTTTTTAAAAGTATAGGGACCTATTTACTTTTTTAAAAAGTAGAGGGATAATTTGGTTTTTTTACTTTTAAAAAAAATACAAGGCCCAAATTATAAATTCAATCAACTTTCAAGGAATATGTTTTAGAGTATTTTTGGTTTTTCAGGTAATGACTTATTTCATAAGCAATAAGAATGTTATCAAATCTAGATCTTCAAAGTAAAAATATTTTAGGATTTATTAACCCATTTTCTCATATATAGTTAGTTGCATTCGATTTTAGAGATCACTTTATATAAAGAATTTACACAACTTATTGGTGTGCAAGACTCTATATTTTCAGGACTAGCACAATTGAGTATTAGTGCTATAATACTTCCATTTATCCCAGCTAAGCTAATGTACTATTATTGTTAGAAACTACTCTAAGTACATCCAGTTCTAAGATATTAATATTTGACATTTATGTTTATGAATGAAGGAAAGTGATAGTGGTGGTAAGGATTAATTATAAAGATGGAATATTACATTCAAAAAATTCTAAGATGAAGAAAAGTGATATTAAGGATTAATTATAAAGATGGAATATTACCTTCAAAAAATCAACACTTAGATAGATACATGATTGTTATTGCTAATTCCAGTACACCGTCCAAACATGATTGTTATCTTTAAAGAAGAGATTTAAGGCCAGGTCTTATTTAGGTAAATATGGCGGAATGTAGTCCAGGCCACGGTCTTGTTTAGGTAAATCAGGTGGAATGTAGTCCCTACATAAGAGAATATTAGAAGAAAAATATATATAAAAAAGTAAATATGGATAAAGAGAGAGATAACTTACAGAACGCAAATGGAGTTAAGCATTTGGCCGTGGCGTAGAGGAATGAGAGAAAACGAATGCAATTTTTCTGTGACACCAACACACAAGCTGGTGTTGGTGTTGCGAGAAAATAAAGAAGATAACATTGATGAGTTTCTTTTAACAGTCAAGGTCGAAGACACGAGGGTAGAAATGGAATATAACTCCCGACCAGACTTCTTAGACTTCAAATTCGCACCATGCATTGTCCAAAACACATCAAATTTCCCTTCCTCTATCATCACCAAAAACAAATCTCTATCCATCTTCATTCTAATTTCAGGTATCATTTCATCTAAATCAAATGAATGAAGCTTATCCTTTTCAAAGTCCATCACATACAACATCTGGGATTCTTCGGACCTCATTCCGGGTCCTATGAGCCTCGATTTGGATAGCGCTACGAAGAGCATTAACTGTCCGAACACAACAGCAGATTGTGGTGCCGGCATGTCAAAATGAAGATCGCATAAATTCATTTTTGTATAAGGCATCCACTTTCTTTTTGCAGTATCAGCTTCAGCTTCATATGTGTATAATTCATACCAACTTTCAATACCATACATATAACTCTTATCAATACAAACAACTATAAAAGCTTTATCATCGTTACTTTTTACCACCCCAACTATCACATCGTTATAAGCTCTTCGCAAATTTCTATTGTCTTTCTTTTCTTTTTCTTTTTCTTCATCATATTCTTCTTCATCATCAAGAATATAAGACGGAGGATTAATGTCACTACTATATCCACAATCTCTTTCAAAATCTCTTTCAAAATCAAAATAACATTGAAAAGCTCCAAAACGTGTACTACGTGGAGGACTGGGTTCTTCAGTTAATTCTTCAATTTCTTCATTTATTGCTTCTTCTTCTTCTTCTTCTTCTTCTTCTTCTTCTTTTTCTTTTTCTTTTTCTTTTTCTTCATCTTCTTCTTCTTTTTCTTCATCTTCTTCATCTTCATCAGAAACATAAATAGTATCGTCTTCTTCTTCATCAGAAATTGGTTCATCATAAATTGGAGTTGGAGGAGGAGGTGGAGGAACCTCCGGATAAGGAGGAGGATTAGGAATATCTTCCCATGCAGATCCATCAATCTTAAGAACCTCCATTAAAACAGCTGTTTTTTCTTCATCATTATCACACAATCCACCTACAACGTACAATTGACCATCTAAAATCACGGGATAAGGTGTGACTCTTGCATGATTCATCTCCGGAACTGTTACCCAAACTTTATCCATCTTCTTTAAATCAAGGTAACTCACACTCCTGCTCGCTCTTCTCGTAGTTCCTAATACACCAGGCTCCTTCTCTGATCCACCAATGCGATATAAACGAGAATTAAAAACTATGTAACTCGCATTTGACCCCTCCATACTACTGCAAAACGGCTTAATTGTTTTTACCAATCTTTTAACATTTTCTTCCTTAAGACACTTCTTATCCTTTTCCTTATACCTTTTCTCAACTTCACTGAATTGCTTCTCCTCTGAAACATAGTAATCTACAGGTAAACTCCCCGGGTAATTATCCACCACACAAAGTAACCTTTTCCCAGGGGTTTCCATGGCGCTGCAAAACAATTCAAAAAACACAAGTATAAGACTAAATTGCTTTGTCCAACCACAAAACTCACACGGAATCCCCTTCTCTTATACGGTAAAAGGCTTCCATAAAATTGCCATGGTAGGATTTGTATAAAATATAATCAGATAAATTTTAAATTTTTAAATTTTTAAATCACATAATTATACGCTATTCACTTCTCAGGCTTCCCACGGTCATAGGCATGGTAGGATTTGTATAAAAATATAATTACACTTAAATCAGATAATTTTGAATAATTGTACAAGTGATGAGATTAGGTTAAAAATAATACAATTCTTTAGAATTTCAATGGTTAAAATTATTGTTTTACCTTAATTTGGGTTCTCGATTGTTGATGGTGTAGCCAAGCCGGGTTGATGCTGGTGGTGAATGGTTCTCGAGTGGCGGTGGTGTTCTTGTGCGGGAGAGAGCAGCTTAGTGGGAAGGTGAGTGTCAAGAGATTTTAGGTTTTATCACGTTTCTGTTATGAACAAGAAAGGAGAAGAACTTGCGTTTGCGTGTAATACAAGGTATAAGCTTCCTATAAGGTTTTTGTCTTCGTGGTTTTTTTTTTTTTTTTTTTTGTTATAAATAATGTATAACGACCTGAAAGTTAAATATCCAACAAATTATTGCCTAAAATAAGTGTGCCTGAGGCACGGTCCAACCACATCGATCTCGAACTAGCAACCGCCATAAACCATTCGTCGGGTCTCGATACGTAATTGTACACGCACATGTATATGCTTCCCGGAATGCCCAAACCAAATCAAAATGGTCATTATGATTCAAGATGTCCTGGCAGGCTCTTATTTTATCATTCGAAACTCCCTTGAGTTCACACCGCCTTTCACTAGCGTGTGCAACTCACTCGAGTTAGTATCTATAATAAGAGTAGTGCAACCCCGACTTACCGCCATTTGCAACACGAAATGTAATGCTAGTAACTCTGCTTCAAACGGCGTATGCGCAACACAATTCCCTGCAAATCCTCCCAGATAATCTCCATTATTGCGAAAAAGTCCCCTAATTCCCGCAAGTGACTTTTCAGCATCAAAAGATCCTTCTATATTCAATTTAGTCAATTTTTCCGGTTTGACCCACCACTCATAGACGATGTAATTAAGCCTCCATCTTTTTCAGTTTCACACGCTCGCACATGATCTTTCGCTGCATTCCAAATAACAGTTAACAATCCACTATCCGATTTCTTCCCGGCGGAGTGTTCAAATATTCTTGTATTCCTATCACACCATACTTACCGAATACCCGCTGCAAAAACACTTCAACTCTCGATTCCGTAAACCAGCTCTTTGCTAGAAAGCAGCCATAAAACGTAATTGGACCTGTAAATATCTGTTTTTAACATTAGAAACAATCATAAACACAAAAGAAAAATTGCCTGGGACAGAGAAAAAAGAAGAAGAAGGAGCTCGGAAGCAATTCATGCCATTGCACCTTGTTCGTTCATCGTTCATCAACAATTATTAAAGTAACTTTATTCTATTTTATCTTTTGAGCATGAATATTGTACTTTTAATTGCAAGTTTCAATTTCTTTAGTATGAACTAAACCTTAATTGCTTGAGAAAAACAATAATGTATGAAGCCTAGAATTATTTTGTTGCTTTTATTGAATTTTGGGGATTACCTTTAATTTGAATTGTGATTTTAATTTCTCTGTATTATGTATTTGCCATATAGTCCATCCCATACCTTGTGCAAGTATAGGGTTGATTTTAGTAATTAGGACTGTCAACCTAACGGGGGATTCAGTTATTTAAAACGATACATAGTTTAGTGTGCGGTAATGATCCAAACGGGCTTGCTAACTATATAGTCAATTGGGTTAGAGATTTAAACCACTGATCATTGCATAAGGCTCCTTACTCAAGTCCCCTAGTAGTGTTGAAGTAGCTTCCTATGATACGCTAACAGGAGTTAGGAAGAAATTAGAATCCCGGTTATTACATGTTTCCACAATTCTTCCTTAATCAATAATACGTAAGATCAAGACTATTGGGAATTACTTGCGCGTTCTCGAGCTATTCTTTCATTCTTTGCTTATTTACGTGTATTTAGTTTAATCTATTTTTGTAGTTAATTATCTTATTTGCATTCTACTTTCATAAACCAAGAACCAAATAAATATTTATTTATATTTTCTTGCAACTCATTCTAATATGCTTTCTAAGAACAATACTCTTTCGTAATCCTTGTGGAGACGATACTCTACTTACTTATCTTTATTACTTGTCAACAATTTGTACACTTGCGGAAAGTCTCGCTTTCTTGAGGTGTGTATTTTACTTGTATTATTTTATCAAACCTTGGTAGATGATAAAGGAAATTTAGATATATCTCACGTGTCAAGACGAACTACAAGACTCTATCTAAACTGGTTCCTAATAGACATAAGGAGGTGCCTAATTCTATTATAATAACCAATCAACATATGTTGCAGGAAGATACATTTGTGATAACATCTTGGTTGCTCAAGATATTGTACATGAATATGATAAAAAGGATATATCCCCAAGATGTACTATCAATGTTGAATTACAAAAGGTTATGATATTATTAGTTGGGTTTTTTTGTTCAAAGTTTTGCAGGCTGTTGGATTTCCTCAATAGTTCATTGAATGGATTATCATGAGTGTTTAAACTCCTTCCTACTCATTAAGTGTTCGAAAGACCTCGATTTGATACCAATTTGTTCGAAAGAGTTTGAATAAGTAAAACACATTTACGTGGAAACCCAAGACAGACTAAATCATAGAAAAATGAGAGATTTTTTTTTTTTGGTTACATAGGAGAGCCACTTTGGACTCGGAGTCATTGACTCGGTTCGAACCTGCACCACTAGATTGGTAGACCAAGGCCCTGGCCAGTGAGCTAATCTCATCTGGTTAAAAATGAGAGATTTTTCACTATAATTGAAAGATAAATTACAATATATAATTATTCTAAGAGTAATGATATATGTCACCCCTTTTTATGTCACCCTTTTTTCACCCGTCTATATATATGTGTTGATTTCCTTGAATAGAAGATAGAGAAAAATTAAATAGGATAGAGAAATCAATTCATTGGTCCATGTAAGCATACACGTAGGAGGTGATAAAAGAGTGATACAAAAAGGGTGACAAATATCATTACTCTTATTCTAAAATGTGTTAATAATAATACATAGTATATGTGTATTTATAGATAGTCAGGTACATAGGGTTATTATTTAAATAGGTCAAATTTTACATAACGATTGGATCATAACTTTAACAATATCATTTAAAATCCCGATTGTAGATAGATGATGTTGGAATATAAGATGAATTTGATGTTTTTTGTTTCACATTATTTTCAATGTTTTCTATTTTGTAGTTTTTTTAATATGAAATTATTAATTCCATGTCGTGTATGTATATCTATAATTATCGAATAAAAAAATTATATACACCAATCATTAAAGGTGATTTTTTTTTGGTAAAATGTATGATGCGGATAATTTTGGTAAAAATCTATAACCAATGTTGGTTGTAGCTAATTGTCTTGCTCCAGACTTATTGGTTATTGATTAGATTTTTACGAATGATTGAATCAAATCAACTGATGGATTAGGTTAATTTAGTTCAAAACTTGATTTAAGACTGCTCAAAAACATAAAAGTATAGCGAGATTAGGTTGAATTAAATCAATTTTTTATTTTATTTTTTATCCTTAATTTAGTTTCTTTAATGGTCTATTTTTGTTGATGTGTATCAGATTTTATGTTTAATTTTTTTTCATATTTTATACTTTATTTTCAATTTATTGTTTCTTTCTTAAAGATTATGAATGTTCAAAATAGTGGTAATGGTAAAGGTAATTATGTGTGCAAGGAAGGGGAATTGGAAATACATGTGAGGTAGTTGAGAAATAATAAAAATTCTAATCTTTTTTTTAAGTTTATGGTAATATTGTTTGAAATTAAAATTTGGAAATCAATTTTGATTTTTTTTCAACCTTATGGGTTAATTAGCGATGGATGGGGAGACTGGTAACAAAGTTTCAAAATCTAAGGGTTTAATTTTTTTTTTATGAACTTTTGAATTGAAATAATAATTAAAAATGATATAAAAATAAATTAATAATGATGTAACTGAATTTTGGGAAGAAAACCGTTCAAAAAGGGTAAATAGGCACGACACTAAAGTACATGTAATAGACTTGTTATAATTTTTAAGAGGTTATTTGATAATCGCAATACACTACAGTCTACAGCAAGACCGACATAAGAAGCTCTATTAGATTCAGGAACACAGCTGTGTAAGTAGGTACCAAAAATGACAACAGAAGAAGCACCATATAGAGCACAACAATAAGCTAAATAGTGGAAGTGCGACATCAGTGAAAATTGCGACCCACTTGCATTGAATAGCTCCGATTTGAACCCGTTAAATAGAAGAAAATGCTAACCTAAGCTAGATGGGCTTAGAACTTGTTTACCTAAGCTAGACGAGCTTAGAACTGAAAAATTGTTGACTATGCTCTTGTTTGCAAGGTAGATGAAACCAACAACCCTATACAGGGTATAAGAAAAGACCGAGAAAGGTACAAGAATCCCACCTGAGACCTGTAAATTGGCGAACATAGTTTTGATGGTTTACCTACTTTCCAGAGAGAAAGGACTCCTAGAGCCTAAATTAATAAATCATTTTTACTATTTTTTAGATTCTCCAAAATTTTCAAGATGTAAATAATTTTCATTTCGATCTGTTTCATTGTTAGTTTATTTCTATTTGTCATGAAATTATCGAACATATGTACAAATTTAAGAGTAATTAGGATTCACTTGAGAAGCAACCCAAAAGAACCGAGTTACTCTAATAAGCATTGAAAACATGTCCTCATTCAAGAGTGGAAAGATGATGGAATTCAAACCATTGAAAACCAAAACAACACAAATTTCTGGGTGCAAATTCATGGTCTACCCGGAAATTACATTTCTGAAGAAAATGTTGGTTTTATAGCAGAAAGCTTAGGAAAGATTGAAGAAATCCAACTACCTCCAGTCAAAACCTTCAAGGAAATTAGCTACTGTAGGGCTCGAATTGAATGGAATATCAATCAACCTCTCCAACAAACTTACTCTTTCAACATTTCACAAAATCGAAGCCTTACAGGTATGATTAAATATGAAAGGCTTGGAGAACTCTGTAACAATTGTGGCCTTATTGATCATTTAGAAAATGAATGTAACAATAAAAACAAACTGAAAAAGAGGCTTGGGAAATGGATTCATGGGGTCGAAAGAGATTTCTTAGCCATGAATATTGAAATAGAGAAGAAGAATCAAGAAATTTTCATTTTCACCGCCATGGATACAAGCTCCGATGTACTAAAAACCGATTCAATCAACTCGGTAACTCAACCACCGAGTGAACCAGCTGGGAAATACAAAGAAGGCAGGACAAATTTCAGTACGGGGAGGAAGGACATACCTGCACAAGCAAACAAAATGGTGAAAAACAAAATGCAGTACGAGGTGGCTGAGTGGCAAAAAGGACAGGTACAAAACTTTTTGGATTTATCTAATCCGGAAAACAACATATTTGGGCCCTTACTGAAGAATAAAAAAGAAGAACAAGAGCCCAAAACACCTATAACATTTGGGCCTAAAGAAAATGTTTCTAGTGGGCCACTCAACTTATCTTTTGGGTCTATTAAAAAATCCGAAGTGGACCAGGCCCAGTCTGAAGGTAAAATGGTTGACTTCAGTCAAAGCTTAACACTCTCGGCCCAAGAAACAAATAAAACCCAAAACAAAATACCTGAAACAAATCATTTCGTCATTCAGTCTTCTGAAGAAATCCCAAATACAAAACCTCTACCTAACCCTAGAAATGAAGATAATCCAATACAACCAATCCGAAGTATCATTGAAGATATCTATGAAGATACAAGAATGGAGGAGGTCCCGACTGAATCTAATACTGATAAAAGGTGGGAGGAGAATAAACTAAGAAGAATTGAGTATCAAAGAGAGCTAGGAGAACGATCGAGAAATCAAAAAATCTGGAAAGCAAGATGGAACCCGACTATGGGAACTTCCAACCTCAACAATCCTCTTCAATTAGAACAAGAGCAAAAACAAGCTGAGATGGAGATGGATAACAAGGTAAGTGACGAACATGAAACAAATACTAAAGAGTTTTGCGGGGTTGAACCAGATCAACCCCAAATAATCCAATGACACAACTTAGTTGGAACTGTCAAGGTCTTGGAGGTGACTTGACAGTTCTAACACTCAAAGATACTGTTGTTCAGTATCAACCCGAGGTAATTTTTCTTATTGAAACTAAGAATAACTCTACTTATGTGAAAAAAATTGCTGCTGATCTTAAATACAATATTAGTTGTATTGTTGACCCTAGAAAACAAAGTGGGGGGCTGGCTTTACTGAGTAATGCGAATATAAAAATTGATATACTTGAGACCTCTGACTCATATATCCATTGTAAAATCTCTGATGAAAACAATAAAGAATACTGTACTACTTATGCATATATACCCTCGGATGATAAAGATAAAGATGCTGTGTTAAATTCTATAAAAGATTGTAGAAGATTTTTTCCTTTACTTCCATGGAATATTATTGGTGATATGAATATGTACAGATATAGCTATGAAAAATTGGGAGGAAAGGGGCCTAACAAAGTCAATATGAATAGAATAAACAAATGGTTAAAAAAGCTTGAAATGACAGACCTTATTTCTAAGGGATGCAAATTTTCCTGGTCTAATAAAAGACAAGATAATGAAATAATAAAACAACTTATTGATAGATGCTGCATTAATAGAACTTGGGAAACTATGTTTCCAAATTCTTGGTTAGCTATTCTCCCACCCATAGGATCTGACCATTCTATGATCATGGTGATGAAAGATATAAAAAAGATACCTTATCTGAAAAGATTTATGTTTTGTAAAAATTGGCTTGAAGATGATGATTGTATAAATCTGATAAATAAAAAATGGCTTGAAATGATTATGATAAGAGGTAAGGGTGTTTACAAATTAGGTAAAAAGCTCAACCTGTTGACTCATAATCTTACTGATTGGGCCCGGAAAAAAGCAAAAGAGAAAAAAGAGTCTTTAAAAAATGATAACAAAGCCCTCCAAAATATGATAAATTCTAATGAACCCATAAATTGGGAACATTATAATGTAATTACTAAAAGAATGGAAGAAAGATGGAAACAAGAAGAATCCTATTGGAAATTAAAATCAAGAGTGAGATGGCTCACCCTTGGTGATAGGAACACTGCATATTTTCACTCTTTAACCAAAATGAGAAGAAAAAGAAATAAAATAGAATGCCTACTAAATGAGGATAACAAATGGGTTTATGATAAGAAAGGCATGGAAGTTGAGATAAAAACCTATTTTAAAAACATCTTTAGCTCTAAAGGCCCGAGAAACTATGACCCTGTGATTAAAAATGTTGAAAAATGTGTTGATGAAAATATGAATGCTAAACTTATAGCCCCAATATCTATAGATGAAATCAAAAGAGCATTATGGGATATGGGAGAAGATAAAGCCCCGGGGCCTGATGGATATCCAGTTTATTTCTTTAAAAAACATTGGGAGCTTATAAAATTTGATATATTAAGGTTTATCTCGGACTTTTTATGGAATGGTAGTAGCCTCTATGAAATCAATAAGACTATTATTACCCTCATTCCAAAAGTTGATAATCCAGCTAAAGTGGCTCATTTTAGACCAATCAGCTGTTCAAATGTAATATATAAAATCTTAGCAAAAATACTTGTTAAAAGATTACAAAGTATAATGCACCTTATAATTAGTGAAACACAATGTGCCTTTATCCCGGGAAGAGAAATCTCGGAAAATATACTTCTAGCACATGAAGTTAGTCACTTTCTTAAAAGAAAAAGAAAAACTGAAACACATTATATGGCCATAAAGGCTGATGTGGCTAAGGCCTATGAAAATGTAGAATGGGATTTTTTAAACGATATGCTTATTAAAATGGGTTTTAATACAATTTGGATAAGATGGATAATGGGGTGTGTTACTACTGTCTCATATAATGTTCTTCTTAATGGAGAACAGGTTGCTATTGATTTACCTTCTAAAGGTTTGAGACAGGGGGACCCACTATCCCCCTTCCTGTTTTGTATCATTACCCAAGCCCTATCTGCGCTTATTACAAAAAACATTAATGAAAATCTGATAAGAGGTCTTAAAATCAATAGAAAATGTCCCACACTTAGTCATATATTATTTGCTGATGATAGTCTCTTCTTCTTAAGAGCTGAAGAAGAAGATGTGGAAAACTTTAGTAATATTATAAATGAATATAGTAATGCCTCGGGACAATGCATTAACCTAAATAAAAGTGGAGTTATGTTTTGTAAGAATACTCCTGATGAAAAAATAAATCACCTCCTCTCTATACTAAGAATGAACAAACTTGACAATTTAGGTAAATATTTAGGACTCCCTGCTGATTGGGGGAGGTCTAAAGTAAAATCCTTAAATTGGATGATAGATATTATTACTAAAAAAGTTGAAAGTTGGAATACCAATTTCTTATCAGATGCTGGAAAAGAGACCTTAATTAAAGCTGTAATTACAGCAATTCCCTCTTATACAATGGCAGTGTTTCTTATACCAAATACAGTATGTGATAATATAGATTCGCTTATTTCAAAATTTTGGTGGAATAAAAACAATGAAAAAAGGAAACACTGGATAAACTGGAAAGAAATGACTGAAAATAAAAATAAAGGAGGAATGGGCTTCAAAAATATGAAAATAAAAAACTTAGCTCTATTAGCGAGGAATGCTTGGAAAATTTTTAAAAATCCGGATTCTTTACTTGCAAAAACTCTTAAAGGTATTTACTATAGTAAAAAATCTTTTATTAATGCTGAATTGGGATACCACCCCTCATGGGGGTGGAAAAGTCTACTAGAAGGTAGAAATATATTCAAAAATGAAATGAATTGGAAAATTGGAAATGGTGTTAATGTAAACATTTGGAAAGATTCATGGATTCCTGGTGTTAAAAGCCTAAAATGCCCCGTAAATTGTCCTTTAACAAATGTGGCTGACTTATTTTATGAAGGATCTAATATATGGAATCCTTCACTAATAAATGAGTGGTTCAACCCGAGTATAAGTAACAAAATCTGCAATATTATAACCCCAATTAAAATACATGAGGATATAGCCTGTTGGAATCCATCTAAAGATGGAGAAGTAACCTCAAAAGGTATATATGGTTATCTTAAAGAATTGGAAAGTGAAAAAGATAGGAAAAAAATTGAATTCATACCTTGTAGCTCCCATATAACCCCAAATGAAATTTGGAAGGAGATATGGAAGCTTAAGGTGCCTCCTAGAGTTCGAAATTTCCTATGGAAACTTTGTAAAAGAAAGGTCCCCACTGAGGAACTAAAATTTTATTCAAAATGTGCTACCTCGGATTTATGTACCTTATGTGGAAATGATGTAGAATCTATTGAACATATGATTTTTAAGTGCCCATGGGTAAGAGCACTTTGGTTTATCTCACCCTTACAACTCCAAACTACTATCTGTTGTACTACAAAGTTTGAAAACTGGTTTCTCAGTTTAAAAACTTTGCTAGGGGGTACAGATATGAATGGGAGAAATATTGTATCTTTAGTCCCTTATATTGTATGGAATATATGGAAAGCTCGGAATAAATTCTGTTATGAAGGAAAGAAACCTGACCCAATATATGTTCTGCAACAAGCACTAAATGCCTATGATGAAATAAATAAAATCTCTGAGGCTAAAAATCCTACTGACCAAAATTCTGAAAAGATTAAGAAGGTAAATGCTCACCACAACAACCTTAAAAACAATGAAATAAGGAAAGGAAAAAATGTTCTTCACCACTCAAACACAGGTAATGGTAAGATAAATTACTGGAATCAAAATGTTACTAGTAAAACACTATTTGCTTTTTCAGATGCTTGCTTTAAAACTGATATGAATGCTACTTCAGCTTGCATTTTACTTGATAAAGACAAGAATCTAATACATGGGCATACCCAAAAATTCTTATCTTATAATGCAGAAGAAGCTGAGATGATAGGAGTGCATAATGGGCTTATTTCGGCTATCAATTTCCAGTCTGAAGACATTCGCATTTTGAGTGATAACAAGGTGGTGATAGATTTGCTTAATCAACCCAAGACTCCTTCTCTAGCTAGACATAAAATTTTGTATTCGGATATTAAGTTATTATCGTGTAATAGATTAGTTTCCTTTCACTATATTCCTAGGAAATTGAATAGTTGTGCTGATTGGGTTGCGAGGCAGCAGCTTCTTGGTTTGTTGCCAAACAATTGGGTGTTTAAACCCCCTCCCCAATTAGTTAGGTTTATTTCTTCTCTACCACCCTCTTCGGGGATTGGTTAAGTATCTTGTGTAACGAACTATTTCTATTTATATTTTAAAGCTTTTGACAAAAAAAAAAAAAAAAAAACTCTAATAAGCAAATCCTTTGATACGCACAACATATATAAAGGTGCACCAAAAACCATATATAAAAAACACAATTTGCACATTTCAACTCACATAATCAGTTACCATGGCTAGCAAGTTATGAACAACTCAATAAAATTGACTACCTTATATAGTTAAAGGATATTATTATGTGAAACAAGGAATATTCATTCAAACAAACTAACAAACACAAAGCATGTACACTTACAATTAGTGTACTTTCTTAAACCATCAAATAGTTTTGGATTATAACAAAAGATTATTTCAATCATCAAAACCTAATATCTTTTCTCAACATAAGAACCAGCAAGCCCAGAAGTCCCAAGAACAGAAACCTGAAAACAAAATAAAAATTAATAATTAAAAAATTAAAAATTAAAAATTAAATATATTACCTTTCCCCATCCTGAATTAAGACCACTACACCTCATCTTCAAGTAAATCATTCTTGTTCCTAATTCATTCTCAACTTTCTTCTTCAAATAAACCTCATTAGGACCAAATGAATCCAAATAAGTATTATATCGCTGAAAAATAACTTCCATTGCTTTAACATATTTTTCCGGTAAGATCTTTACATCCTCACCGCTCATTCCAATGCTATCATCGATCTCCATCTTTAACGATATGAGAATTCCGGTGAACTCTTCAACTGCTTCGGCTGCTCTGAATGTATTGGCTAAAGCTTCATGGCCAGATTTGTCATCGGAATTTTTGGATAGTACTTTTTTGGTATCGTGAATTACAGAAGATGGTAATTCATCCCAGTTTACAGCTATTATGTTCTTTAATACACGCTCGATTTCAGGGTCTTTTATTTCGGGTAAATGTGCTGCATCTACACTGAATAATCGCTTGCTAATTATGCTTGTGGCAAATTCAGGCTTGTAATCTATTCATCGCAAATATGATTAAAATTATTATAAATAATGAAAATTGAATCACAATAAAACCCAAAATCTACATTTTAATAGAAAAACAAAGAAAACCCATGAGCAGATAAGCAAATAACACAATATTTGTTTTGATCAATCGAGAAAATAGATTAAGGTAAGTAATTTTGAAGCAAATGAGAGAAGAAAATACCAGAAGGTATGCGTTTACAAGAAGTCAGGAAAGGTGGGGGAGATATGGTATGGATATGGCGGATGAGAGGGTGGTTTACAGCGGCGGAGGAGGAGGAGAAACCAATGGATCTGCGGCAAATAGAGCGGTATAACGATCTGAAAACTACCATTTTTTTACGATTGTTTATTTCTTTGTGATGATGCTGATTAGTGATAGTACAGGTGAGAGCATTTATATTTATTCCGAGAAAGTAGAGTTAAATACGCCAATGCCCTTGTAGTCAACTATAATTACGTCATGACTATAGGGAATTTGGGTGGATAAGAAAAACTAAAAGGACTAACCGTGTAATTATAATTTTTATGATTGTTCATAGTTTGAGTTTTGTTATTCTTGACGTATTTAAAAAAGGGTCTTTTATTTCCTAAGGCCTAAGGGCAATACACTTTATAAAAAACAGCCTACTACTAACCAGCCCGTTACAAAGTAACTAATAACCCAAAGCTGCCTAAACTACCCCCCAACCCATTACCCAACTGTGAAAAACCAAAAACCCATCCCCCCACACCATTAAGACCACGATCCCCCCAAACCCATCCTCTCTCTGTATCCTCTCTATTCTCTCTCTACACTACCCAAACCACCGCCCCCCACCACCCACCACCAACATCACCATGGCCATCCTCTTCCCACCCACCCCTCACCACCGCTACTCACCTTCTCCCCTCACCACCGCTGCTCACCTTCACCATGGCCCCCCTGTCCTCCCGTCGCAGCACCACAATCAACACCACCATCATCTTCAGATCCACCACCACCCCCGTTCGTGAACCACACCACCACCAAACCTCCACTCCGAGATCCACCATCCACAAACCCTGCTGCTGAGATGTTAGAGATCCACCCCCAACCCTGCTGCTGAGATGTTCGAGATCCACTAACTGCAGAGGAGAAGCGGCGCTGTAGAGGAAGAAGCGGCGCTGTAGAGGAGCAAACCCATTCAGCTTCTCTCTCTCCAGCAGCAAACCCACCACCACCCCATTCAGCTTCTCTCTCTCATCCCCAACCCCACCTGCGCCCCCTCCATCAACACCATTAACACCGCCCCCATCACCATGAACACCATCACCACTGTCGTCATCTTCATGACCACACCCACACCCAACCAACACCACCGTCATCTTCATGACCACACCCACACCCAACCCCACCTCCACCCTCACCATGAAAACACTCAGATCTGCTCTCTCTCTGCCGTGGAGTAATGGATCCGTTCACCACCAAATCCCAGATCCAAACACAGATCCAAGTCCAGATTCAAGCCCAGATTCAAGCACAGACGCTGGGAAGAAGCAAGCTGTAAACCACCATTGATGGCACCACCAACAACAGCAGGTGATTCGCACTACCATCAACAGTGTTCGAATCTCCTGATTCGCACCACCATCACCCCCGTTCGTCGTTCCTGATTCGCAGCACCATCACCACCGTTCGCAGCAGCACCATCACCACCGTTCGCAGCAGCAGCATCACCACCGTTCGCAGCAGCAGTTCTCGAATCTGTTTTGGGGTTTTTGATCCGTACTGTGAGACGCAGGTACAGCCCTAACCAACCTCGCCACCTTCCAACACGGGCTGCAATAATACCCACTATGGGGCCAGCCCAAGAAACATAGCGTCGTGGGTCCATATCGGATTACAGATCTGATGCACCACCACCATCAAGTTCTTGGATTACAGATCGGTTTTTTTCCTTTTTTCGTTCGTGTGTAATGGGGCCAGCCCCTGAACGTGTTTTGGATCGTGGGTACAGCCCTCTTGAACCCACCCCACCACCAGATCCAACTTCGCTGCAGTCCCTTCTCCAACACCGTTCAATAACACGTTGCTGATTTACCATATCAGCGCTGTTCAGCACCAAGAAGACGAAGCCATCTCGATCTGATTTTTTTTTTGTTTTTTTTTTGTTTTTTTTATGAATTGTGTAAAATGTGTCCAGCCCCAAGTTTTATTTTTGTGCAATGGAAACAGTTTATTGTGTTTATTGTGTTTGTTCATTATGGGTACGGCCCTCTATTGTGTTTGTTTATTATGGGTATAGCCCTTCGCGATTTTTGTTCATTATAGGTACGGCCCTTTGCGGTTTTTGTTCATTATGGACTGTAAAAATAGGTCATGGGTACAGCCCAAGAACAAAAAAATTGTAATATCTAAGTTTGAAGCCCAACAACCAGAAAAAGGGTCTGTACCCATTACGATTTTAATTAGTGGATCCGTACCTACGGGTCTGTACCACCGAAGAAGAAAATGTTGTTCAACTGACTAGGGGTAAAATCGTCATCCAACCAAACCAGAAAATTGGTTTTTGGCTTTTATTAGAACTATTTTTTTGTTAGGCCTTAAAACATAAAAATGGCCAATTTGTGGCCTTAATAAGTATTTTCCTCTTTAAAAAAAAGTAATTGCAAGAAAAATTTAAATGATAAAATAATTGTAAAAGTTAATTCTGAGGCGTTTATTTAAGATTAAAAAAAATTATGCTGTAAATCTGATTCCGTACTTTGTCAGACGCCGGCCCTTGGGTAAGGCCACCAAGGCGGCCGTTTTAGGCCCTATTTTTTTTTTCAATAAAAAAGGGCCCTAATTTTATCAAAATAAATTTTTTATAGTTACAAAAGACCCCGAAAAATAAATCTTGCTTTAGGTAACTAAGCATATTTCGGGCCGGCCCTGGTCAGACCATCTTCAGCAGCTACGTCAAATGTTGATTTACGGCAAAAAAAAAGTTAAAAAATATCGTATGTGAGCAAATTATTCACTCCAGCAACTCACACTGTATTTTTTCCTCTCAATAAGCTATTTCTGGTGCATCATTATTCATATGGGATAATGTTTTTCTTTTCTTTTTTTAAAAAAATTGTAAACATGATAAGATTATATTGAATAAATAAAGTTATATTTTTTTTGGACGGAACCAAGTTTTTTATTGTATTTTCTTGAATTTCAGTAATAAAAAAATTACATATTAAATTTATAATTAAATATATTTTTTTTAATTAAATTATTAAATAAAAAAATTCAAATATTAAAAAAAGTAATTCATAAATATTTATATTGTAAGTAAAAAATAAAAACAATTTTTTATTATTTATTTAATAAAAAACAAAATTAAATGTTATAAAATTAATATATATATAAATAAAGATAAAATTAATTAAATATTTTATTTAAATTGAATAATGAATAAATTTAAAATTTATATTTTTATTTATGTTACTGCAAAAAATAATTATAAATTAATAATTATAAGTGAATAGTAAATATGAAGTATAATTATAGAGTAACTAAAATAGTAAAACTGAAAATTGATACGACAAATTTATAGATTAAGTATATTTTGATACGTCATAATGAAATATGGAGTATAAAAATGACTGAAGGCGGTCTTATATACTTGGAATTTAGGGAGCTGAACATGAAATTGAAATAACATAGACTAGGCCAATGTAAGAAAGTACAGAAATTGTACTGTAAAGTCGATTCCATACTTTGTCATATAATAGTAGTCAAATAAAAAGTCCACTTTACTTTATATATAAAAAAAGAGTTAGGGAACCAGATGGGATTAGCTCACTGGCCAGGGCCTTGGTCTACCAATCTAGTGGTGCAGGTTCAAACCGAGTCAATGACTCCGAGTCCAAAGTGGCTCTCCTATGTAATCAAAAAAAAAAAAGAGTTAGGGTATGTTTGGATTGAAAGAAATGGAAAAAAAAGAAAGGAATATAAATGATTTTTTATTTTTTGTCTTGTTTGTATTATAAAAACCTATAAAAGAAAAGAAAAGGATTCATTCCAAAAATCCCTCCCCGTATCCCTTTTTTCTATCACTCCAATTTGGAGTCAAATGGAAAGAAAGGATTTTTACCACTATTATAAACCAAAATTAACCTTTTTCTTTTCAAATTATTACATATTAACGGTGGGCAATATTATAAATATCTTAAGTAGAGAAAACAGAGAGAGTAAAGAAAGCAAAGAAAGCAGAGAAAGCAGAGAAAGAAGAACGCTTCTAATTCACCTATTTTGTTTACAGGTATGTGTGTTAATTCTTCAAATCAAATTGTTAATATTTTCTTTTTCAATTTTACATAATACTCTTCCAAAAACAAAATCGCACACACCCATCTCCTCACTATGATAAGATGTCCATTCTATATGGAAATGATAGAGCGTCCGGGAATACTTCAGAAACGCAAAAAGAATCTCAAAAAGGGATGAATAACACGACTGTAGTTGATAGTGTTGATTCTATTGACGACACTGATCCCATGGTCAACGAGATTAACAGTACTTTAGAGAATGATGCTGGCAATCGCAATAATGTCGAGTCAATAAGTAGCGAAATTCACTCCAGAAAAGCTGAGAAGATATCTGGCAACAAACGCAAGAAGTCGAAAACAGTCAATGTATCTAATGAAGAGTCTGAGTTTCTCAAGGGTGTCATGTCTGTTGCTGATGCCTTGAAAGAAGGAAATGCAATTTATGCTAAAGCTAAAGTACCTTCTCCATTAGCAACAGGGGAAATTTGGAAATTTGTAGAAGAAATGAACATTGGAGAAAGTTTGCAAGTCAAAGCGTACGCCTATCTTCTTGATAGACCTGACAAGTTATCGGGACTTCTTGGATGTCCACTGGAGATGCGAAAAGATTTGCTCAACCTATATATGTTTGGTTCCAATAATTAGTTCCATTTTGGATGTTCAGAGTGATGATTGTCCACTTTTTTAACATATTGATGTCATTTCATTTAAGTTACTGTTGAATTTTGTTGGTGTTTTGATTTCAGTCTATGTAGAACATCTAAAGATGTTGAATTTCAGATATTTTTTAGCTCTATTATTGAATTTATGATGGTATTTTTAATGTTATTTATTGAGTTTGTTTTTTATATCGTTGTTATCATGATAATTAGTAGTTGCTTGATAAAAAGAGCTGCATTTGGGATATTGTGCTCAAATCGATATATGAAATTAATATAATCTGAGTTGTATTGATTTTTCAACTACACACGATACTAAAATAATTGAATATTGTTTCTAACTGAAAGATCGATGGCCATGGAGTCAGAACTGTATTAGTTGCTTGTACTTGTTGTTTCTACTTTAATATCTATATTTGAAAGATCGATGTCCATGGAATCAGAACTGTATTAGTTGATTGTACTTGTTGTTTCTAATTTAATATCTATATTTGAAAGATCGGTGGCCATGGAGTCAAACAATTGCACTACAAGTCCCTGTGGTACATTGTTCTCACTAATCTAGTTGCAGCTACATAATATTCTCTTTAATAAGGACCATTAATAAAGGCTCAATGGAAGCTCTAAGATGTGATTACCAGTCCATGAAATTCATAGAAGTAGTAGCGTGATGTCTAATTTGCAGGAAAGTACCAATAATATCAAAATAACTCATATGTTTATTACAGTATATTTCTTTTACAAGTATTATATATTTAATAAAAAATAAAAATAAACTCTCATATTTGAATAAGGGTAAAAATGGAAAAATATTGATAAATTCTTTTCTTTTCTTTTGTATTGTGTTCAATCCAAACAAAGAATATCGAAAATCATTTATAAAATTTTCTTTTATAAAAAATTTCAATACAAACAAGAAGTTTCCTTTCTTTTCCTTTCTTTTATAATTTTTCTTTTCCTTTCCTTTATTATTTTTTTCCCTTTTGAATACAAACAGACCCTTAAGGAATAATAAGTGAAGCAAATTGGTATCTGATATTGAAATCTTGAGTTTATAAAAATAAAATAATAATGATAAATGTTCCAATTTCAAATATGAATACGGATTTGAATACATATTTCATCATTACTAAATCAACAAAAATATTATGCATTGATAAATCAAAAGACTTGGACCTTAGTCCCTCCACCACATGGTAGATCTCCTATCTCTTGTATATGGGTGTATATAATTAAGAGAAAGGCTGATGGTTCCATAGCTCGATATAAGGCTCGGCTTGTTGCTCGTGGCTTTCTTCAAGAATATGGTTTGGACTATAATGAAACCTTTAGCCCTGTTGTGAAACATCAGACAGATAGAGTTATATTTTCCTTTAGCTGCTACATTCTCTTGGGACATTAAACAGTTAGATGTTTCAAATGCGTTTCTTCATGGCTCTCTTAATGAAGAGGTTTATATGTCTCAACCTCCTGGGTTTGCTGATGCTGCTACTCCTCATTTTGTGTGTAAATGAAATAGATCTTTGTATGGTTTGAAGCAAGCTCCAAGAGCATGGTACCAGTTACTTGCTAACTTCTTAATTTCTCATGGATTTTAGTCAAGTCATGCTGATTCTTTCATGTTTTTTAAAGTGTCAAATGCATCTTTAACTATTATTTTGGTGTATGTTGATGATATTCTTTTTACAGGAGCAGATACCACCACTATATCTACAATTATTACTGCTCTAAAGCAAAGGTTTATGATGAAGGATCTTGGCTCATTGTCTTATTTCTCAGGCCTTGAAATTACTCGTCCTAACATGACTGTTTGTGTAACTCAGTCCTCTTATGCTTTATCTATTCTCAAGAAGGCGGGTTTGAGTGATTGTAAATTTAGTTCTACTCCTTCACTCAGCAAATACATGATCAAATCTAATCATGACTTACTTCCTTATGAGAATCCATTTCTATTTAGGAGCATAACTGGTGCTCTTCAATATTTAACTATTACTCGTCCAGATGTTACTTATGCAGTTAATCAGATTTGCCAAGCAATGCATAAGACTACCAACTTGGACTATGAAGCCTGGAAGAACTTATTAAGGTATATTAAAGGAAAAACTCATTATGGTTTGTCCTTTACTTCTTCCTCTCCTTCTATTCGAGCATTTTCTGACTCGGATTGGGCAAGTAACACGACAAATCGTCGCTCTACTACTGGTTATTGCATCTATTTAGGTGATAACCTTGTCTCTTTGGGTTCAAAGCGTCAAACAACTGTTTCCCTTTCTTCAACTGAAGCGGAATATCGAGCTCTTGCGTATGTTTATGCAGAAACTAAGTGGCTTACTTTTATGCTCAACAGTTTGAAGCTTCCAATTATCACACCTACTATCTCATGTGATAATTTATATGCTATTGCTTTAACATCTAATCCAGTGTTTTATACTCGAAAACAACATATTGATGTTGATTTTCATTTTGTTCGTGAACAAGTTAAGCGCAAGCTCCTTAACTTGACTCATGTACCTACTCTTGCTCAAGTTGCAGATATATTTACCAAGAGTTTGTCATCTACGCTTTTCTCTTCTTTGATTAGCAAGCTTCCTCTTCTCAGACGAGCTTAGCTTGAGGGGGGATCATGAGTATAACTCAGCTGTATGGTTAAAGTTACTAGACTAGAGTTAAACTATTAGACTAGATAACAAAAGTTGTTATAACCAATTTAGTAGTACAAAGAGTGTGTGTGATAGTGCTGTAAACACACCTCTCTCACTCTATATATACTGTACTATTTACACATCAATAATATAACAAATTATTCTCTTTCATCTCATTACTCTTCAAAATTCATTAAAATGTATTTTTTAAAAATATAAGCAGCATAGTATTTTTTTCATGTTCAATTACATAATTATTATTTAAAGTGGTATCATTAATTCTTGAACAAAAGTGAAAGACTAACTAGATAATTTGCACTATAACCTGCCACAACTTATTCAATAATTGAGTTGCAGAAATCTAATTAACATTCTAACCCTATGACATGACTTTTGACCACCACCACTAAAATGCATCGTTTCTTTATTTTATTTTTGTAAAAAAATAAGATTTATCAAAAATCCTCATAAAATAGTCTAATATGATGAATTAACACACAATATGTTGGAATTAATACATACACATTGGAAAAGACAACCTGTTTGCAAAGTCCGTTGCTTAGGTGTTCCAACTGTTGATATGGATAATTTATGCATCTGTCTTGAGGTTCTCAATAATTAATTAATTCTAAATAAAATTGTTTAAAAAATTAATTATACTTTTAATAATGTTCACAGGATAAGACTAGTGGAAAGATCATTCATCGAATAGGTGGTGTAGTTTATCTTTTCCGAGGAAGAAACTATGATCATCGTAAGCGTCCAAAATTACCAATAATGCTTTGGAAACCAGCTGCTCCAGTTTATCTAAATATGATGATGAGCAGATATTAATATGGAGGGGAAAAGAGTGGGAACCTAGGTACAAGGATGTTTTTCCGAGCACTCTTAAAGTAAAATTTCCTTATAGCTGCTATAAGGAATTAGAAGTGAAGAAAGTGAGATAAACTATGAGTCTGGAAAGGCTTTACTTGTTGAAATAACTCTTCTACAAAAAGTTGAGTCTTTTGGAAGTGTTAATACAGGCTACACAACATTCTTATCCTGTTATGATTGTGTCAAGTGAAGAAAAGAACAATAAACAGAACAACATATAATAGCGTTAATTGCACCCGAAGGTCCCTATGGTATAAGAGTATTTGCACAATCAACTCAATATAACATGATAATTACATTTATTAGTGGTGAAGTAAGATATAAAACCTCTAAATAGAAGAAGATTTCGCAAGAGCTCCAGCTTCACTTTATTAGTTATTGCTGCAAAACAAACATTAACAAAATCAATCAGGATAAACAAGTGATGGGAATTAAGACATTAATACCCCTATAGTATGATAAAAGGTCTAAAAAAAACCTATTCTTATAAATCCTCTCACCTGTACTATCACTAATCAGCATCATCACAAAGAAATAAACAATCGTAAAAAAATGGTAGTTTTCAGATCGTTATACCGCTCTATTTGCCGCAGATCCATTGGTTTCTCCTCCTCCTCCTCCGCCGCCGTAAACCACCCTCTCATCCGCCATATCCATACCACATCTCCCCCACCTTTCCTGACTTCTTGTAAACGCATACCTTCTGGTACTTTCTTCTCTCATTTGCTTCAAAATTACTTACCTTAATCTATTTTCTCGATTGATCAAAACAAATATTGTGTTATTTGCTTATCTGCTCATGGGTTTTCTTTGTTTTTCTATTAAAATGTAGATTTTGGGTTTAATTGCGACTCAATTTCATTATTTTATAATAATTTTAATCATATTTGCGATGAATAGATTACAAGCCTGAATTTGCCACAAGCATTATTAGTAATGGTGATTTTTACCGGCGACTCATAACTTATAGCTCCCCATTCAAACGCTGCTTATTCTCTTCCCGGAGTCAACCACCGTTTGACCCACCTCCTATTCGCCCTCTTCGCCGAGTTGTCGTCACAGGTACCCTCTTCTCTCTCTCTCTAGAATTGGTTATAACTCATGATGGTAGTACAGGACTAGGAATGGTGACACCACTTGGTTCTGGTGTGAACACTACATGGAATCATTTAATACAAGGGAAATGTGGAATAAGAGCAATAACTCATGAAGATTTAAAGATGAATAATTTTGATAAAGATACTCAACTTCACACATTCAATCAATTAACATCCAAAATTGCTGCTATTGTACCTTGTGGATCTAATATAGGTGAATTCAATGAACATACATGGCTCACTTCCAAGGTACCCTTCATTTAGATTTTATTATATATATAATTACATTTATTTATTTTCTTCAGGATCATAGATCAATTGCTAGGTTCATAGGCTATGCACTATGTGCTGCTGATGAAGCTCTTAAAGATGCAAATTGGTTACCCACTGAACAGAACGAGAAAGAGATGACAGTAATAATTATTAACTCAAAATTGATTCAATTCAATTCAATTAACTTGATAAAATCTTTAGGGAGTCTCCATAGGTGCAGGAACTGGATCCATAAGTGACATATTAGATGCATCAAGATTAATCTGCGAGAAGGTAAGGTAATTAATAAGTTAAAATAAAAATAAATATTAATAATCATTTGTTTTGTTTTTTAACTGTTGTAGCAAGTACGTAAACTTAGTCCATTTTTTATCCCAAGGATATTAATAAACATGGCATCTGGTCATGTAAGCATGAAATATGGTTTCCAGGTAGATATTTAATTTAAAGTTAATTTTATATGCGTGCGTAAGAATGTAGAAAAAATGTTGAAGAATCTAGGGACCAAACCATGCTGCAGTAACAGCTTGTGCAACTGGGGCCCACTGTATAGGTGATGCAGCTAGAATGATTCAGTTTGGTGATGTAAATGTTATGATTGCTGGTGGAACTGAAGCTAGTATTGATGCTTTATCTATAGCTGGATTTTGTAGGTATATATATATATACATATATATGTGTCCTACAATTTAAGGAGGATTTAGGTGTTGTATAGGTTAAGAGCTTTGTCAACTAAATATAATTCTTCTCCTGAAGAAGCTTCGAGACCATTTGATTGTGACCGTGATGGATTTGTGTAAGTAAATAATGATTTTTCAGATTTTTTTTTTTAATAAAAAAATTATGGAATTATATTTTTCAGGATAGGTGAAGGTTCTGGTGTAATGGTATTGGAGGTTAGTGGAGGAGTTACAAAGTATTACTTTTTTTTTTTTAACGGAGAAATTAATTAATTAATTTCTTAGGAAATGGAGCATGCTCAGAAGCGAGGAGCTAAGATATATGCAGAACTTCGTGGTTATGGGACATCAGGTTCTTTTTATTTTATTTTTTTTTAATTTTTTTTAATTTTTTTAAAATGCATATGCTAATAATCAGGTGATGCATATCATATTACGAAACCACATGGTGATGGAAGAGGTGCTATATTAGCCATTACCCGTGCCTTAAAGCAAGTAAGAAGCAAATATTATCATGTATTTGTAATTGAATAATGTGATTTAAATATTTAAATTTATTTGTTTTATTTGATTGGTAGTCTGGTATTAATCCTAATGAGGTGGATTACATAAATGCGCACGCTACATCTACACCATTAGGTAATTATTATTGTAAAAACTTTTTACTTTGAGGATTTTATTTTTTATTTTTTATTTTTTATTTTTAGGTGATGAGATAGAAGCAAATGCTATGAAATCTGTATTTTCAACACATGCAACATCAGGTGCTTTAGCCTTATCCTCAACAAAGGTAAGAAAATAAAATATTATTTATTTATTTATTTTCATTTATCAAATGTTTGGTACGATCAGGGTGCTATAGGCCATCTTCTTGGAGCAGCTGGAGCAGTTGAAGCAATTTTTGCTGTTTTGGCTATACATCATGTAAATGTCACTTTTATTGTTTTCTTTATTCATATTTATATATTCTAGTTATAATAATAAAATACGATCATAATTTTAATTTACAGGGAATCGCTCCTTTAACTTTAAATTTAGTGAAGCCAGATCCAGTTTTTAGTGACGGTTTTATGCCATTAACTAGTTCAAAGGAAATGGAAATTAGAGCAGCCATGTCAAATTCATTTGGTTTTGGAGGAACAAATTCATCTTTGCTCTTCACTTCATGACAACAAGTCTCACTTAAAATGGCTGGCTGTGAATAGGAAAAGTTTTTTTGTTTTTTTTCTTATTTGGAGGTTGAGTTGATAACATCTCTTCTCCTTTATGTCTTGATCTTGTACTGGTTGAAATGTGTAAAAATGGAGAGTTAATCCCCTTTTCCCTTATCTCTCTTTTTACGCAAATTGCTTCGTTTTATCGTCACCATCACTCTGATTCCTTTATTATTTCATCGCTTTTGAAGGAGAAAGGTGTTCAAGACTGGACACCTTCTTGTGTAATCACCTTAAACAAGTTCCAAAATATATATGTAAAGGATCTAAAGAAGAAGAATCTGCTCTTTTAAGTCAAAGCTAAATACTTTTCCATTCAAAACAAGGATGTTATTGAGGGTCTCCTAAAGCTAATTGTAATATCACATGATGTTTTACACTTACTCTCAACTGTTGAAAAGCTTGAGCATTAGTTTAATGTGATTGACTTTCGTTGGAAAAAGTTGAAAAGTTTAGCTTTAGCTTCTTTAAAAGTTGCGTTAAGATATGTAAGGGAAGTGAAATTAGCATCTCAAGGTAAAGATAAATCAAGTGGAGGATGTACTAAGAGTTATTGCAGATGCTGAATCATCAAAACAGGTAGGTATCTGAAGCTATTATTATTGGTGCACGAGCAATTAAGGAGAATAGAATTAGTGTTGAGGAAGCTTTAGAGGAACTTGATGAGAGTATTGCTTCTCAAAAGCAACTTTATAAACTTCTGGAATCAAGTCCATCATATGATGATGAAGAATTTGAAGATGAGTTGAGGAAACTAGAGTTGTATACGATGATATATTCCTAACATTTTCATACGGTGGCCGTGTTAATATGGGTCGACACACTGCACTTCGTTATTTAAAAAACTCAGTAAACAATGCATCTTGGTGGTTCACTACTTCACTTAATCCTAAAAATTTCGATACTAAACATATACACAAATTATGTATGTTCATCGAATCAAAAATTAACGATACTAATCTAATCGTTATGATAAAAAAGTTATTTGAAACCCGAGTGTTAAGGATTGAATTAGCTGGATCTTATCTAGGAAGAGGTTTTATGCAAGAATGTGGATTATCCTATTGAGTATAGTACTAATGATGATAGTGATGAAGATGAGATTTATGAGAAAGATAATATAAATGATGAGTTTAAAGTGGTGGAGTCATCGGTTCCTTTACGCATATAATTGTTTAGCTTCATTTAATACATAATTCAACAAAAGATCCAGATTAGCTTCAATTAATAGATAATTAAACAAAAGATATAGGGGCTCAAGTGTCAGGAGCAAAAATAAAGTAGAGTCATTTTGATGCTCAAGAGGATTTATGAAGGATACTCGTTAAGGACATGTGTGAGTTAATCACACCTAGGAATTGTAGTAGGTTTTCTCAATTGGCCATTGGCCTCAGATATGAAAAAGAATTACTTTCACTTAAAAAGAGTAAATTGCATGAAAAACCAATCAATCCAACAACATGAATAAATGGTGGCTACTAACTTACCTAAAAATAATCTAAAAAACAACAGTATCAATCATAGTCCCTAATGTCTGAACAATATTTGAAGACATCAAATTAGACACATGTTCTTCTAAATGCTTCTTCGCATCTTGTCTTCCTACATTCGCTATCGCTAGTTTCTCAGGTGTCAATTCATCTTCCTCTTGTACCGCTTTATTATATTTCACCCCTAAATTTAACATCTCCTATAACCACAAATACACACAAATTAAAATCCTATAACAAAAAAACTTGTAACCGCATAAAATTTACCTTCACAGTCTCTTCATTAGTTTTCGAATGTGTATCAAATCTTTCAAGTGTTAACCCATCTGTCCATTTCTTTTTATGTAAATTTAACAACATCTTTTCCTCAAGTTCATTCTTTCTATAGTTTATTGCTATCGAGTAATAATGTCTGTTCAAACCATGTATTAATGCCTGCAATATTTTCAACACACGTTATTTAATAATTTAATAATTAAATAATAATTATATCTTACTTGAATAGATGGTTTATTAAGATGACCAAGATTTGAAGTAGTTTGTCTAGGTTCTTGACCAAGCATCATAGTTTGTGGGTTAATTAACCGAAACGCATCAATTACAACTTTTCCTTTAACACTTTGAATCGGATCCACTACTACTGCTACAGCTCGTTGATTTAACGCTTCGAAACTCTGTATAACAATACAAACATTATTTAATTAATAAAATATATGATTCAGACAAAAACATTTAACATTAAAGAAAGGAAAAAAACCTGTTGAGTATTAATATCAACACCAGAAAGCCAACATCCAAATCCAGGATGTGAATGGTACCAACCTACCACCATTTCAGGTCTGTAAAACCAAGAAAAATAATTAATTAAATTATTTAATAGAATAAATATTATTAAATTAATTTACCTTCCTGTTTGCTTAAGCATATCAAGCATATTAGTTTGGAAAACATGATCTACAGCTTCAACACTAACACCTGTACCACTTTGTGGCATAGCAAAAACATCAACTACACGAACTGTATACTCATCCACAAATTCTCCTAACATTAGTCCCATAACTTCCATTGGTACCCCTGCCCTACCTATACACCACCACAAAACCCTAATTAGAATAAAAATTTATAGATCACAAGACTTAAATACTAGCATGTAGTAGTAGATTGTAAAGGAAATTGAAGTAGAGAGGGATTTGAAACCCTAGGTACCGTGTTTGAGCATCTTGAGGAGAGCAAGGGAAGAGATGTAAACTTGCTCCGATGAATCGAGAGTAGGAGAATCTGGAGGAGGGTGACCTAACGCTCCACCAGCACCGGCGAACATTCGCTGCAACCTTTCCATTCCGGATATAAACGGGATCTTTTGCTTCTTGGAGAATTTGATTTGATAACTTTGGGAATACGATAGCTAAAAAGTGATTAGTCAAGGAACATATTAGAGGTATATATAGAGAGGAAGTTTATTTTGTATAATGGTCACTGGACTTTGGTATATATCCACTAGGACCCAACAACTTTATTACCATTTTTTTTTTTAAAAAAATCCTTTTTGTCTTCCAAGTATAGCTCAATTTCCAGAATGATCCTCGAACTTTTGAAGTTACCCAAATGATTCTCCAACTTTGTTTTTATTCCGATGTTAGTACTCGCGTAAAATTTCGTCATTTGAGTTCTGCTAGTAATGATGTAGCGTTTAGTTTTTCGTTGTAATTAACAATCAGATCAGTATTTTAAGTTTGTATAATCTATATCATTAGTAATTATTTTTTGTTCTTTTTCGTTTTAAACCAATCTTATCCTTTTACTTTGTTGAACCTACAATTCAAATCAGAATACCTTTATCATCTTAGAATCTAACTATCTACTTAGTTGTAGCTATTTCCACCATTAATAAATCCAGAATGTCTTAGTTAGCCATAACCTTGTTGTTTCTTCATCACTGAAAGAGTGTGAAGTGAGAGGTATAAGGTTAAAATTTCATCTTTAAACATAAGCAACCTAATTTTGATTTACCTAGGGGTATTCATAGGGAGGTGTGCATATTCTTCAGTTGAATTAGTCGTGGTGTGAGCAAACTGTCTCGGAGCACACACGTACCAAAACAAATAAAAATAAAATCCAGAAAGTTCCATCATAATTAAACACATTAGTAACTTCAAATTTGAATTCACCATTTTATAATTTCTGTCACCAATACTTTATCATCACTATTAAATTCAAAGTGTAGTGAGGGGTTCTAATTCTTGTAAACAATGTTTTCAAATACCATTTTTAATATCCACATGTCATTTTTGCAATCATCTAGATCAATTGTTTTGTCATTGTTATCCTCCCTACCACACATTAATGATCGACTAATAATTATTCATCTCCCTGTTTTCAAGATTCTCTCTTGGCAAACATTTGAATAATGAAAACATTAAAACTGGGTTATGCAGTCTCCATGAAAGGATCGATGAATATACAACATCATCACCCCCTCGAATTCAAATTCATAAATCAAAAGAATTACAATTCAAACTTGTGATACATGAACACATAATGTTATGAATATAAATTGCAATCATGTTGTGAATGTGAATATATTTTTATTGGCATTGTGAATGTGAACATTGTCCTAATGAATGTAACAATCTCATCTATACCCAAGTTAATCAGTGGTGGTTTTGGATTGTGGTGGTGGTGAAGATGAGAAGTGTAGGTTGGTGTTGAAACAAGAGGCGGTTATAGCGGTTTGAATGAGATCAAGCTATGGTTTTGATTTTGATAAAGATTGTGAAAGAGAATTTTGAATTACGGAGGAGTATCAACAGCTGTGATTGAAGAGTGGTGATAAGGAATATTAATCAGAGGTGCGGTGAATTGGTGGTGGTGAAGTGATGGTCAGAGGTGGAGTACAAATCAAATTATTAAGGGCTACAGAAAAAATGGTATAAATAGTGGGAAAATATATACATTTAAAAAAGACTATCACAAAATGTAAAAAAACCTTAAATCTATTGAAACGTGTCATTTAATGGTAAAATACAGACTAACGCGGTTAGTCTCGAGGATTTTTTTTTTTGTCGACAACAAGCGATATTACATTTTAACCCTAGATAAATAATTATAAAGATCAATGATAGAGGTTGACGGGGGGTCCGAGATGTTGAAACCCCGCTTGGTAACTTTGGCAGCTAGATTTGCAATCTGGTACAAATCTCTCTTGATATGGAAAATTCTCCATCTCGGGAATCTTTCCATCCATCCGAGTGCTTTACAAATCATTGGCCTGATCTGCCAACTAATGCACCCACCTTTGGAGATACCTTGAACTAGTTCAAGGTTGTCAGAATAGAACGAACTATTCTGTATCCGAAGTTCTGCGGCCGCCCTCATGGCAAGGAGGACCGCCCAGCTTTCACCTTCAACCGCTGAATTAACTCTTGCGCGCTCGAGGATTAACCGTAGATCAAAAGTGAAATCCGAGAATTATTTGAGTAAATTAAAAAATTTGAGAATCAAAAAAGTCTAAAGGAAAAAAAAGGAATTTTTTATCTGTATTTATTACTAATTTACGCGGAAGGACTCTCACTCTTCGAAGAAATCATGTTAGCAACAACAATGTCAATGGCATACCCTGCGACACTACTAAGCCTTAAGCTACTTCATACTAATCAAACATTCTTCACATCAAGCCAAAAGTTCACAAAAATTAAGCCTTTAATTGTACTCAATTCTTCAAATTCCGTTACATCATTCACATCAATCTCATGGTCTGAAACCGAACAAGAATCCTCAGAAGAAGAATACACTGACGAAGAAGAAGAGGAGAATGAAGAGACTGGAGGGGGAAATTCACAAGCGATGACAGGTCACGCGCCACCAGTGAGGATGAGAAGGAGGAGGTACAGAAAGGAATACCCAGGTGAGAAAAAGGGTATAACTGAAGAGATGAGATTTGTTACCATGAAACTCAGAAACAGTGGTAAACCTAAAGCTAAAGGTACTAAATTATCAGAAACAAATGATAGTTATGACAATGATGATAATGTTAATGGTGGAGAAACTTGGGAACCTAGTATCGAAGGGTTCTTAAAGTACCTTGTGGATAGTAAACTTGTTTTTAGTACTCTAGAGAGCATTGTTGATGAGTCTAGTGATGTTTCTTGTAAGATTTCCTTCTTTTCTCTCCTCTTTTGATAATTCTCGGCCATGGATTTGATATCTTTATGTGTTTCAGATGCTTACTTTAGAAAAACTGGACTAGAACGAGCTGAAAGTATAGCTAAAGATCTTGAATGGTTTAGCGAACAGGGTAATTTAATTCCAGAGCCTAGTAATCCAGGGGTCACTTATGCAAATTATTTGAAGGACCTTGCAGAAAATAGTCCACCTTTATTTATGTCCCATTTTTACAATATATACTTTTCTCATATAGCTGGTGGTCAAGTTATAGCCAAAAAGGTGTGTTTATTTTCATAAATCTGTTTTAATATTTAAATATATAATAAAATACTATCCGAAATTAATTTAATTAGTATGGATTTTCAGGTTACGGAAAATCTTATAAAAGGAAAAGAATTGGAGTTGTTTAAATGGGAAAAGAATGAAGAAGAATTGTTAAAAGAAACACGAGAAAAACTTAACATGCTTGGAGAGGTTGTGTGTATTTTTTTATTTTTTAAAATTTAATTATTTAATGATACTATGTTGTTTGTTTGTGATTTTATTACAGCATTGGTCTAGGGATGAGACAAATAAATGCTTAAGGGAAGCTACAAAGGCGTTTCGTTTCTTAGGACAGATAGTTAGGTTGATTATATTGTGAAAGATTAAAAGGTTTATGATTTTACTTGATAGTATTTGAAAATGTCTGTTTTATCCTTGAGTCATGTAGAAAAGAATATTTTTCTTTTGTTATGTATGAATGTGATTTATTTATTGAAGGCGAGATTTTACAGGTTATTGTAGAATTAGTTTAGAAATTCAAGTATTAAGTTTATCGGTTCAGATTTTGTCAGATCATTAATTTTATCAAGTTTTGAGTTCAAGTATACAGAGCTCTCTTACTTATTCCAAACCAATTCTCTCTTCATATTCTGCGAATTGGTACAAAAAATTTGTTGAATTTGGATGTTTTTTAGTTTTTAGTCGGGTATTTTTGCTGAGATATAAACAACATTATCATAAAAAATCATGTGTTCGACAACTTTTGCTGCAAATCCGCTATATTCTCGAAACTTTGTAGGTTACTTATTTGTCTATTGAGTTTAAAGTTCTTTTGTTATGTTACATTGAGTCACTCTTTTTGTAGTATCCATGAGAAAATTATAGTGGTGTTAAAAGTAAAAAGAAGAAACGAAGTTGAAAAAGGGTGAAAATAAAGAATAGAGAAAGAGTTAGAAAAAGAAAAATAACGCCCAAATCTGTGTTTTGTAGGAAATAGATGAAGTTTTGTTATTAGATCCCAGAAACTTTTTAGGATGGACAACAAATCATGAAAAAAAAAAGTAAAAATATGGAATGGTGGTTGTTTTTTGAGTCTAATTTTAAGAAGAGTAATGCTGGGTATCACCCAAAAAGACATCACCTAAACATCACCCATGATGTGGCAGTTAGGTGGCCCAATGATGTTATTTCTCTTTCCAGGTTTACTTTTTTCTCTTTCTTCTATGATTGGGCCACCTAACTGCCACATCATGGGTGATGTTTAGGTGATGTCTTTTTGGGTGATACCCAGCATTACTCTTTTAAGAAATAAGGTGGAAAAGAGAGGAAGTGGAAAAGTTGATTATTAAAAATTGATGAAGGCCCAACTCTTGTTTCTTCATATATGGATTTTAATCATTAATCTTTTTTTTTTCTAAGCCAGCCAAAATAAATTTATATCAAAACAAATAAAGTTTTACACCTCATTCTTTAGTTAAACTTTGACTAGACATAATAAAACAAAAACTAAAAACACAACTACAGACTAAACAACACAAATACACCCACTAGCACATTCAGAAGTACAATCCCAATCTAAAGACCTACCGAAACCCTAACTCTCTCTCCACCACTTTATCGCGGCTTCAATGTCTTCTCTTTCAAAGCCCTTTAGTTTCACCATATTCTCAATCACTCGATCTACAACCTTCTCCTTAATAGCAGCTTCAGATGTAAAGTTTTGGTTAAAGATTCTATCATTCCTCTCTTCTCAAATCGTGTGAACTGCTATGGGTAACATTACAGAGGTAATCTCTTTATCTATTTTCCTTGTATTCTTCTTCTCTATTTCTTTGATTATTTCTGTCCAATCATTGTTTCGCAACTGAATTTTTGCTTTTATTTTGCAAAAATCCCAAATTCGCCTCGTGCTAGGGCAAGCCCAGAAGAGGTGGTCTCTATCTTCGCTTTGTAGATTACAGAACTCGCAGATGGGATTTGAAATCATACCCCAACTTAATAATCTGTGTTTAGTTGGGAGCCTATCCAGGTTACATAACCAGAGCAAGAATTTATATTTCGGTAAGGCTCTCGATTTCCAAACCAATTTGTACCATTCATTAGTGTTACCCTTTTCTCTGATCTCTTCGTAAATTTCTGCAAACTTAAATTTTCCTTTTTTTGTACAGGTGCAATTGATAGAATCTTTATCCTCCGAGATAGTGATATCTTTGGTGAGGTCTATCATAAATCTCAACTTAGCCGGCCATTTCCAGTTCTTTTTGTGAATAAACTGAGCTACTTGCTATCAACATAATAACCTGAAGCCATATTACTGCAATTCATCTCATTCAGGTTCTTATTACTAGGTAACCAATAATCCCACCACAGTGCAATATCTTTCCCATTACCCATCTTATACTTGAATAAACCTTTAGCCCACTTCCTGGTTTTCAAAATTTTTCTCCAGCCCCATGAACAATCAATAGGTATATTAATTTGCCAAACTGATTTTCCTTTGAGATGGTTAAGTTGCAACCATTGAGACCATAAGGTCTCTTTAGGAAGGCAACAACCCCAGAGTAACTTCAAGGACCATACTCTATTCTGTATTTCCAAATCTCTAATACCCAAACCACCTTCTTCAATAGGTTTACATACAGTATTCCAGGATACTTTTGCACCTCCCTCATAAATACTTTTACCATACCATAAGAAAGCCATGACTTTACTTTGTAGCATTTTAATGATCTTCTTAGGTAAAGTAAAGACACTACACCAGTGGCTAGCAATACCACCAAGGACTGGCCTGATGAGTTGGACTCTTCCTACATAGGACAGATGTCTTGAGCTTCAGTGATCAATCTTTTTTGTCATTTGGTCTACTAAGGGTGTACAGTCATTGAGACTTAGTCTTCCTGTGATTAAAGGAAGTCCAAGGTATTTCATAGGAAGAGATCCCTCTGGTATGTTAAGTATGAGATTTATTATATCTTTTGTTCTCTCATTTACTCCCCCATAGAAAATATTACTTTTGCTATCACTTATTTTTAACCCTGAGAGATTGTAAAATAAGTTTAAACCTTTTTTGATCCATTTTGCTGTATCTTCAGTTGGGGGTAAAGAACACTAAGAGATCACCAGCAAACATCAAATGGTTGATCTTTAACTTACCACACTTTGGGCGCCACCTGAAGTTATCTTTCTGTCCCACATGAATGAATATTTGAGATAAAACCTCCATACCTATCACAAAAAGGTAAGGAGAGAGGGGATCACCCTGTCTGAGACCCCTCTCACCTCTAAAGAAGCCTTGAGGAGCTCCATTAATTATTATAGAATATGAAGTACTTGTGAGGCACATGGCTACCCACTTGATGAAGATAGTAGTGTAGCCTAAAGCTTCCATAGTCTTCAATATGAAGTCCCAATCAACTAAGTCATAAGCCTTCATGAGATCCAATTTTAAAGTACATCTCTTGGATAAATTGGCTCTAGAATATCCCCTAACAATATCTTGGGCAATTAAAATATTCTCTCCAATAAGTCTACCTGTGATAAAGGCAGACTGGTTCTGAGAAATAATACCTTGAAGTGACCCTTTTTACCTGTTAGCTATAATTTTTGATATGATTTTATATAATATGTTGCAACAGGCTATAGGCCTGAAGTCCTTGGGAGTACTTGGATTACTAATCTTGGGGATTAAAGAAATATTAGCTGAGTTGATTTCCCCAAGAATTTTACAGTCCATGAATAGACTTCTTATGGCTAATATTAAGTCCTCTTTGATTATTTCCCAGCATTTCTTAAAAAAGCCAGATGAGAAACCATCTGGGCCTGGACTTTTGTTACTATCAATAGACCAAAGAGCTTCCTTTATTTCATCTTCAGTAATAGGCTTAATGAGGTCTTGACATTATTCTCTCTTAATACTTTTATTTAAAGTTGTTTTTAGAGTATTAACACTGTACTGACCTTCATTCTCTCTTTTTTTTCCCAGGATATCTGTGAAGTGCCTTACAAAAACCTCTGAGATATCATTTTCCTCAGTTTTACAAACACCCTGTTTATCTATTATATTATATCATTAATCTTATATTATGAAATACATTGATACTCAATATTAATTCATGTGTTTTAAATTCAATGCATGGGTAAGCTTGTGGTTGTTTGCACTATACTATGTAATTTTAATGAAATATGCATTGTGGAATACTTAATCCTTCTGCAAAAGAGTTTGTTGAGCTTTTCTATGTGTGGGAGCACCTTATAGCTAGAATAATAAAAGTGGCTCTTATAGAGATAGTATGATTGATAGGATGTTAGTGAATGGGGATTGTCATTTTATATTTCCAGGATGTTCGGATAATAGCATAGCATTCAAGTTCTTAAAATTACAAGTCCTATGCATATGAAGGTTTTTTAATTTTTAAGTTTTCTTTTTGCATTTGGAGTAATTGTACTGAGTTTTCTAAGAATCTTAGAAAATAGAAAATATTGGTTCAGAAACAAAAGTCGCGAAGGGGGCTTTGAAGGAATTTAATTACAAGTAGTTTAAGAGGCTAGATGGTAATCAAGAGTCATTGAGAAGCAAATTATATTGTATTCAGAATTTGATAGTGATATCTGAAGAAAGGAGTGTTACAGTAGGGCTTGAGAAAGAAAGTATATATCAAGATACCGGGTTAGTTTGGGCCTAAGGTCAACCAATGTGGTCGCTTTGGACCTCAAATTTCATAGGGTCCATATAAAAATCTCATCCATGTAGTAATATATTATAAATTGAGTAATGGTTTACCATCCAAATTCATACCATCCAAGTGTACCATTTATGACGTGGCGTGAATTGGTTGGCTAAAAATCGTAAATTTTTATTATCTTTATTTGATTAACGATTTACATCCAACCAATTCACGTCATGTCATAGGTGGTAATTGAGTCATGGTAATTGAGTGGTACAAATTTGAATGGTATATATTATTACTCTTATAAATTATCTGATTTATAAACACTAAACACATGATAGTATGGAAAGTCCCTTTTTTTTGTCGAAGCATGGAAAGCCCCTCATTACCTTGGAGGTCTTACATTTTACTCCCTTCAGCAACAAACGATTTTTTTAGTACATATTTATATTTTTTAACAAATTGCTAGATTTTTGTTACTTAGAATATTTAATTATTAAATATATTTTTCTTTTATCAATAAAAGAAACAAGCAATTACCTATTACTATTACACATACTAATTAAGAAACTATTTAAAGCAACGATAGAGAAATCTGTCCATTTAAATAAGTCTTTCGTTCTAGTACACTGTAGAATGCTACCTTTTATCAATATGAGCCACTTTCCAAAGTGAACATTGACCTAACTATTTTCTTACTTCTGGAAGAATAGGTTTAAGATTTCAGTGGAGCCTAGTCAAACCCACGATTCCTTGAATTAATTCAAGGTTGTCAGAGTAAAAGGAAACTCTTTGACTTGAAAGGTCTTTAGCCGATCTCATGACCATAATCAAGGCCCATGTTTCGCCTTCAATAACTTTATTGACTTTGCATCTAATATTAATATTCCTACGGATCGTTCCAAGTTTGTTAGTTCCGATAGCCGCTATTGCTGTTGGATCCTTATTGGTTTTAAAGAATGCATCGCACATCTAAACCATTTCAGCGTCATCTTCAACCGTTGTGTTATTAAGCCAAGCTTTACAATCATCCTGCCTTCTTTTACTATCTTGTCTCTCCCAATTTTTACAAGGACTAAAAAGTTTATAAATAAGTTCTTTCGACTTATCCAATATATTTTCAATACACCATTTCTTGCCCTCGTGAAAACACTTCATTCTCTCTTTCCACAAATTTCACATAATGATAAGATTGTAAGCAGGTGACGACTTTAACCTCCCACCCATTTCTAGAGTATTTCTGGGACTAAATTATTAACCCTACCCGAGTGCTTACGGGTTGGGGTCCTTATTATTTGACTCAATCTCTGATTTTAGTTAAATTCCAGTTAGTCTTTTTCCGGGTTGGTTTTCTACTAGCTTAGAATAGATATTCGAGTGGGGTTTATTTTGCCCAATCCTAATAATTACTTTTTAATTATCACTATATAAATGTTAAATTTATGAATCAAATTATTTAAGGGATATGAATTTTAATTTAGTATTTATAAATAAAAGGTATTTATTTTATTATACTATAATTATAATATATCTATGTATTAAGTTTATTGTTATATTTTTAAAAAAAATTATTTTAATTATTTTTTAGTTTACTTATATATTTTTGGATTTTAACATAGGTAAATGATATATAGGGTCTTGGAGTAAAAAAATTTGTCCTATAAGGAATGGTAAGAATCTTATTTTTTTAAAGAGTTCTCAAAGATGACCAAATACTAAAATACCCTTATATAATACAAAAAATATCAAAAGACAACAAAATTGTTGAGTGTTGTCACTATTTATTTCCGGGGATCACCCACCGACCACCGACCACCGCCGCTATAGTGGTGTACTCAGTGATTTTACAGAGTACTCAGAGAATAAAAAACATGGAGTATCAGAAAAAATTACAGAATATCGGATAAAATATGGAGTATTAGAAAAATATAGAGTACCACATTTGAAACAATGAGTAGCAAAAATAAAACGATGAGTATCTGCAAATTTGCTGAGTAGTCAATAAAAATTAGTGAGTAAAATTTAAAAACCACAAAGTAATAACCCCAACATTATATTTTATTACAATTCAAAGCAGGTTACATTATTACAACTAAAAAATAAAACAAACTACTTAGTTTCGGAAAAAATATACAAAAGAAAATAAAAAGGCAGATCTGCTCGAGTGCTTCACTGTCGACGAGAAGATGGTTCAAAGATCATTGCTCGCCTGAGCACAATTCGACAAGGACAGATGAGAATCCAAGCTCGTTGTGAAGCTTGGATCTATATTCGAAGCCCTTTCATGAAGCTCCAAGAATATTTCACCTAAAGATGAGCTCCAAAACCTCTTTGGCAACTTCAAAATCTCTTTCGGCAGCTTCAAACTCCGGCCATGAACCTAGATCTACTCTCTCAGCTCACATGAGCTTCACGAACGGAGGAGAAGGACTCGAACAGATCTCGAACGTACTCTAGCAGAGCTCGCAGCTCGCCTGAGCTTCACGAACGGAGGAGAAGGACTCGAACAAATCTCGAACGGACTCAAACAGTAGCTCGCCTGAGATTCACGAACAGAGGAGAAGGACTCAAACGAACGGACATGGCTGCTTCACGTCTTTCTTCTCACATCACTCGGAACGACGACTGGCTTCGTGATAATTCATGGCCGGAGCTCGAAATCTTCACGAAATCTCCAACGATGACTTCTCCAAACGATCGAACCCGAAGGGGATGTGCATCACGAATCAAAGGGAGATTTGCGCGTGTTTTATGGAGGGCGGCAAGCTATGAGGTTGGGTTGATGGTGGTTCAGAGTGGTGGCAGTTTTCTAGTGCGCTGTAGATGAACGGAAATTAGAAAGGATTATTCCATGGATAAGCTTTCACATGAGGAGAAAGAGAGAAATGAGGAAAGAGAGAGCAGGAAAGAGAAAAGTAATTTAGGGTTTAGATAAATTTTGAAATATAAAAAGTATATGTAGGAAAACAAAAAAACAAAAAAGGGGTAAAACTGTAATCGGATTTTTAGATTATAGTGCAAAATCTTATTTGAGGTCTTTAGTAAGAAGAGAAGGTAAGTGAGGATGAGAAGGACATAAGAGGAATTGGGGTCCTCAAGAATCAAGACCCATTAGGTAAAAATCTCTTTTAACTTTATAACTTATTAGTATTTAGTGAACTGTAAATTTATTAAACCCAAATTTCAAAATTTATTAAAAACATAATATTTTGAGCATTAGATTTATTCTTAAACCTTACAAAAATAAGAAAATATCATCAAGGTGTATTTATTAAATTTGTGAATATTTTTAACACTTATATAAACTCGATGTATTGCTTTTGATAATATAACTAGTTTTTTTTATTAAAATATTACAAAAATATTTTGGGTATGTAGGTGGTTCTGTTCAACTTGAATGACAACCTCTCACAGGGAATATACACGTATTCTCACACATACTTCCGGGTAAAACAGAATTAGGTTTAAGGAGGATCTTATTTAATCTTAGCTTTAGATACTCTAAAGAATCGGGTCGGTCCTAACAAGAGGCCCAATGAAGCATGGATGATGAAAAAATGGGTGGATAATGCATTTGTAAATTTTCAAATTTGTATGGTCAGTGGTAGAGGTAATATTCAAACGTATACCTAGGATTTTTAAAACATGTTTTACATACTGCCCATCTTCTTCAAGTGCTTTATGCAACCATATAATGTTGTCTCAAAATTTGATCGCAAAAAATTTATGTCAATTTCATGCTGTAATACCATCTTTAAGTGTATCTCAAAAAAATTTACAACCAAATTGAAGATTAGCCTTGATTTTGTTCAAGGAAGAAAAAATCTTGGATGATGGTGTACCATGATTTGGTGATAGGAGTATTCAAGGCCTAGAATTAATCCTAGGTGCACTAACTAAGCTTTGCTCTACAATTTAATTTAAAGGAAATTACAAAATTGAGCCTTAAATCTCAAAATATTATGTTTTAAATCTCATGTACTTATATGTTTTTATAAAATCCTTAATTGCAAGTATTAGTTGACCAATTTACCCATACACCCTTTTAATTTAATTTAATTAATTTTATTTACTTTAATTTTTTAATTTGGGTTTTAGATTCATTATGGGTACGCGCTTAAGTGGGTACAGACCCATAATCCTTTTTATAATGGGTTTAAAATAGTTTTGGTGTAATTGCATTATAGGTCCCTGTCCAAATCGAAACAACAACACATTATAGGTTAATGTCCAAATAATAGTTGTACCCTCTAACCTAATCTATTTACTATTGCATTGGAACACAAGTGGGGTTGTCAAGGGGCTGTACCCCGATAGCAGGAATACGAGTTAGTGATTACGAGTTATTTTGTATTGGTGATGTACCTAGATAGCAGGAATACGAGTTGAGATTTTATGAGTTTTTTTGTAATGGGGTTGTACCCAAATAGGGGGAGGAGATGAGGTATTGCGTTTCAGCGTTCATCTGGTCATGGGACTGTACCCACTGCCCATGGTCATGGGGTTGTGCTCACGACAGTCTCTACCTGCAACAAAGAATGGCTTAGTGTCAAAAAAGAATGGCTCCGGATCCATGAACGAACCTTGGTGGCGAAGAAGAGAATGACTTCTTGTGGCAGATCTGAACGAACACGGTGGCGAAGAAGAGAACGACTTGGTGGAGAAGAAGAGAATGTCTCTGGAATGGCCACAACGAGCAGCAGAATGGCCACGAAGAGCGCTGGAACGCCGACTCAAAGCAACGGCGGCGATGAGGCAATTTTCTTGGGCGTTGAGTATGGTGGTGGATCCACTACAGCGGCGCCTTCGTTGGTCATAGAGCAGAACATTGAGATGGCGGTGGAAATGGTTCGTTAGATGCTTGAAATGGCCGGATCTGGAGGTGAGACCATGAGATGGTTCACGAATGAAGGCGGTTCTCTTTTGCTAAGATCCTCGGTGGTGGAGATGGTCACGAATGGCCAGGTTGTTGGTGATGGTGAATGGCCACAAACGGCGGCGTTTATCTTGTGAAGAGAGGGACACGAAGAGAGGGACACGAGCAGCGACGGTTCGCTTGTGAAGAGAGAAGGCGAGCAGCAGACGGTTCGCTTGTGAAGAGAGAGAGACCAGCAACCTTGTGAAGAGAGAGAAGAGAGAGTACTGATAAGAGGAATGGAGGTGGGTTCCGTAACCCTAATAGAAAATTGGATTGTGTTTCTTAGTTTTCACTGTAATAAGAGAATAGATAAGAGAATAGAAGGAGGATTTTTTGAGTTTTTGGGTTATTTAGTTAGGTAAAAGCTAGTTATGAAATAAAATTTTGTTAGTAAATAGATATGTTATGAGGAACTTTTTTTTTTATAGTTGCCCCTTTAATTTACTCTGGTGCCTCTTTTGACATCTTCCTTAGCAGACCAACGTGTTAATTGTGATAAGTAGTTTTTAACTTTTCATATAGGACGAGTAGTCTCTTCAGCTTTCCAAATAATTTTAATGGACCCATTATTCGCTGGTTTCAAAAGGAGTTACAATTTTTTTAATACAACATTGCAATGATAGTTAGTATTGTCTGCTGGTGGTAGTGGCACACTCAATCCAGACTGCAGTCCGTTTGATTCCTTTTTCCATTATGAATATATGTATAAATTTTGGATTTTCTTTTTCCTCCTACTGAGTAAATATTTTAACTTTGTGCCATTTGTCAATTTAAATTTTAGTTTACACTAACAATTTATCTAGATCCTCATCTAAGTGTGTGAGGTTGGATTTAGTTTAGCTTGGCCAGCTGACCTGAGCGGAACCGATCTAAATTCGACCCGCTCGGAACCGAACTAAATCCGAACTGAACCAAGCAAAGTCCGGACCGGACGGATTCACCACTTCGAAATATTTTTGGTCTGGATTTTAATTCTATTGATTCAATAATTTGAACTGGAAAACATATCCAATTCAGTTCAGTCATATCCAATTTTTCTGTCATGTTTGCTTTGCATCTTCTATATATTAAAGTTGTTCAAATCGATCCGGTCGGTTCCAAATTGTCCTTTTAACTTTTTTATCCTATTGGAAATTGATCCGCTCTTAAAAAAATAAAATCTGTTAAAAACCGGTTTAGTCCGGCCCGCTGGCATGAGGTTTAGTGTAGTTGAAAATCAAGAAAATTACTTCTCAGTTTAACAAAGTAATGGAATTGACAGAGCAATGTCCGTGCCAATTACTCATATGCAGAGGGGGACCCCATAACTAGGTTATTTTTTGACCATTATTAATTCAATTTTGGCAGCTGAGAGAAACATGCATGACTCTGAAAGTCCAGCCTTCCAGACGGTGTTGGCACTTGGCCAGCTTTAAATTCCTTTTCTTATATAGAAATATTTTGACCATATACAGAATATTTGTCTATTTCTACATGACATGTATAATTTTGTTGTTTAAGAAGTAAGGATCTTTAGACAGCGATAGAAGATAAGAATACTTGGGTATGTAAAAAATTCTTTGTTTATTCTTTTTCTCATAAATATCTACTATTTAAACGTTTCAATATAATTATTCGATTAACACTTGGTGTGAGAGCATATTGTATTTCGAATGACACGGTTCTTCCTTCTTATTCTGAGTTCTCCGCCTATCCCTTTGATTTGTAAGACTAAAAGGGTTTATATTATGATAGATAAAAGGAGTTTTAGCCGATCCTTTAGGAAGTCACAAAAATAGTATCATAAAATAATAAAGAATTTAGTTCACTAAGTAAATTATTTACACCAATTCAATAAAAAAAAAACATTGCTATGTAATCCCTATTTTATTTCATTCTCATTTCATCTTTTATGTGTCATTAAATACAAGAGAAAGAAAATAAATAAATAGGAGAGATAAACGATATAATTGTTGATTGAAATCTTCATATAAGAAATGATACTATTAAATAAATCAGGCGCTAATACAAAAAATTCATATGAGAGGCGATAAAGGTCTTCATCAGGTTTGCTTTGGGTATGGTAAGTTTGGGCATCAAAAAGATAAGTGCGGGAAGAACACACCACAACAACCTTCACCGAATCAAGAATTAAATGTGGATAGTAATGGTGATGAACAACCGCGAGTTATAAGTAAGGATTCAGTGGTGGAAATGACGTATGAGGAGTGGATGGCGGTCAAAAGAGGTGGTCGCGTGAACAATAGATGTGGTAATGGGTTTCAACCCAATGGGCACGGGGGAGGGGGGGGGGGGTCGAGTAAGGATCTAGGTTCGAGGTTCGGGGACCTATTTATTGAGGATGGAATGAATTACACACCTGAATTGGATATTGGTCGTCTAGAAACGGGGAAGAAAAGTATCATTATGGGTGAAAAAGCGAAAAGAAGTAATAGCACAAGCCCATCAAATAAAAGTGGGGTTCGTTCAGGGGGAGGACACAAGGTTTTAGTAGCGTCGGATTTTGAGGTTAGGAGACAACTTACATCAATCCCGGAGGTTGAGATCTTTGCAACAAAAAAGAGTGTAGGGAGTGGTTCAGAAGCGAGTACACCGAGTGTTATAAGGGTAACAAGAATGGAAAGGGTGTTTTGATTGCGGGGGCGAATGGTTTGTGTGAGGGTACTAAAGGGGCTACCAACCTTACTGGGATCGAGCAAATGGGATGCATCGAAACATTTAAACCAAGTAGAGAGGAGGTTAATGCTGCTGATGAGCAGTTACGAACAGAAAAAGAAAATAAAATGATGCAACAGCAGTAGCTGCTATAGAGTGGAACAATGCTGAAATAGAAGAATTTTTTTTAATAAAAAGAATGTTGATATAGGCGAGACAGCAGTAGTTTTGGCAGGAAAGTTGCCAGGGACCAGTAGTGCAATTACTGAAGTTACTGAGGATTTGAGGGGACAGTGGGTAACAATCTCTAGAGGTGCGATCGGTGTCACGAATGCAGGTGACGGGTTCGAGACGCCTTTTGATTTCGATTGGGATGAACTACTGCAATTACTTACCCAAAGCGTCTGGATCCAAAATTAGTGGGACAGCTTAGACCCATTAGCTTAATTAATGTACCAGTAAGTTTATTATGAAGTCAATGGTGAGGATTCGTCCTTTATTAGCTGAATGGATTGGGATCAGAGTAGCTTTCTCCCGGGGCGATCTACCATCGATAATGTAGTGCTGGTACAGGAAATAGATCATCGAATGCAAAAAATCACGTCGAAGAAAGGTTACATGGAAGTGAAGATTGACTTAGCTAAGGCTTATGATAAATTGAGCTGGAGATTCAACGAGGACACTATTTCTTTCTTTGGGTTTCTGAGCTCGTGGTTTGTCTCATTATGTCAACTATGGCCACAAACACGATACGTGTGTTGTGGAATAAGGAGCCAATCGAAGACTTCACTCCTCGTCGAGGAATTCGTCAGGGAGATCCTCTTTCCCCTTATATCACTGTTTTTTGTATGGAATGCTTATCTAGTCTTATTCAGGGACTTTGTAATGGAGGGGAATTGTTACCCATTCGCCTCCACCGACAAGGTCCCCGAATATCTCATATGTTTTTCGCAGATGATTTACTGCTGTTCGCAGAAGTTACGGAAGCTCGGGTGGATCTTATAAAGGGGAATCTGGGAGTGTTCTGTAACGAGGCAGGACAGACAGTAGGCGAGGAAAAATCCTTGATTTATATCTCAAGGAATGTGTCCAATAACATGGTAGTGGGGCTTGCGGAGAGGAGTGGTTTTACGTCAAGTGACTCATTTGGGATGTAACTTGGAAAACCAATAAGATGACAACGTCTTCCGTGCGGTTTCTTTTGGAGAGTAACATTGGACATGCAAAACAAACTCCCAAACTGGAAAAGTCCACGGTTGGCTCTTGTAGGGAGGATTACACTAGCTCAATCGCTCTTGCGGATATGCCTACTTATATAATACAGACAATGAAGTTTTGGTTTATGTTTGTGAGGAGATTGATAGAATTATTTGTGACTTTATTTAGGGGTTGTCGGGAGAGCGGAGGAAAATTCATTGGTTGTCATGGGATGTTTTATGTAGGCCCAAGAAACTTGGTGGTTTAGGTTTGAGGAATGCTCGCAATTACAGCAAAGCATTCTTGGCTAAACTTGGATGGAAAGTTTTACAAAACGACCCAGCCTTGTGGGTTAGAGTGCTTAAACATAAATACTTTCTAGGGGGATTTTTGGTACGAGCTGTGAAGCCGTCGAACTCTAGGATGTGTAAGAAAATTTTAGTGGGACGCGACGTGCTTAGGGGAGGAATTACTGAGTTATTAGCGGGGATGAGACACATTATAAATGGAACCTTGAATCCTCAGGAATTTTTCGGTAAAGTCTGCATATAATAAATTTGTTCCGGTGGATATCGAACAAACTTCAAGTGGGACTTATTGTGGTCCTTCAAATGTTCGCAAAAAGTCAAAGTTTTGTTGTAGTGTGCGATTTGGGACCTATTACCTACAAGTGGGAATTTGGCTTTACGAGGAGTTGTGAAAGAATCGAGTTGTAGAAGATGTTGATTGGAACTTGAGACTGCTTGCCACTTGTTTCAGGAGTGTAGTGATTACGGTAGGTTATTAGGAGATTGTCCTGCTGAGATGGGAAGGCGAGAAGATCAGAATGGTTTGGTATGAGGTGGGGGGTTGGGATGGCTACAACGCTTGGTGAACAGGTTGAAACAGGCCGGGCTGGAGCTGTGTTAATGGGCCGAAGCAATGGACAGCAGGATGTACAGTGCAGGCTCTCATCTGACCACATGAGGACTTCTTCATTTCCACGGCAACTGTTGGGTAGAATTGGGAGGGCACCGGTGCTGCAGCAGGTACTGGAATCAGTGGCAGGGTCAGATGGGAATAATGCCAGAATCGCCGGTGATGCAGCAGGTACTAGTAGCTAACGCGTGTACTGGAGTTAATATGCTGGGACAACACAGCGAGGGGTTGCAAACTCTTGGTGGGCGAGGATGTTGTCTAGAAAAGAGTTAGTAAATGGAACTGAAAGAAGGTGTCTTGTGGCGGCTTATGTTTGGCAGGTTTGGCTCGATAGAAACGCATTGAGCTTTGATCAATCCGTTCGGCAGAAATCAAATAGTGAATTAATAGCCATTACGTATAACACAACAAGTGATTACGTTAGGGTTTGGGGATGGAGAAAGACAAAGGATTGATAACATTCGTAAGGAACGTGCTCGTAAAGTGGACCAAACCGATAAGCGGGGTGAAGTTAAATGTAGATGGGTCATTCATTGCGGATAAATCATTAGCCGAAGAAGGAGGGTTTTTTTGCAATAATAAGGGTGACTATTTGGGTGGTTTTTTGGGAAGATGTGCTACACATACACCGTTTGAAGCTGAGTTATTCGTTTTACATTTTGGATTACAAATTGCAGTGAATCCGGGTTTTATGTATCTTATTATTGAATTAGACTCCAGTGAGTTGCACGCGCTAGTGTAGGGCGGTGTGAACTTAAGGGGACTTTCAAATAGTATTATTAGAGTTTGTCAAGATATTCTAAACTCTAATGAACATTTTGACTTAGTTTGGAATTTTTGGGAAGCAAATAAGTGAGCAGATTGGATAGCTAAGTTAGGTGAGAATAGTTTAGAGGGACCAATCCCTTATAGAGATCCACCTTATGGATTATGGCGGCTTTTAGCGAAAGATCGTTATGGGTGGGTCGTGCCTCGTTCACGATTAGTTAGGAAGTAGGAAGTTTACGCTTCTTGGTCATTTAGACCTCCTTTGTAATTAAAAAATAAAAAAATAAAGGTGATATATATCTTTACTCAAAAAAAAAAAAAAATAGAATTTTTTTTAACAACCCAATATGTGATTAACTTCTTTTTATGTATTGAATTTTAAAAACGGAAGGTCGTTAGCAAGTCTTCTTATATCTTTTAGGATAGGTCTACACTCCCAAGGGCAGACGAAACTACTAGATTAAAGTGTATGAGAAATGATTGTTGCATCAGTTTCAATGACGATATTAGAACAAATTTGATCCTTCACCATCATAAACACATTTCTGATGGCTACTTTAAAGTTGGAAGATGCTATGATTAACTAAGCAAATTAAAAAATCAGGTCCCTTTTCAGTTGCATATAACGATTTGTTAGAATTTTCTCTAACTTAAATGATGCATCAACACTGATCTTAATGGTTGCTTATACCGGTGGACTCCATTGGTAGGGAGAGATGATTAATTCTCAACAGTACCTCTAAAGAGGGATGGTTTTGTGATGACAAAACTCATGCTTTAAATGTATCTATGCAAAAAGAGGATGTTAGAACCAAACATATATCATAGCAGATGGGAGTACTGCCAAACATAATTTTTTTTCCTGGTATGCCTAATAGTCTATAAATAAGCTGCAATAGTCATTAAACCAGAAGACTTTTATATGACATTGGGAAAAGGAAAGCATATTAACCATCCATAAATCTATTCTAACTATGAGTAAATGGGGGATACTATGATACAAAGGAGAAAGACACCAATATTTCCTAGTCCACTCGCATCTAAAGTAAGTGATCTACTGTTTCTTCCTCTTTAAAACAAATTTTACACATTTCAAAGAGAGAGAAATTCCTTTTAAACCTATTTTTTTAAGTGTATAAAGCATTTATAAGCACTCTCCATAAAAAGAATTCAAATTTGGGGGCATTGGGGAAGACTAAACTTGTTTAAAGAGGGGCTGGCCAACTAGGTAATATAAGTTAGGATTTGAAGAGGGGTTTTTACAGACTAAGGGCATTAATATACTCAGTTTAGCACGAGTAAAATCCATATTGACCAAAAAGAGATTCACATGCTTATCAGTCCAAATAATCTTCAATTCAAGGATATGTTTTGCTTGATCTAGGGGGTAAAATGACATTTATAAAATTTGACCTCCAATAATTAATAGTTAAATAATAAAGGCCAAAAACATATCCTGGAATCTCATGGTCATGTCTATAGTGTGGAGGTTTAGTTAAGGCTACATCTATCTATTTGTCTTATCAGATTATAGGGTTATGTCCATTCTTATATGCTTTTGATAACATAGATGAGAATAATATTCCTCCCTTTGATAAGGTTATTCCATATATAGGAATAACTCATAATTTTTTTTTCCTTAGCAAATTATGAATCATGAAAGTAGATTTTTTTAAGTATAATAAGAGAGTATAGGTTACTATGGAGGTACCAGGCTTGCTTATAAACTAATTTAAATGTATAAACTTCCAAATTCTTAATTCTCAGGCTCTCTAAAATTTTAGGAGATGCAACCTTCACCTAGCTTACCCAGTGGATACCAGAATTCTCTTCATTTCCTTAAGGATTTTTAACAGTTATAGAATTGACTATTTTGATCACACCTTTAGGGATGGTGAGGAGGGGCTTAATGTATGTTGGGAAAGCATGGATGACATAAGATATGAGGGTAGCTTCCCTAATCATGTAAAGAAGGGATGTCTTCTAGCCTAATAACTTTGAGAATATTTTAACATTAAGACCCTTAATAGATTTAGCTCTAGAGTTGCCTCGTCCTTTGGAGATACCTAGGTATAACCCTAGGCCTATGGTTAAAGGAATCCTAAAATATTCATCTAAGTTATGAATCATGGAAGGGGGGTATTAGGGTTGACCTAAATAGATGATTTATTTAAGCTCAGAGATAGGCCAGAGGCAAAAAAAAGTTGTAGACTACTTCCTTGAAGGCATGGTTTTAACCTCAGATTTCTTGAGAAAGAACAGCGAGTCATCTACAATATATTATATGATGGACATGAGAGTAGTGTTTATTAATAAGGATCCGTTTAATGGCCCCAACTATAAATTGATGACCAATTAGATGGGATAATGAACGGGTGGTTATAGAAAATATGTAAGGGGATAGTAGATCCCCTTGCCTAAGTCCCTTTCGTAAGAACGAAGAATCCTAGATGAGTATCGTTCAAATAATATTATACTTAACCTAATGAATGAAAAAACATATGAATGATACTCATGGAATAGAGAATCCAAACTTAGCAAGTAGTTTCAAAAGGAAGGACCAGTCCTGCCTATCATAGGCCTTGTTGATATCACCTTTGATCACTGAATATCTGACCTTAGACAAGTTTCTAAGATGTTTTAGCTTATGAATCACTTCATAAACAATTACTATGTTATATTTAGTCTATCTACCTTTTATGAAATCATACTAATAGAGGGATCAATGTTACAGATGATAATGCTCAATCTAGTGACACGGACTTTTACAAACATTTTGTAGATGAAATTAGTGCATGAGATTGGTCTGGATTGACTTATTTTCTGAGGATTCTTGCATTTGGGGATAATAATATGTTTTTTTACATTCAAACGACCCATATGTATTGTTCCTAAAAGGATACCGTTACAGATAACCAATATGTTCCCATGTATTTCAGTATAAAACTTATGAATGAAAGCACCCGAGAAACCATCAAGGCTAGGGGATTTAGTAGTAATAAGACTCCATGCAACTATTTTAAGTTATTCATGAGTAATGGGAGCCAAGAGTAGAGAGTTATCCTCTTTTGTCACAAAGAGATATACAATCAAGAATATGATCAATGGTCCTATTACCTGGAGTAAGATACGAATCATAGAGAAAATCAAGAATGTGGTCATGGAGGTTATTCATACCATAGGCACATTCCTCATTGTCTTTTAGAAGACATACAATCTTATCAAATTCCATTCTTATCTTAGTAGACAAGTGGAAGAACTTAGCATTATGATCACCAAGCTTAAGTCAATGAACTTTAGCCCTAGTAGCTCGATAATTCTCTTGAAGATCCCAAATGGATCCTATATTTCTAGATATGGATGCAAGAAATTCATATTAGGGAGAAGGGATCCCTGTTGGGTTATCTTGCATCAGGAATTCAAGTTTGTTTTTACTGAGAAGGTTGATCCAAGCCGCATTGTTTACAAAAATACCCATTAGATTACACGATATTTTAACTTTAAAGTTTATAAAAATACCCTTATTATAATTGTTGATTTTGATCAAATATCTATTCCCATTTAAACCAAATTCTCGTAGATGTGAAAGTTCACCTACTTTTTTAACTAGTAAATAATAAGAGCCATTAATTAGAAACCACCACGACCACCACACCACCACCACACTACCATAATAAGAGGGGGATGGTGGGGGTGGGGGGGGGGTGGGGTGGTTAGTAAGTTATTTTAATTTAAATGGAAATTGCCTCATAAAAGATGTTACGGTGGTTCTTATTATATAGATAATAATGGTAAGAAAATAAATTGTTAATGAATTGATTTAAATAAAAAACTGTATAATCTAATTTAGAAAAATAATATGTCAATTTTCGGATATACATTTTCTTAATTTTGATTTAAATAGACATTTAAAATAAATAAATTTAGACAAATATTCACGAGACAATTGTCTATATTTTTATATATAAGAGTAGAGATGACAATAGATCATATTATTAAAAAAAAATCCAAAACCATTTAATTTATCAAAAACCAAATCCTAACGGATTTAACCATCAGCTTTACTTTTCAAAACCATAACCGAATAATCCGAATTCGGTTATTTAAGTGGTATTTTGAATTTCAATCATAACCAAACTATAACTCTATAAATTTATTGAAAATTCTTAAAATAAGATCACAAATACATAAAAAGTCTTCAAAATATATAAAAACATAATGTTGATTCTTAATTAAATAATTTTTTTTTAAATTTAATATTTAGAGTTTAGTTTTGAAATATAAAATACTTTTTTTTATCAATATTACTGTATAATATACAAAAATAGACGATAATAAACGAATTTTTGGTTCTTCGGTTTTATTTTTATCTAAAATCATAACCTAACGAATTTAACCATCAATTATACTTTTCGAAAACCATAACCTAACCATTTTAACCATGGTTGCATATTTGAATTTTAATCAGTTCATATTTTTATCGGTTTCGATTTTAAACCATAACCATTGTAATTTTTTTTATAAGAGTGACAAGTTTCTGGTATCTAAAATTAATCTGATCCCCTCCCTAACGGATGTAAAGTAAGAGGTACAAGGCTCGAACTCCTCCCTGAACATGAGTCGCCTAGTTCTGATTTACCTGGGAATATACATGGGGAGGCATGTATATCCCCGTGGGATTAGTCGGGTGCGCGCAAGCCTTCCCGGAACCCATGTAACCAAAAAAATAAAATTAATCTAATAAATTTAAAGATATTAAAAATATACTTTTATTTTCAAGTTTCACTTTTCTTTTTTTAGTCGAGGAATACTTTCAACATTAACTCACAATTTTTTCTTCATGTCAGGACTCAGGACGATGGTCACAACTGACGGAAGCGGTACATAATTAATGGGAAAATAGTGTCACCATTGAAAGCGGCAGTTGCTGAAAAGACAACAAAGTTTTCATTAAATTTACATTGTTTTAAGGAAATTAATGAAAAAAAGGTAAGCATGGAAAGTACTCCTTAATTCATTTTTAAACTATTTTTTATTGATCAATACTTTTTTCTCCAAAATACATTATCCAAATAGCGATCCAACATACAAAAAGGAAAAATAAATTAATTATAAAGGATAAACAATATGATGAGCATATCTGGATAATGTAAATCATTAAAATAATTAAACAATATTATTATATTAATACTACTACAAGATAAAACCTTGCAGGAATTTTAATGATGTCGTTCTACACGAGAAAGCTCAATTAAAGTTCTTTCACGAACTTCAAACCCATTCTCACCAATTCACCTACTACCCTTTTCATTTCTTTACTAATTCTTTCATTACATCAATGGAGAATTAATGAGCAAAAAGTCCTCTAGAAGATTAGAAACGTTCGAAAGCTAAAATGTATTCAGAACTGAAACAAGAATTAATATCATCGTTGTAGCGTGGAAAAACTGATCAATAGTAAAGGAGTTGCACCAATGCCATTTTCTTACTCTTTTCTTCAAGAATGGAGACGTGTTTCCTTGTAAGTGGTTTTATAGCTTACGGTTTTAACTCTTAATAAGCTCATATGTGGACATACAAGAGTTTTGATTTTTTCTATGTAAAAGTATTCACTCTTGACCATTTCCTTCTCCATAATTCTCTAACTATATGTCAACTATGACAAAACCCAAAAATAGTCCACTTTTTCTGGTTCCTTAAAATTATTTTAGTTTCCTTATGGAGAATTTAAAATTGAAATCACAGGTAATATGATATTCGTTTTGCACATGGAATTGTAAAAATTTGATATTTTATTTTCATAGTGAAGAACTACTTTGTTATATTAACATTTTGTGTTAATGTGCAGGACATACATGGCTCGAAGGTATCTACGAAATCTCCATTGGTGTTACGAACAATTGTTTTGCTTTTTGTAATGGTTTGTGGATTATATTTTCTCTTATTTAGTCTAAAGCAATCGACTAATCTTAAAGATTATAATCCTTTAACTGTCAAAGTCAAAGTATTTGATCACCCTTGCCTAAACCCTGAGATCAAACCAGAAGAAATTCCTTATGTGCATTTTCCAGAACCCGAAACCTTTGATAGGTAAACTAAACATTCTTCATTTTCTTGTTCCTTTTCGCAATTTAGATTGATTTGGAATAGTTTCGTATTCGTGCAGGAAACAATGTCAATGCAATCCCGTGCGATATTTTGCAATATTGTCGATGCAAAGATCAGGGAGTGGATGGTTCGAGACATTATTAAACAGTCATAAAAACTTGAGCTCAAATGGAGAAATATTTTCAAAGCTAAATAGAAGAGTTAATGTTTCTCAAATTTTGAGTACATTGGATAAAGTATATAATCTTGATTGGTTCACTAGTGCATCTAAGAACACGTGTTCTGCTGCTGTGGGATTCAAATGGATGCTTAATCAGGTGACTATATATAGTACTATTCAATATATAAGCTTCTTATTTATTAAAGCATTTGAATTTTGTTTAAGGGAGTTATGGAGAACCATAAAGAAATTGTGGACTACTTTGAAAAAAAAGGTGTTCATACAATATTTCTCTTTAGAAAGAATCTTCTTCGAAGAAAGATATCCATTATTGCGAATTCATACGACAAGGATGCTAAATTGTTAAATGGAACTCACCAATCTCACGTTCATTCATCAGAAGACGTTTGTTTCTATCTCTATAATTTTTAACCAATAAATATAAGTTTAGAAGAGTATCTAACAATATTGTTGATTATTCATAGGCTAAAATACTTGCAAGTTACAAGCCAACAATAAATGCCACATTACTTATTCCGACTCTAAAGGAAGATGAGGAGACAACTGCAAAAGCTTTGGAGTATTTTAGAAGCACGCGGCATATAGTCCTTTATTATGAGGATATTGTTAGTAATCTCACGGTAAGTTTTCAAACCGTGCAAGTACTCGATTCTAGTGTATATAACAATATTATAACGATTTTGTAACTGCAGAAACTTGTAGATGTTCAAGTATTCCTTAAGCTACCGATTAGAAAATTAACAAGCCGTCAAGTTAGAATACATGGGGGTCCCTTATCGGAACATGTTGAGAATTGGAAAGATATCCAAAAAGCATTGAACGGAACATCTTATGAAAAGTTTCTTAGATCAGCCTACAGGTTATAGTTTTAGCAACAGTTTTGTACTTGAAAATCTCCCGGAAAGATAATTAGAACAATTTTGGTTCCTAACTCTGCTGATCATTTTTTACATTTTCTTGCTTCTTTTCTTTGTATTCATTTTACATTCAACGTGTTCTGGGGGATTACATAGGCATTCTAGTATTTATGTACATAACCATTTGATCAATGTAAAGTATCAATATGTCTTTCTTTACTTATATTTTTGTATCTTCAGATAAATTAGCATCTGAACTGAAACAACAAAATAACAACAAAATAATGTTGAGCATGGAGAGGGTTAGAGTTGATGATATACTCTAGTTTGTAATTGTATGGCTCTTATATGTTCTATTGGGCTTACTGTTTCTCCCAGTGTTGGCGCCTATGATGTCTCCTCCTCCTACTTTGTTTGATCTTGGTCTTCAAATATAGTAATGTTTAGTTGATTTTAGTATGATCGGGCCGAAAAAGTCTTGAGTATAAATAGATTGCTCGGAAATATTTACACTAATTCCTTTCTTGGCAAAATTATTCATGGACTACAATCCATATGTGCACTGTCTCATACCAAACAAATATTTTCTACCTGGACGGGGAAACTACTTTGGTGCTGCGGCATATTCACCTCATAATCCTTACACGTATAACTCACGCTCGGGAATTTGTTCCAATAATGATATTGGTGTCGCTTAGGGTGTGATAAAAATATGATAAATAACTAAGGAAAATAATGCACTGATCACCCTCGACTAGCACGGTTCTGCAAGTATTACATGACGTATGCAAGTTTTAATGATAAGATGATTCGTTCCTTAAGGACTTAAATGTGATGGACGAATGGGTAAATAAATCAGAGTAGCAATAAGTAATTAAAAGACAGAAAATAAATAGGATTAATTGAGAGATTAATGATTAAACTAATTAAATTAAAATACAATAAAATAAATATGGAAGAAATAAGATGAGAAAGTATAGCTTAGGTTTTTGCTAGTATGCACTAATCTTTCTAATTCTTTTTATCAATTTCAGTTTATAAGGGAGAAATAGCTCTTAGATATGTAGGCATGATTTTAAATTCCCCCTGTCACCGGATAGCGAACTAGGATGACAACCTCACAATCACGAGGGAACTCACAAAGGGTTAACCTGCGCCACTTGGGTCCTAGGTGTCGTCCTACCTACTAATGACGATTGATGATGAAAATAAACCTTAATGACTATCTAGTTAGGCTGGTGTTGTCAGGACCAATTCCTTATTTTGAGGCTTATGTGGTGTTTCAATAATTAGACACCCCTTCCGGGCGACCATCTAACTACTTTTAACAAAGTCCTAAATTGATCAGGTTTAAGACAGACAATAAATCAAAGCACATAAACAAATATATAGTTAAGCAGCTAGAATCAGATTAAAATATATAATTCCCAAAGAAACTTAGATAGAAAGAAAATAGAATTCATTGATTATACATAATGCAAAACCCAAACTATGGGAAAATTAGTTCATACCTGGTGTAGCCTAGGGTGTGATAAAATAATGTAATAAAAGATAGATAAACGATTCACAATTCACCCTAGACTAGCACGGTACTGCAAGTATTACAAAACGTATGCAAATTTTAATGATAAGTTAGATTCGTTCTCAGGGACTTAGTGTGTTACACGAATGAGCAAATAATTAAGAGTAATAAGTAATTAATTAAAAGACGGAAAATAAAGATGAATAAACTGAGAGATGATTAATTAATCTAATTAAAATAAAAGACAATAAAGTAAATATGAGAAAATATGAGATGAGAGAGTATAGCTTAGGTTTGCTAGTATGCACTAATCCTTCTAATTCTTTCTATCAAATTTTGTTAATAAGGGAGATAATAGCTCTTAGATACTTAGTCAGGATTCTAAATTCCCATACCTTAGACCTTGAGAGCGACTAAGGGGGCTACAGCACAACCCCGGAGGCAATCTAAACAAAGGGTTATCAAGCGCTATCAAGGCCCTGCAATACAATTCCTACAATTGGTGATATGGTAATTAAAACAAACCCTAATGACTATCTAGTTAGAATCGGCTTTGTCAGGACCAATATCGGACAGTAGACGTTATGTAGTGTTTCAATAATTAGACACCCCTTCTGGGCGACCATCTAACTACTATTAAGAAAGCCTAAAGTGATCAGGTTTAGGACAAACAATAATTCAAAACACATAAACAAATATATGGGTAAGCAGTTAATATCAATTTAAAACATATAATTCCCAAAGAAACTTAGATGGAAAGAAAATAGAATTCATAGATTATACGTAATGCAAAACCCAAGCTATGGGAAAATTAGTTCATACCTGAAAGAAATAAACTAAAAGATTGAATAAAAGATGTCATCTTGCTCTCTTCAATAACTCTAATGATATAAAACCTAAGGACTAATTAATGGGAGGCAAGGATGACTTTACGGAGGTTAAAGAGTATATTTATAGGTGTTTAGAAGACATAATTCGTTTTTTTGGAGTGGAAGACAAGTAACTTGGACTCCAAGCCCAACTCAAATTCGTAACCCTAAAATATAGAAAAGGTAATAATTTGCCGCTGTTTTGTTTTGGTCATAACTGCTTCAATAATTATATGTTTGATGTGTTCCAATAGTCGAAACTGATCGTCTCAGAAAGCTCTTTAACTTTGATTCAGACCATTCTTCCAAATTCCTAGCCAATATTGAGTTATGAGCCCTTCTATGGTCGTGGGTGCTGGAATTCAGATTTATTGGCAACTTTATCTTTCCATATCCTAGCTTTTCCTTTCTTTCTCCAATTTCCATGTATATCTTCTTTCCTTTATCTCTTAGATATGACTTGTCATCTAATTAATCTCTATCTATATCTGTAAAACTTCACACTAAATAAATAATTAAACCAAATATGCTCTAAAAATAATAAATCATTAAATCAAGACAAGAAATAGGAAAGTGCACTAATTCATGTGAAGATCGAGTATTTAGACTTCTAAAGCATTAAAAATGATGTCCCCACTTAATATTAAAACATCACAAATGGGGAGACATCAAGACCCCCAACTCAAAGTTGTATCGTCCCGATACAATAAAGATAAAAACAAAGGGAAGTCTCTAAATACACACCTAGATCAATTAAGCATAGTGGGAAAGAAAGCTGGCAGAATATATAGAATAGACATAAAGCAACTACTCAGAAAATTTCATGTAATAATATTTACAAACTACATACATGTACACTTCTCATATCCACAATCAGCACGGCTTGAATTCAAGATTAGATTAGCTTCGCAATTTAAGAAGGAGAGGAACTTTACTCAGTTCACCAAGGAGGCTATAGATGGTTCATCAATCTTCACTAGTATCCTAAGATACACTTAACTACTCTCTATTGGCTCAATCACTTCTAGATTACATAGCAAAGAATCAAAAGGTCTTCAAAGTTACAATGTTGGCTTAGGGACGGCATGATAAGTACATTTGGATAATTTAGAGTGAACTTTGGGCTCTCTCCTCACTAGCCATCAACGAATCGCCCTAAAGCTTGAGTTACTCTCATAAAACGTTTCTCACTCAACCCAGTGATTTTCTTGATGCACAAAGTAGCATCCCCAATAACCCAATTAAAGCATTAAGATGTTCACATAAAAATTCCACTTTGCCAGTCCAAATATATAGTCTTTTCAAATCAATTTTTTTCTTTTGTATAGCTATGACTCTCTTTTTGATGTTGAGATATCATGCTATTTTTCTCCATAATTTTTTTTCTTTTCTTTTCATGCTTTTTAGCTTTTTTCATTTACTAATACCCCGACAAAGGGTTACAAAATAAACCTGTGAATCATCATCAATATAATAACATATCACAATTAATAAGCTAAAAAATCCTAACCCAATAACAATTCCCATAATGGTGGACCCACCACCCCAAACTCAAGCTCTAAAACAACTGTCTATGCATCACGATTCGAGTGCAGGTCATATGGAAAAGTCCTAAAATCTAAAGGATATGGCTTATAACATGGTTAAATAAAAAGGCTTTAGAAAGGTTGTGTTGTCTTCTTCATCTTCGGGTGTAGGACCTTTGAATTGGAGAGGTTGTGTTGTCTTCTTTACAAAAAGTGGAACCTTTTTGCCCATTGAATCAAACGCAGCTAGCTCACCTCTCTTTACAATATCTATCTTACCCTTTGTGTTGGAACTAGAACTTTTCTCACTTGATTTCTTCTCAATAGAACCCAATACCTTGCTTTTCTTTGTCTCGCTTTTAGTAGATAATGTTTCTGTTCTTTTAGTCATCTCAATTAACCTCCAACTCAAAGCTTTAACCACTCTTGAAATTTGAAACTCTTGATTATTGGTTGTACAAGATTTATTTGGGTCAGGAAAGGTGTTTTGATGATGAATCTTTATATGGGTAAGATGGATTCTTGATGGATTGGTATGGATCTAAGAAATTGTAGGATGAATTTTTGAAATTTAGGCTTTTGATTCTTGGATTCAATGTGTTTTGGTAAGATTTGGGTGGTAGAATCTTCTTTGTAATGATGTGGAGAGAAGATTTGATATGATTTTTTAGTGATTGGGTAGTGTTTTGATGTTTGGGGAAGGTTTGATGAAGCTTTAAGGGAGTTGGGAGAGGTTTGGAGAGGAAAGAGATGCTTAAGGATTGTAAAATTCGTGATAGACTAACCTTCCTCTTCTTTGTAACCTAAAAACTCGAAATTTTCTCTCTCCACCGGCGCGGTCCGGCTTACCAGGAGGTATGGCCGGGTAGCCGGTGAGCTGCTCTTTTAAAAAACTTCCTTTGGCAAAAAACCTGACTTGCGACCCAAGGCCACCCCTTTTTGTCTGACCGGGTTACCGGTGGTGTGACCGGGTACCCAGTGCGCTAAGTTTAAAAAATACACCTCTCGGATAAGAACCCGTGGCGTGTACCTATGGGCACCCCTTTTTGACCCGCCGGCTTGCCGGTCGTATGACCGACATACCGGTGGGCAGGGCAGAATATGCCTAAAAATTTCGTTTTTCCTCCCTAACTCGATTTATTTAATATCTGAACATCAAAAACACTAATACCTTTCTCAAATATGCAATATCAACTAAAAACAACTAAACATGAATTGAAAACATAAAAAAATTGCGGGTTGTCTCCCGTACAGAACTTTTATTTAACTTCTTTTAAAGTTAGACGCGTTACCTCTATCAAGATTTGCGAATATAACCTCCCCAACAACGAGCAAGGCTATGAACATCTACTAATCTCCGCTTAATGCCTTTCTTGGGCCTGATCTCTATCACCTTAGCTGAAACAAAATTAGTGACTATGAATGGTCCCATCAATGAGTCTTGATAACCTCGTGGCCTATTCTCTGGTTTGTGGGCTTTACATAAAACTTCATGGCCGACCCCAAACTCAATGTTTGGCTCAGTATCCACAGGTTCTTCGTGGATATTCTCTTTAGGGACTTTGTGATGTGAGAGGCTGTGGATGATAGGAACGGTAGGATCAGACTTCTCTATGTCTATGGTAAGAAACCAAGGAAGTCAGATCCCACTGTTCCTATCATCCACAACCTTTCACATCACAAAGTCCCTAAAGAGAAGATCCATGAAGAACCTGTGGATGCTGAGCCAAACATTGAGTTTGGGGTCGGCCATGAAGTTTTATGGAAAGACCACAAACCAGAGAATAGGCCACGAGGTTATCAAGACTCGTGGATGGGACCATTCATAGTCACTAAAGTTGTTTCAGCTAAGGTGATAGAGATCAGGCCCAAGAAGATTTGTAATTTCGAGTTTTTAGGTTACAAAGAAGAGGAAGGTTAGTCTATCACGAATTTTACAATCCTTAAGCATCTCTTTCCTCTCCAAACCTCTCCCAACTCCCTTAAAGCTTCATCAAACCTTCCCCAAACATCAAAACACTACCCAATCACCATAAAATCATATCAAATCTTCTCTCCACATCATTACAAAGAAGATTCAACCACCCAAATCTTACCAAAACACATTGAATCCAAGAATCCTAGGTGCGAATTGAATCCTAGATATTTAATCCTAGGTGCGAATTGGATTCCTTTCCTTTGTTTGAATTTGATTCTTATTGGATTACACAATGAAAGTCCTAGAGGGGGGGGGGGGGGTGAATAGGATTACTAATAAGATTAATGCCTAATTAAAAAATCTTTTGGATAAATATAAGTTTATGAAAGAAACTTCTAAGACAACTAATATATCAAACACTTATGGGATCATGCAAAGGATAAGCTAGAGGTTCGATGTATAAGTTTAACAAGTAAAACGAGTTTCTATTTTCTTACTACTCTAGATGGCAATAGGTTGATTAACTAGATAAACATTATTACGATATTTATACTAGCAAGTAATCAAACAGATAAAGTGCGGAAAGTAAATAGAGTAGGGATAGAAAGATACACATGATTTATAGTGGTTCGGTTTCCCTACATCCACTACCTAAGGAAGCCTCCTTAGGATTTCAAGCTTTTCACTAAGCTCCCGTGTCTCTCTTAACCGGTTCGAGAACACAATAACCCTTACAACCTCTTCGATAACACGAAGGACAAACACTTGTGCTATCGCAACACAAGGACAACCTCTTCGAAACCACGAAGGACAAACACTTGTGTAATCACAACACAAGGATACCAAGTATACTCCCTATACTTGAATTCTCTCTTAATCTATCTATTACAAGACCTAGACTTAAGAGGATAGATACAAAGTGTTTAAAGGGGTGCAAACAACTTTGCTAGATAATCTCCTAAAGAGTAGATATGACTATGAGCATGTAAACTCCTCTTGAGTAGATAATAACTTTGAAGCTTATTGGTTTAAGCTCTTGATCAAGCTTGGATAATTAACTTTGATAGCTTGAGACCTCTAACTTTGTATGATAATGATATGTATAATAGTTGAAGTGATAGAGGTAAGTTTCTCCTTCAAAGAGGTCATATTTATAGCACAAGAAAGTCCCCAACGGATATAAAGTTGGTGGTAAGCTTTGTTCCAAACCGGGTTCCCGGTTTCCCAAATGCGGGTACCCGGTTTCAATTGCAACGGCTATAAAACGGCTATAAAGAGTTGATGTTGACTTGTGCTTCCAAATGCGGGTACCCGGTTCTTACTGACTTGGAGATTATGATATTTTGATTCGTTGCTCGGATGGAAAATTTTTCTTCACGAGAGTTGTTGTAAACGTCATTTTAAGAAACTTTGTTGTTGATCATGAAAGCTAATTCTCAATGTACACATAAGATAAGGTTAAAAGTAATGGTATGAAAATTAGCTACTAAGGATATGATAATAAAGCTATGATCAAAATGATGTCAATTGTGCTTTTTGATGAATTAGAGTGCAAGATAATAAAGTGAAATTAGCACATTAAACAATAGAGGATTTGTCACATTAAAACACCTAATCGATGGGGGCAATATGCCAACAATCTCCCCCTTTTTGATGATGACAAATCAATCACTAAAACACATATGGAGTCAAACTCCCCCTCACAAAAAGCATTAAGTCAAAGTGTATTTTTATGAAAAAGATATGCATTTTGTGAGTTTTCGTAAAGTGCAAATTTTGAAGGTTTTAGTGCACATATTTCTCCCCCTTTGTCTTCATCAAAAAGACGAAGTAAATGTATAATCCATAACTAAGGAAGAAGAGCTAAAACTCAAGTGAATATATTTTAAACAATGATTCTAAGAGTGTGCAAGAGTTTAGAGATTAAAACAATTTTTAGAAAGAGATGCACAAAGATAGATAATTGTAAGAGCTAAGAGATAGAGATTTTTTACCAACTCCTTGATCGATAGATTTTCATTTCATATGCTTTCTAATGACACAAACGATTAGTTGCAATGTATGAGATGAAAGATTAGACTAAGCATTTGAGTTTTTAAATATGATTTAACACAAACTCCCCCTTACACAATGCATAGAGTTTGTTTCAATTTTGTAAAAGTTTGATCTACAATTTTTCCCTAAAAAAATATTTGAAATCATTTTTAAGAAATTTAGGGGCAAAATGTAATTTTTGAAAAGTATAGGTGATAAAAAAAATTTCAAAAAGTTTTAGGGACTCAAAAGCAATTTGAAAAATCTTTTTGGGACCTAAGTGCATTTTTCAACCATTTTAAGAACAAAGACAAATTTGAACAAACTATAGGGACTAAAATGCAATATAGAATAAGATCAAGGATAAGTGAGCAATAGTACCTATATCATCAAGGAAAATGTTAGCAATATCAAAGCATAAACTTGAAGCAACTAAACATTAAATATCCAAAATAAAACCATAGCATACTAAAACAAATATCCAAATTAAACATTATAGCATACTAGATCAAATATCCAAATCAAACCAAGTAGCAATACCATCCTAAATGTCCAAAACACGGACCCAAAAACAATTAAAGCATAAACATAGCAAATAGTCTAAAACAACTTCAATAAGACACATAAAAGCCATGTAAAATGAAGATTAAACTAAAACACCCAAACAAGAACGATTTAACGATTATTTCGAGGAGAGCGGCTCCTAGATCTTCCTCCACCTCCAACATCATCACGAAGACATGAAACTTCATTCTTCAACCCCTCAATACGATTATTCATGTTTTCAAACCAACCTTTAATTTCCGCAAATCCCTCTTTAATAACATTTAACAAAGTAGATTCAACTCTATCAAGATCATCTTTAGTAGCAACATTTGAAGAAGAACCAATGGAAGATTTAGAACGGGAAGTGGTATAAGACGGAGGAGGATTAATAGGCATAACCTCACGGGAAGGAATGTTAAGAGACTCAATAGTGGGACCCGAGGAAGTGATGTTTTGCCCAACATTTTTCAAGATAGTTTTTCGAATATTTCCGGGAAGATGATCAAAAATATGCTTATCAATGTATTCACCATTGTAAACGAAGATTTTCATAGTTTTCAAAAAAGGAATATCAAACCTCCAAATTGGTTCAAAATCACGAGGGTCAAGAGAGGGAGATATTTTCTTAACATTGATTAATAGATAACTAAGAGCAATACCATATGGTAGAGTAGAATTCGAATGAGCACGATAATCCAAGTTACGAATGAAAATTTTGCAAAAATTGATAGGCCTTTTCGAATAAAGATGAAATAGAAGGATTGCTTCATAGGGATCAATTGTACCATCTTTCCTATCTTTTCCTAAAAGACAAAACAAGATAGTTTTGTGTGCCAAACGAATATCCGGAGAAAATAAACTCGATAGCCAAGGTTGAGTGTGGGTTTGAATCATTTTCGAAGACATAAAAGCTTCAACCTCGTTTTTCAAAGGAATATCAATCAATTCTTTACTTCTATTCCAACCCGAAACAATAAAATTCTCATAACCACTATTTTGAAGTTTAAAAGCTTTTTCAATGGTTTTTGGAGTAATGGAAAGATTTTTGTTTGACACCATTGATTTTAAAGAGCAAGAATCACAATCTAGAGGATGGATATTTTTGTAAAAATCATTAACTAGGGATTCATAAGACTTATTTTCTAGAGATAGGAAAAAATCTAATCCTTGGAATTGAAATAAATGGAAGAGATTAGAATTTGAGCCATTTACCAAAGAGATGGAAGCACTTAGTGAAGGAGATGAAATTGATCTTCCCCAAAGGATCTTGATGTTTTTCCTCACAATTCTTTGTCTTGTGGGTTCTTCTTCAAGCTCTAAATCATCTTCTTCATATTCATAGATTGAATCTATCTCAATATCTTCATCTTCTTCATCAATGATTCTTTTGTTTTTGGAGGCCCTTGTGGCTCTAGAAGCTTTGGAAGATGAAGCCATGGCCAAGGAGATGATGAAGGTTTAATGGAGGAGTTAGGGTTTGAAGGGTTTTCGTTTTTGAGAGAGAAAGAGGAGAAAACGAGTTGGAAAAGTGAAGGAATAAAGGATAGACCAAGGGTTTTGACTAGTTCGGATTTTACACAGATCCGGAACCGGGTTCCCGCATTCACCAAAACCGGGTACCCGGTTTCCTCGACTAAGAAGGGTATGAATAAAATAAATTTAATTTGCAAAATCACCCGAAACCAAAACGAAACCTCCCCAATAGTTTAGACATGTTACAAAACTACCAAAAACATTTTTGTTATGAAAAATTAAGAAAAGGAAATCACGAAAATAAAGAAAACGGTTTATTGCATAAAGACCCCTATATTTTCTAAAAAGTACAAAAAGACCCAATGTGAAAACTAAGCAATATAAAGCATGAAAAGGTCAAGACTAGCAAGATATAGCACATAGAGGGTAAAACACATAAACACAAAATAAAACATAAAGATAAAAAAAAAAGGAGAGAATTCACCGTATTTTCATTTTACGAGGTTTGAACGTCCTTTTGCATATAATTCAATATTCTTGACGCTCAACACCTTTAATGAATATTACTATGGTAACCGAGGTGGAATGGATCCGGAAATACGATTAGTACTTTTTACGATCCATGTCGGTTTTTCATTTTGAGTGAGCTTAGCATTATCCTCATTGGTGAGTTCATCATAATATATTTCTTCTTGATTTGACTTAAGAACTCCCACTTCATTTAACTCCTCTTTATATGGAACGAATGATCCTTTCATAACGATTCTCCATTGGTTGGGATCTTCGGTTTTGATAAATTTCTCCATTTTTGTTCTCCAATTAAAATAGTAAGTTCCTACAAAAGGTGGAGGTCGAGTAGAAGACGACTTTTCCAAAAGATTAAATTCCATATCGTTTACTCTACTAACGATTAAGCTATTCACGTAGAGTTAGGCTCTGATACCAATTGAAAGTCCTAGAGGGGGGGTGAATAGGATTAGTAATAAGATTAATGCCTAATTAAAAAATCTTTTGGATAAATATAAGTTTATGAAAGAAACTTCTAAGACAACTAATATATCAAACACTTATGGGATCATGCAAAGGATAAGCTAGAGGTTCGATATATAAGTTTAACAAGTAAAACGAGTTTCTATTTTCTTACTACTCTAGATGGCAATAGGTTGATTAACTAGATAAACATTATTACGATATTTATACTAGCAAGTAATCAAACAGATAAAGTGCGGAAAGTAAATAGAGTAGGGATAGAAAGATACACATGATTTATAGTGGTTCGGTTTCCCTACATCCACTACCTAAGGAAGCCTCCTTAGGATTTCAAGCTTTTCACTAAGCTCCCGTGTCTCTCTTAACCGGGTCAAGAACACAATAACCCTTACAACCTCTTCGATAACACGAAGGACAAACACTTGTGCTATCGCAACACAAGGACAACCTCTTCGAAACCACGAAGGACAAACACTTGTGTAATCACAACACAAGGATACCAAGTATACTCCCTATACTTGAATTCTCTCTTAATCTATCTATTACAAGACCTAGACTTAAGAGGATAGATACAAAGTGTTTAAAGGGGTGCAAACAACTTTGCTAGATAATCTCCTAAAGAGTAGATATGACTATGAGCATGTAAACTCCTCTTGAGTAGATAATAACTTTGAAGCTTATTGGTTTAAGCTCTTGATCAAGCTTGGATAATTAACTTTGATAGCTTGAGACCTCTAACTTTGTATGATAATGATATGTATAATAGTTGAAGTGATAGAGGTAAGTTTCTCCTTCAAAGAGGTCATATTTATAGCACAAGAAAGTCCCCAACGGATATAAAGTTGGTGGTAAGCTTGTTCCAAACCGGGTTCCCGGTTTCCCAAATGCGGGTACCCGGTTTCAATTGCAACGGCTATAAAACGGCTATAAAGAGTTGATGTTGACTTGAGCTTCACCAAACCGGGTTCCCGGTTTTCCCAAATGCGGGTACCCGGTTCTTACTGACTTGGAGATTATGATATTTTGATTCGTTGCTCGGATGGAAAAGTTTTCTTCACGAGAGTTGTTGTAAACATCATTTTAAGAAACTTTGTTGTTGATCATGAAAGCTAATTCTCAATGTACACATAAGATAAGGTTAAAAGTAATGGTATGAAAATTAGCTACTAAGGATATGATAATAAAGCTATGATCAAAATGATGTCAATTGTGCTTTTTGATGAATTAGAGTGCAAGATAATAAAGTGAAATTAGCACATTAAACAATAGAGGATTTGTCACATTAAAACACCTAATCGATGGGGGCAATATGCCAACACACAATCCTTTATTTTTCTTTAAAAATGTCAGATATTTAATCCTTTCATTTTGGAGTTATTTCAAAAGAAAAGAAATAAATACTTTTTAAAATGTCACAACTAACCTTATAATTTTAATATATAATATTTTTACCTAACATAAAAAGGGTATAAAAGTATTTTTATGTAAAATAATTCTTTCCTTTCCTTTGATAATGTGAATCGGAACAAATGATTCCTTAATCAATTACTTTCTTTTCCTTTATTAATATTTTTATAATCCAAACACGATTATCACTTTCTTTTCCTTTTTTTTTTTTAAATATTTTGTATTCCTCTCATTTCCTTTCCTTTGATAATATGAATCCAAACAATGTATAGTAGTATGCGTGTTTTCAATATAATTTGGACATGACAAGCAAGGTTCCCGGAGTGGAAAATTTATCATATCAAAAGAAATTGGAACTCATTAGCAGACTTAGCAGCAAAAATATGTAGGAAAGAAGGAAACTTAGGAAAATGGAATCCAATAAATGGGAATGTTAGCAAAGAATTTATAATGAAAGAAACACAATCCTGTAATATTTTCTAACCTTGTATTTTAATGGACAAAAAAAATACTTCAATTAATTAATATATAATCCTCATCTCATAATTTTATGGTAACTGAAATGAACCTAATTATGGATTGACTTTTTACTTGACCTTGATTTATATTTGGTAATTTCATGGCACATGAAAGCTGCTACTATGTTTGAATTTTCAAAGAAAGAGTTCATTAATGGATTACTACTTTGTTGAACTTGTGATATTTTATGATCGTACTTTAAATTTAAGTATGTTGTTGGACTTAATAAGTGTTTTGTATTACTATTTTATGCTTTATATAGACTTATTAAAAATTTCTAGTTTCAATTAACTCAGGGTAACTTAAGGGTAGGGTAAAATTTAACCCTACCTTTACCCTTGATAAATTTAAAACCCGACTATATCACCCTATCCTTATCCTAGTCCCCAACTTGTGTAAACCCGCCCCATGCTCACCCCTACATCATGCACAAGGACAACCAACTTGAGCTATCGAATGGGGACAATGACCTAGAGTACTATTTGACTCGATTCACGGGAGTAGCAATATACATGAAAATCAGGTGCTAATTTAAATTCAATTTGTACATTTATGTATTTTTTTAACTTTCACTCTTTTATTTATATATAATATACCATCTTGTATAATCAAATCGAGGCGGAAGAAGGTTGGTGGGATTGATGCACGGAGTTGAAATCTATTTAAGAGGGAATTCTTGTGCATAATTGTAATTTTTTGAGTACAAATAACACTAATTATAATGAATATGAGGATATAAATTTTCTACAAATTTTTTGTTCTAATTTGAACCAGATATATTCATGTCATTGGGTGCAATACGAATGGAGAAATTTACGAAACTGATCGTAATTGAATGATAAATTTTTTGTTATCGTAATGATATTTTTTTTATTGATTTTATTTTATTTCAGACAATTTTTTCTACATATTTTTTTGTTAATAGAGTGATATTTTTAATTTTTCTAATTTAGTAACATTCAAGCAATTTTTCTGATTAAAATTTTGAATTTTTATAAAAGAGGGAGGATTCTAAAATTTTGTTGCATTTTTTTACTATAGAAAATTGAATTGGTGAAAAAAATTTATATTAAAAAAAAAGTTGCAAATTTGAGTTGCAAACTTGAGTTGCAAGAATCAGAAAAAAAAAAAAGTTGTAAAGTTGTCTTCTATGAAAAAGAAAAGCAAAATGTAAAAAATTATAAAAAGAATAAATATCGTGTGTCTTAGCAAGAAAGTTAGTAAATATATACCGAAAGAAAAAAAAGTGAACAATATATATTATTAAAAAATTTTAAAAAAAAATTAGTGGTTGAGTTTTACTTTATTTATAATCTAAATATCACTTCTTTATAGAGACCAGTAGAGAACTAGTTAGTTGAGCATCCTTGCCCGTCTAAGCAACTTCCCAGACCTTTCAAAATGACCTAGGTGTCCTTGGCCAGTTTTTAGATGGACCATCCACTGTCTAGCGGGAGTTTTAGAACTTATACAGGAAAAGGGCAAAGGGATTCTAATTAGTTAATCAAATTGAACAGGTTCTTTTACCTTCCATTTCATCTTTGTTGTTACAGATGCTAAAAGTTACAGAAAAAGATATGTACAATTTGTTTCGTAATTTTGATTTACATTTATCTCCTACCGTTTCTTCATCAATACAACAAGTTATATAGACAATAAAACTAAAAGTATGTTAGTGAGTAACTGGGCCCACCGGCCCCCCATGCCCCCCATTTGTTTGTTCCGCGTTAGATTTTTGTGAATGCTCGATAACAAAGTGATCGACGATTCGTACAGTGACTGAAGGATCCTGCTTCGGTGAAGCCGCTTGCCATTTGCTAGGGAACCTCTTAAGGTAGCTCGGTTGTGGGGGCTGTTTTAGTTCTCTATCCCAGTTAGGATCCAACCTCCATTCCTTTGGAACCTGGTTATAATTTAGTTAGTGATAAGATCATAGAAATATTGATTAGATTATTTCATCCTAGTTACCTTATCTACAGCGAGGGTGAATCCTTCAAGATCGCCTTCTTTGGTTATATGGAACCTTGTGAATGACTTGTAATTAGCGATTCGGAGTGAAGAGAAAGCTTCGTCAAAATGTAATTGGAACCAATTAATGCAAATGTATAGATAGCTTCCAAAAATCATGGATACCACAGGGGTGGTGAAAACCCAAAAGTAAAGAAAAACTGTTGAGTAATAAATGACAGCTCCTCCTCTTGAGAGTGACACCATTCCATTCTTGCAAATATTATTCCTTGTAACAGCCATGACTTCAGGTACATCAAAAGCAGACATGAGATACTTTATACACGCTGGATAAAGTCCGAATGTCCATTGCTCAATGCGTGTCCTAAGACCCGTTGGATCTGGAAAATGCTCACTCTCCATTGATCTATACCATTCGTAAAGTGTGTGATAACCTGAAGTTGCTAACAAGTTGTGTGTGATGCAAGTCTCTACCCCCAATTCGAACAATAGCATGAGTATTAATGCTGCGGCCAAGTGTGAGGAAGCATGACAAAACCCTATTATAAACCTCATTTTAGAGGACACTTTTGAGGGTACAAATGTAATTGCAGCCATCAACAACCAAAAAGCACCTACAGAGGATATATAAGAGTGTGCTAGCATATGCATGAAAGTTCCCCATACTGTGCTAAAGAAGCTCCTTATATGACCATTAACTGTATCATCTTCAAGTATGTGATTTAGCTTACACTGAAGGAACACGAGATTATATTAGTCATGAGAGTAGTATATTAAGACCACAAAAGGTTGGTAATTACCTGTGGGAACATCGAAAAGGCTAAGATAAAGTATATAAAACCGCCAATGAAATCAAATTGCCAATTCTTTTTGCGAAATTTCAATATATTCCCCAAAGCGATCTGCATAACATTAAATAAGTAACCGAAAATTACAATTATGCCAAGAATAATAAGTAAAAGTTCTTTACCCGGCTTGAATCTTTAAAAGAAGGGTACGAAGCCTTGCTCTCGTAAGGTGTCCCATAAAAATTGTCGAAATTTCTGAAAATGTGTGTGGGGTGCAAAAAAGCACCACCACAACCATTAACAAGTAAATGTTGCACAAAAACAGGCTTATCCGAGGGAACATATGAGTGTCGCATATAATGATGCAAATCCCCAGCTACACGTAGTCTACACCTTCCTCTTAAGTGATCACGTATTAGATGCGAAACATTTTTTCCACTGCTTGAATCATTCCAATACCAATCAAGAAGCCAATTTGGTTCATGTGTCATTATAATAACCGAGTCGTTTTCCCCAATCTGAAATAAAACGATGTAACACATTAACAATATTAATAATAGTATGGAAAAAGAGAAAAGAAATTTTAATACCTTATCCTTAATCAATTCGGAGAAGAATTTGAATTGATAAACATCGATATCACAATGAAGTGCGAAATCTAGACCAAATACCCACCAGCCTTTAGGTAGCTGCAAGGCAAAATAACTTTTCTTTTGAGGCATTAACCATCCACCTAACCAGCTCTTGTGGCAAATATACCTCATAAAAGTTTGAAGTCCATCAAACCAATCATGATTTCCCGGGATAAGAAAACACTCAGGCCCATCGTATTGCTTAACTTTCACACCCCCACGTGGAGATTCCGGCTTGTTTACAGCTATATGCTCGTCTTTATACCACATTGGAGGCTGAAGAGCATACTCAAACGGACTAAAGAAACGCCTCGAATATGTAAAATCTGACGGGTTAGGATATCTACAAATCAACACAAATTATTATAAGATATGACTAGAAAATAAAAAGATAGGTGTTTTGTTTTTAAACATACGCGAGATCACCCCCTATAAGGAGTAGTTTAGAGCGTGGGAGTGTAAAACGTTGACCGTTAAATTGAGCTTTAATCAATGGTTGAGCGAGAAGTTTTGCTACAGTATAAGTAGAATTCCCACCATCTCCAGTATCAGCCATAAAGTCAAACCAAAGGTCTTCTTTACTAACAAACTTATCGTATAAAAAATCCTCCCTTTTAGCTCCCTCTTCAACTCTACTCATTGCTGCCTGATCATCAATAACAAAATATCATATACTCCTTGAATTAATCATCTAATGAAACGTATAATAACTTACTTGCATCATACGCATATCAAATCGTCCTACAAATACAGTTACTGAGACTAGCAAGTCAAAAACTGTTTTGAATAAATCAGCAGATGTCCTGTACAATAAATCTTCCATTAGATAAGGTAATATAAATGGATGAAAATACTACATACATACCCAGAATACCAAGGAACCATATCTAGAAAATCAGGCTTCAATTGCTTCTTCGATTTCTCGGCTTCTTTTTGAGATAACGGATGGGAAAGAGCCCATCTATCAATGTATAATCTGTTTAGAAGCAAGAAAATTAATTATGAAACCAGGTATGCGAAAAAGTGAAACTTCTCGACAAGAATATATTGAGTAATACTTACCCACTTGATCTTTCCACAACATAATTGGCTATATATAGGCCCATAAAAGTAGCCCATAATGAATATATCGGAGAAATCTCATCAGGCGCTTCTGCACATGATTCGGTGCAAGTCAACTGAAAGGTAGAAATTCCAAAAGAATAAATCAATATAAGCATTTATTATTCAACACGAAGAAAGAAATAACGATTATTCATTACAATTTTCACATACCTCTCCATAAATTACCCACTTAGATAAAAGTGGATAATCACTTGCTGAACCAACTGGAGCAAACCAAGATGAACAAATTTGATCCTTTAATTCACGCTCTCGGATGAGTTTATTAAGCCATGTCATACTTTCATCTGTATTCCAAAGCATAGACCAACCAGAATATTTTGGCTCAGATGTTTTCTCTTTTATAATCGCAAGGTTCCCACAGTGACTATAGAATATACAACAAGCTATACTTATTACCTGCAAAAACCACACGTTAAATAAAGCCAAAATCAAATTACTAAATTTAATAAGAAGATTTTTTTAACACTTACTGCACAGTTTTGAAGAATTGTCCTAATTCTAGGCTTCTTTCCAGCTACACGAGCAACAATACCAACATACCAAAGTCCAAAGAATATAACATGAAAAACAAAGAGAAATAAAATGGACAATATATATATTGTCAAAAACAAAGATAGATTCATTCTCAAATCTAATCCCATTGATTGAAAGCTTGGAAGATGATACAAAGCTGCAACCAATATCCAACCTATGTACCTACAATGTTAAAATATCTTATTATATATTACATTGACTAATCATAAATATTCCATTTTTTATCTTAATGAAACCTTACCAGCGGCTAAAGTTTGAGTAACTAGGCTCGATTGTTTTCCCTAAAAAAGGTGATGAAAAGAAATAGAAGAAACCGAGCAAACATGCATACATAGACCACCATTTAATATTTGTATCTAATTTCTGAATAAGAGTATTTATATTTTCCAATGATATGAAAAATAGGCAACCCACAAATACTGCAATAAAAGCATGTTGTGTATGTTGGTGTGGATAACGATCTGCACTTGTCCATATTGTTTTAACTTTCTCCATATTTAGGGTGTCGAGTAATCCAACTGACTGCTTATCAGACCCCATTAAGAACCTATTTACAATTCACGATAATTCTACTTCGAAAACACCAACTGCACAAAGAAAACAGAAATCGAAATCTGATTTTTTTTTTCACATTGAAATAAAGAAAAAAGTTATCTTACACCACTTTTACCACAAAGCTTATTCAGAAAAGTGTTGTGCATAATTATATAATGTTTTATTGATGCAATGTGTGAGTCAATTAGACGTGACCTCTTAACCAAATAATAAAATTTTATTCAGCATTCAGTACTTATTACATAAAAAAATACCATGCAAGCTAGATGTGAGGGTGATAAAAAAAATTGTAACACTTGCCACTAATCAAACATGAATAGGATTAAAAAAAAAAATACCAAAAGGTTAATAATGCCCCTAATTGGAGAAGAAAAGAAAATGAAACGGAAATTATTAATATAAACCAAACTCTATAATAGGAAAATACGTGGAATAACTCTAAGTGTGAACATTATAATAAAGAACTTACACTAGCAAACTATCTAACTAAACAACACTTATTCACACCTTCCCTCCCAGTTTTTTAGGTTCGGTAAAAGTAAATATTCATCAAATCCAATACTACTTAAAAGAAAAGATTTGGAAAATGAAAAGTATAACCATTTAGCGGAGAAAAGAGTTCTATACAATAAATGTAACCTAGAGCACATAGCTAAAATATCATCAACCGAAACTAACTTGCCTACCCAAGGATAGCAAACAAAACATAACAAACAAAGAAGGTATTGAACAGTGAAAAAATATTTTTACCCATAATTAGTCCACTAAAACAACATGAAATTATATAAGCGAAGCCCAGAATCAATTTAGCCAACATTAGGGGCTACCAGGAACACATTCCCCCTGAAGTTCCAGACATTTAACAATTACAAAGAGAATTCAACATTATTATAAACGTAAACACAAAAAATTGTACACCGCCTTTGATAATGTTTCCTTTTTGTGAAAAAATGTGTGATAAATTTGTTGATTTTGGAAATGGGGCAAAGATACGTACCTATTATTATGAGAATGTGTTTAAGAAATCACTTTTGTAAGAACGGCGTATTCCTTAATGCAGAGATCACCACCACCACCATCATCATTCCTCACCCCCTCCTACTCCTCTGCCACCACCACCTCCGACTGCTAGAGACATACGTGGCAAGAGAGACAAATAATTTTTTCCGGTAAATGTACCGTTAATTTTTTATTTCTTTATTTACTTTGGCTAATTACGTAAGATTAAACTAAGCAAAATATATTACGTAAGATTAGGTTTTTTAAAGTGTATTTCTTATGTATAATTTTCAGGTGATTGTTGATGGATTATTTTATAAATTATGAACGTAATTACGTAACTAACTTGCTTTGAAGTGGAATGCATTTTAGATAACATGGTATTTAACAAGATTAATTAGCCTTATTGGATTTACATTATTAACCCATGGAAATATATTAATAAATATAGCTATATTGCAATAAATATATATAGCGTACAATAATCGAGCTCTTTTATATATATATATATATATATATATATATATATATATATATATATATATTATTAGATAAAACCCATGTATGAAGACACTAAAACAAAAATGAATTCCCCTGACAGGATACGAACTCAGGTTCAAAAAAAACTGTGTCTGAAGACACTAAAGCAAAAATGAAAGTGGGGCCAGAATCAATCTTGGCCACCACTTATGTTTAGCCAGATTAAATCATGGTCACCACTTATGTTTAGCCAGATTTAATCATGGTCGCCACTTATATGGGTAAATGTGGACCGTAGAAAAAACTCTGAAATATAATATTGATATGGTGAATATATATATATATATATATATATATATATATATATATATATATATATATATATATATATATATAATAGGAGAAATTTCGGGCCGTTGGCCCTTCTCCAATATTATATATATATATATATATATATATATTATATTATATTTCAGAGTTTTTTCTACGGTCCAGATTTACCCGTATAAGTGGTGGCCAGGATTAAATCTGGTCAAACATAAGTGGTGGCTAGGATTTAATCTGACTAAACATAAGTGATGGCCAGGATTGATTCTGGCCCCACCTGTCATTAATACAATTATTAAAAAAAACATCTATCACCTAAAAGATTTATACACACCCCCATCGATTACCAACCCCAAATCCAGCAAAAAAAAGAAAGAAAAAAGTCACAATATTCACCGCCTCACCTCACACACCAGCGACACCTAGGGATGGCAACGGATCGGATTATTGCAAAAAAATCCAAAACCATGTCCATATCCATTTAATTTATCAAAAACCAAACCCTAACGGATTTAACCATCGGATTTACTTTTCAAAACCATATCCGAATAATTCGGATTCGGTTTTTTAAACGGTTTTTCGGATTTTAACCATGACACGGCTCGCGAGGCGTCCCTATCGCAGTAGGATTCCTAACCTCGCCTCGCTCTTGTGACATGCCAAACTATAACTCTCTAAATATATTGAAAATATTGAAACAAGATCACAAATACATGACAAATATCCAATATATAAAATATTATGTTGATCTTTAATTAAATAACGTTTTTATTACTTCTTTTGTTAATTCTAATATTTAGATTTTAGTTTTGAGATGTGAAAATATTTTTTTATCTATAGTACTATAAAATATACAAAAATAGATGATAGTAAACGGGTTTTTGGTTCTTCGGATTTATTTTTATTTTAACCTAAAGGATTTAACCATCGGTTGCATTTTTTAGAACCATAACCTAACGGTTTTATCTATAGTTGCATAATCGATTTTTAGTCGGTTCAAATTTTTATCGATTTTTACTTTAAACCATAACCATTTCCATCCTTATCTATAGTTGGGTTGAGACTTTTGACCTTTTGGTAATTTAAAATCAAAAAAATATAAGAAATATGGATTTCAAAATATAAAAATACATGGATTTTAGCCTTTAGTATAGGTAAAATAAAATCAGATTTGTATATATATATATATATATATATATATAAACGGATTTCGGTTTTTCGGGTTTTTTTTAATCTAAAACCATAACCTAACGGTTTTAACCATCGGTTTCACTTTTTAAAACCAAACCCTAACGGATTTAACCACGGTTACATAATCGGTTTTTATTCGGTTCGGTAATCCGTCGGTTTCGGATTAAAATTGTAACCACTGCCATCCCTAGCGACACCAACCTCTTCTCTGCCTCACTGCCGACCCCACTCCCACTCTGTCTCACCGCCACACCATCTCCTTACCTACCTCCTTCGATTTACAGCTCCAGCTCCGAAGAAAAAGGTTAGCAGCATTCTGGTTCCAGAAGAATGGCGATTCGCTAGAAAAGGAGTTATCGATCGATTCCGATCATTAATTCTCCTCTTAACATAAATTAGAGAACAAATCATTGAGGGGAAATACATTCTGGGTTTCGAAATATGAAGTAGAATAGGTTCAAACGCCAGGGTACGCACACTGTTTGATCAAATGCCTAAAAACTGTAATTTCTTATGTAGAATCACCACCATTCGAAATTGGAGCAGTAACTGAATAAGGAATTATCTATCGATTATGTTATTTGATTAGATTATTTTCTGAAAAGGTGTAAGAGCGGTTTCGATTCATCAACCGGTAACATGTAGATTGTTCAATTGCTTTCTAGTAATTAAATCGTTGATTTTATTAACCTGATCGGAGGAGGTGTAAAGCCATTATGGGCTCCAGTGAGACTACTTTGAGTTTCTCAATGGCATAAATTTTGATTAATTTACATATTTTTTGTGTGTGTTTTTGCATTTACAGGTGGTGTAACACAGGGCATTGTTATCTTTCTTGTAATTTCTCAACTCTAGTGATATCTCCTTTCTCCCTCTAAATCTATCTATATGTATATGTATAGATGTGATAAGTCAGTTACAGATGATATTAAGTTAGTTGAGTTGGATAGCAGAATGTAAATTTAACTCTAATCTTTAAGATAAGTTTTATTTAATTTTGATAGTTTGTCAATTGAACACTATTGTGTATTTTCATTTAATTTGATCTGATCAATTAAAGAGAATGTACATATTCTTTTTGGCGGATTCATTTGTTTATAATTAAATAAAAGAAAGTTGAATTGATCACAATTTTTATGAGGAATGTGTTAATTCGCACTAGGAACAATAATTGACTAAATTGAGTCATAAGATGAAAGAGTAGCATGTTAATTATAGAGTAGGAAAATTTAATTTCTGAAAAGTGTTAAATCTTAAATTTGATTTCTGGAAAGTGTTAAATCTTTTGTTTGTTACCCGTTAAAGCAGGTCCTGGTGTTGATCTTGAAGGGACTCATCATCAGTAAATAGTGAATCAAACATAGATTCATTGATTAAGATATTTGAATCAATATATTCATTCTTATAGGATATGCAAAAAACTGGATTTGAGAGCTTAATGTATTGTTTGGATTCATTTTTTTAAAGGAAAGGAAAGGAAAGGAAATGATAGGAATAAATTTTCTTTTCCTTTATTTGAATTCGTTTTTTAATCAAAGGAAAGTAATTCAGCGGATTGCAGAATCCTTTCTTTTCCTTTAAAACGTCAAATATTTATTCCTCCTATTTTGGAGTCATTTCAAGGGAAAGGAAATGATTATTTTTTTAAATGTCACAACTAACCTTACAATTTTAATATATAATATTTTTACATAACACAAAAACGGTATAAATGTATTTTTGAGTAAAATAATCCTTTCATTTCCTTTAATAATGTGAATCCAAACAAGTGATTCCTTAATCAGTTACGTTCTTTTTCTTTATTAAATTTTTTATAATCCAAACACGGTTATCACTTTCCTTTCCATTCTTTTAATATTTTTATATTCCTATTATTTCTTTTCTTTTGATAATCTGAATCCAAACAATGCATAAATCTAAAAAACCTAGCAGAGGCATTAAAATCTCAAGGTAATGTTGAGTAATATTATTTATATATAGAGAGGTGTGTTGAAACTTGAAATGTAGGGAATAAGGCGATGCAGACAAAGCTCTACTTAATTTCGATAGAATTTTATATTTTTTCTATAGCACTTTCTCAAGTTAATGCAGTTTACTATTGTAGCATGTCAGGTGCACCATATTTATTAGGACATATCAATTTAGGGATTGATAATGCAACTTTAGATAATATAGGAACCAGTTTTTCAGTTTTTGATAATATAGTACGTATATTGCAATTTTGGCTAATATAGGGAGCCAAAGTGCAATTTTTTATAATATAGGGTCTGATATTGCAATTTTAGATAATATAGGGACTGAATTTGCAATTTTGTTAATATGAAGACTTATAGTGTTGATTTGGATAATTCTAGAAACTTATAGTGCAATATTGGGCTAATTCAAGAACTGGAGGTGCAATTTCGGCCATTATAGGGAGCAAAAGTGTAATATTTTATAATATAGGGACCGATTGTGCAATTTTGCGTAATATAAAGACTAACGGTGAAATTTTGCCTTATATAGGGACTAATTATGGATTAATTATATATCCAATCAATTATGTACACATAAACATGAAGGAAAGCAACCAAAATAAACAAAAACAGCCAACTCTCAATCATGAGAATGTGAAACAGATGTAAAGAAGACAAAGATTTATGTGAGATGGAAGAGTAAAATTAAATCATTCAACAATAAGCCAGAAGTTAATGAGAAGTAAAAGGTGATTTGTAAACCTTAGGGGGTAGAATGCAAAAACATAAAAAATAATCCTGACGATTTGTCAACCATGATTCAAGAAGATGTTGTACTAGAAATATCTTATTAGGTACAACTTTAATAAAGTAGCGCAATATAAGCAATTAACATTAGAGGAAGCAGAAGAATCGAAGAAAAACAACAGATAAAAAGATGAAGATTCAAAAAAATTGAGGTAATTCATTACTGGTTTTCTCGGTTTAATGAAATCTTAGAAATGATATTTTTTCTTGTTTTTTTAATCTTCCACTTTATTGGCTTCTTAGATATACATATTCTTCATCAGTCTTCTCTTGCAAGTTGTTAAAATTTGAATTATTTCTTTTCCAGGTTGCGCCTGTATGTGGTGGGACATCAATTGATTTAGTTTACACAAGCACCGCAAAAAATAAAGACATGAAGAGGTAAAAAAAATAGCAAGAAATACTCCATGAGATTCTATTTGTTGCATAAATTTGGGAATTTTCTGTTGCAATTTCAGATGTTTTTTGTTTTCACCATGTGTAACATTTCCCACTTTGTGATTTCATACAGTTGTTAGATGAGCTGGGCACTGATCAATGGCATGTCGGACCGGGAAGCATAGCATTGAGGTGCACCCGAGGTACAATCAAGAATGTAGTTGTTGAAAATGAGAGGGCAAATCTTTACTTATGTTATACTGACTTAAAGTACAACAGAACAACCAATTACACTTTCAATTTTGACCAGATTTTAAACGATAGGGTAGGTTATGACATCTAGAGCCACCTTTATTAGTCATTTTCTTTTATTATTGTATATTGCATTTGTGTTATATACTAGGGAAAAGTGTTGTACATTTGATGTATGCACATGCTCGAATATGTTCAATTATCAGAAGGTCAGGTCATGATATAATAGAATTAAAGAAGGTACATAATTTGTTATTACGTATTATTAAGTACATTTTCTTATCAAGTAAAAACTTTGAAACAGGTATGGACCATACAGTTTGATCATCCTGGTCAAGGAGTGTTGAAAGTATACCATAGAAGAATCAGATTCAGCATTTTGCGAACCATTTCAATACTCCAGATCGTTCAAAGGTAGTGAGTATAACTATAAGCAGTAGTCATATTCAATGTGGGTAATATCTTTGTCATCTTCAAGAATCAGTAATATGAAAATTATTAAATATATATGAACCTGTCACAGTTTGATCGAGTCTCAGCAATTTGCAGCTGCAAAAACATATATAATAGCCACACTGACCAATACTATTTACAGCCCGAGTCAAAGAATTAGCAATTATCTTGATCTTCGGTAAAATGCATACAAGACCCTACCTAAAAATGTCTTCAACAACAATTCGTTCCATTCTATTGAGGCATATATAAACGCATATATAAACGCACCAAGTCCCTGAAAATCATTTAGTATAAGAACCTCTTATAGTGAAGTACAGTGCAATTTTTGCGTAGTATAGGAAATTACAGTAGAATTTTTACATAATATAGGGACTTATAGTGATTTTGTAATTGAAACTTGATTTAATTTCGGGTGAATGCCCAATAACCACTTGCCACCTTAGTCACTTGCCCATAAAAGGCACTTAAGGTAAATATACCTTAATGCCCTTAGCCCAATAACCACCTGCCACCTTAGCCACTTGCCCATAAAAGGCACTTAAGGTAAATATACCTTAATGCTTACTGCTGTCTACTGCTGCTGCCAAGGGCGAGTAGTGGACTTGTGCAAGTACAATTTTTGTCAAGGGCGAGTAATGGGAGTGTTTCCCACAACTCGTGCAAATACACTTTTGTACTGTATGGGCTAATGTTGAGTAATGGGAGTGTTTCCCACAACTCGTGCAAGTACACTTTTGTACTGTATGGACTAATGTTGAGTAATGAGAGTGTTTCCCACAACTCGTGCAAGTACACTTTTGTACTGTATGGACTAATGTTGAGTAATGGGAGTGTTTCCCACAACTCGTGCAAGTACACTTTTGTACTGTATGGACTAATGTTGAGTAATGGGAATGTTTCCCACAACTCGTGCAAGTACACTTTTGTACTGTATGGGCTAAATGTTGAGTAATGGGAGTGTTTCCCACAACTTGTGCAAGTACACTTTTGTACTGTATGGGCTAATGTTGAGTAATGGGAGTGTTTCCCACAACTCGTGCAAGTACACTTTTGTACTGTATGGGCTAATGTTGAGTAATGGGAATGTTTCCCACAACTCGTGCAAGTACACTTTTGTACTTGTGGGCTAATGTTGAGTAGTGGGAATGTTTCCCAGCACTCGTGCAAGTACACTTTTGTACTTGTGGGCTAATGTTGAGTAATGGGAATGTTTCCCACAACTCGTGCAAGTACACTTTTGTACTTGTGGGCTAATGTTGAGTAGTGGGAATGTTTCCCAGCACTCGTGCAAGTACACTTTTGTACTTGTGGGCTAATGTTGAGTAATGGGAATGTTTCCCAGCACTCGTGCAAGTACACTTTTGTACCGTCTGCCACTATCAAGGGTGATTTTTGCGTGTAATTTGAAACTCCTAAAATACAAATGAATTTAGAGCAACCACATAACTTTACCCATTTTTATGCGAATTGACTACATGTATATGCATAAATTGTCAGCTCAGATCAGATAAGCAGTGTCTGCATAATATCCAGATGAAGAAGATGAGCAAGACATTTGCCGCTTCATCATTTGCTTTTTTATTTTTTAATATGTTTTGTTTGCATAAATCAATCAATGTATGGCACTATGTGCTCTCTAGCATCCAACTCAGTAACATGCTTAATTACGCGCTTTTCTATTTTATAATTCAAAAAAAAAGTATATCTATATCTACAGTAATTAATAAAAACTTAAAGAGATTATAAATTCGCTAATTTACTTGGGTCGCAGCGAAAAGAATTCTTCAACATCTGCAAAAATAAATTAAGAAATAATTACCAAAAAATATGATTGCTAGTATTTGAACATTTAAAATCCAATTTCAAACAAATTACCAAAAACGTAAAATAATAATTAATTTTGAATTATATTAAATAATAATTATATGATATATATGTTGATTATTATAATATATAATTTTCACCAGTGGTTAACGCTTTAATCAAGCCAGCTCTTTGCCCCTTATAGTCTTTGAAGGAGGGAAAATTTGGAGACGGCTGCTGGGGTGGGTAAAATAGGAAAGAAAAAAAAAAGAGTGCCTTTTATGGGCAAGAAGAAAGCGGCAGGGGTGAGGAGGCATTAATTCTAATTTGAGGTGTTTCTTGGGCAATAATTCTTTAATTTCAACCTAATCTCTTCACTTTTACAATTTTTCAGAATTTTCACATTTAAGCTCATGGTTCAATTGGCAAGATTGAACCTAGGGACGCATACTTATTGAAAAGATGTATGAGTTTCAATACATAAAAAATTACATTATGAAAAGTATAAATCTTCTCAAGTGAATAAATTGAAGAAGATATTAGTGAATTAGTCGAAAACCCTAGAATGCAAGTGTATTTGGTGGCGATCGAAACATTGGGACTCGCTTTGCTGGAGCTCAAGAACAGCTTAATCGTACAACCACCATTGGTGCTCCCAAGGTCATTTTCATCATTCCTCAAATTATTTTGTTCCAATTAAATATTTTATTATTTAAAGAAAAACAAAAATGTTAATCAATTAGTTATTATACAGAAATATTTGATTTTGTAAGTGGTTTTAAAGTCTTTGAATTATATGCTGGCCGTATTTCGTAAATTTATCGGAAAGTCAGTGTCAGTATTTTGCTCAAGTCTAAACTGTAAGAGTCAAATTTGCTTAATTTAGTGCTTCAGCGAATCAAAGCTAAGGGTTAGATGTTGAATCAAAGCTTGCTAAGAGGAGAAGAATCGAATCGAATCTATTCTGATTGTGGAAACAAGAACAGAATGGTTTCCAAATGTGGTGAAGAATCGAAGCATTCCGTGTGTTTAGTGATTGAAGGTTTAACAGATATGTCTTTCAGCTGATCGATAATATATAGATTATACTGGTGAATTTATGACATTATAATTCTTGATTTAGAAACTTAATCATGTTTTGAAATTAGTTGTCTATACAGTTAAATATATAGGCACACATAATGAAAGCAAGAATTAAATTTTTAGGGGTCGTAAGAGGGTTAAAAATGCAAACTTTAGAAGTACTGTGGTTGAATTGTTAAAATCAAGATAATACAGGAGTTGTAAGTATAAACAACAAATTTGCAGGGACTAAACTGCGAAATCAGGTAACAAAGGGTGTTCTTTGTGATAATTGTAATAGTATAGGTACATGTACGGTTTGCTCACAATCAATTTATTATGAAAACAGATAAACACTTTTTGGCCTAAGAGCCTAATGTAATTCGTTTTTTTTATATTTTTGCAATAATACAAATTTTTACAATGTATTTTAATCCGTTGGGATGGATTAAAAACATTTTTAGCATAGCAAAAACTCATAAATAGTACAATTTATTATGTTATTATACTATGATCACGGTGAAATGATCGTTGACCATTAGTAAATTACTATTGGTTATTGTAATAATGTCTTTTTATACAGATTTCTATTCATCTAAATGAAATCTTCACCATTAGTCCTAAGACTTCATTAGATGTTTATTTTTTTTCTAATTTGAAAAACAGAATTCAAGGATTGTATAGTGTCTTTAGACACGGGCTATAACTAGTATATATATATATATATATATATATATATATATATATATATATATATATATATATATATATATATACGATCCACATAAAACACATACCAACATGAAAACATTTGAACAAATAACAAGGAGATTAAATTCATTCTTATGCTTATGAGTAAATTGTTGAATGCAATATAATCATAATTCATATATGAGGCTAGTAGTACTTTTACTTCATGTTCAACTGCATAATATCATAATTTCTCCTTATTTCTACAAATATCACTAATCTGAGTCTCTAGGCCCATTTAAATGCATGTTATATATATATATATATATATATATATATATATATATATATATAAACTAAGCAAGTAAGTTCAGTGCACTAGTAGATTTGAAGGCTGGGAATACTTGGAGTCTTTCAGAAACTTTATAAATTCAAGTAATTGTTAATGGATTATAATGAAAACCCCTTCAAAATTAATAAAATATTTTGATATCATCTTCTACACCAAATTCGAAACCCAATCCCACCTCAGAATCCACAACGGCACCACCCCCACCTAAGGCCGAAAATAGGAACAGATCTAGGATGAGATTCCAAGAAAGGGGGCAAAAAACTATAACAATCTGTTGTTGATGGATTATAATGAAAACCCCCTCAAAATCAATACAATATATTATTATCATCTTATTCACCAAATTCAAAACCCAATCCCATCGGAAACCACCACCCCTACCTAAGGCCGCGTCCAGGGACAGATATAGGATAAGATTTCAAAAAAGGGGGCAAAAAACTATAACAATCAGTAGGGTTTCAGGTGACATAACTGGAATTTTCTTAGTGTAATTTCAGTTTTGGGGAGGAAGAAAATTAGGGGATGGATTTTAGATTTGGTTTTAGATGGGGGGGGGGGGGGGGGGGGTTGTGAAAGCCTAATTTTTTTAAGGATTTTTCACTAAAAAGTTTAGGCTTTTTCAAACCGTGTCCCGTGGCTAGGGCGGCCCCCTCCCCTAGGCCCCTCACATTCACTCCTGGATGAAAATGATACAAGACTCTCATTAAGAGCTCAAATTTGTGTTAGTTAAGCACTATACCGTGTCCTTCTTTTCGCGACTACATTTGTAGTCGCGGATTCCATATCTAGGTTTTATCGACTATTATCGACTACATGTAGTCGTAAATACTTAGTTGCGAGAAACTCGCCGTTAGAGGTCACATCTAACGACAAAAGCCAATAAGTAGTCGTAATTGGTCTGGCGTCATTTACGACTACATCTGTAGTCGTGAATGACATAAACCATTATTGACTGCTGAGGTTGTCGCTAAACAAGTACAACTAACGATCACACTGTAGTCGTTATACGTTAACATTTACGACTACTTGTGTAGTCGTAAAATAATTAAGTATTAGCGACTATGGATTTCGTCGCTAGACGTTGAGAATTAGCGACTACTTGTTAGTGTTTTTAGAGACTACTTGTAGTCGCTAATGAACTTTTTTAAAATAAAAAATATGTTTCCGAATTATATTTAATTGCAATTTTTTTATTATTGCAATTAAATATAATTAAAAAACATTTTTTTATTTTTTATTTTTTATTTTTTATTTTTTATTTAAAAAATACAATTAATAATTAAAAATACCAATTACAAAAAAACAATTAATTAAAAATACCAAATAATATACTAATGCATTGTTTCAAACCAAAGTCAAAATAAAAGTCAAACTATAGTCAAAGTCTTATTACATAATAAACAGAAATAAAATAAACACCAAAATAACCAACATAGCCCAACCTACAGGCTATATAAACGGGTCTCCAGTTCTCCATCAGACTCATCATCATCATCATCATCTTCATTCTCATCTTCATCTTCATCATTCTCTTCATCACCATCTTCATCACCTCGGCTCTCAAATACACAACCTGCTGGAGGAGTAGGGTTCACAGACATAGACTAAAAAGGGGGCAAATCCTGTTGTACTCTCATCTCGTTAATCCATCCCATCGCATCAGTCACAGATTCCCGAGAGTAAACCGGAGAAACAATGCTAGTAGATGGTATATCAGGGCGTGTATACGGTGGAAGTCCCTAGACTACTCGAAACTCATTTATTGCCGCCATCATATTCGTGTTATGCTTGTCTTGTGACGGGGTAGTCGATGGACTCGAGACACGTTTCTTCTTTCTCGGTCGGCCCATACCCGATGTCCAACTCCTCTTTGGCGAGCCCATAAACTTAGCAGCATCCCTCACCGACTCAACTTGCTCCTTAAGCGACAAGTCTCGAGCTTCAAATGACTCAGATTGACTCTGGGTCACTTTCTCATTCATTTTCTCCCTTAACACTTTCTGTTTAATTAAAGACATGAAGAAAAAAAATTAATATTAAAGTCAAATAATGAATAAAATTATAATTAAAAAGTAAGTGTAAAATAAACTTACATCCGCGTCCTTAAGACCTTCTGACCTCCATTGCTTTGTCTTCTTGCTCTTGCCTACAACCTCGAAAAATGCACCCATTTGTGGAATGGTTACTTGTTGTTGCGTAGCCTCATCCCTCACCGTCAAAGTCCCATCCTCTATCGCCTTTAGAACACCCTGTTTCACTAAAAAAAATTAGTAAATATTCTAAATATTTTAAACACCTAAATAAAAATCTAACTACCTCATAAAAAATATCCCTAGTGCGGGAATATTTCCGAGAACCTGCCCCACTTTTATTCTTTTCCTTATTTCGATTTAATTTATTCATTTTAGCCTGGTGCTGGAAAAATTTAATATCAAATACTTATAACATTATATATAATCTAAATGATAAAATAAAGAAAGAAAGAAATATATACCCTTGCTTCTTTCGAACCCCACAACTTACAACACCTCTCCCAAATCTCATCGGATTATTCACTCGGTTTATTTCCCTTCAAGAAATAGTCTATCTTCGTATAATGTTTGTAGTCTTTGTACCTAAGACGCATGGTATCATCTAAATTCTCAGCAATATCTTTTCAATCAGACCTTTTCCTCCAATTAGCAATATCGAAAAATTCCTATATCCAAAATATTAATTAAAGTTAAATTAAATTAAAAAGTTATCCTACATATGTATTAATGGTGGGATTAGTACAAAAATTACTGATAATCGCTTAATAACTGCTACTTTATCGGAAGCGGAACTTTATCCCACACTTTGTAGCACGGTGGTATCCTCTTTCGAACAGTTAGCCCGACCACCTGGCTAACGTGTTTCTCGTATTTACCCGAGGGATTCCACGTGTCATCTAGTATGCAGAACTCCACCGGCAAAGTATACCCTACCGCCTTTAGTGCCCAAATGGCAGTTTTCAGTGCCGCGGTTCCCCTCTTGTTGCGCTTAATTGGTTCTGTTTTAAATTTAATTTATTTTTTAATGTATATTTTGAATTTAAAATAATTTTGGATGAAATTTTTTTTATATACCCGGTTGGTTGTTACAATTAGTAAGGTCTTTGTTTGGATTTCGGTTTGGATCGCAGCCCCACCATCCCCGCCGTGACTCCTAGCTATCACATCAACCATCTATTTTGCAATATATTTAAGAGATAATATCAAATTAAGTCCAAAAACACAACATTCCACCTCTATAGAGTCCAGGAATTTTTCTACCCCCATGAAAGTCCATTTTTTTGTAGTATTCCATCGGTACCCCTATTAGTTACAACTTTTATATTTATACAATATCATTTAAATTAGTAACAACTTCTAATTTATAGCTAATCAAATAATATCCCTTAATAATAGCTAATAATTATAGTAATATTGTTATTGTATTCCACGATTCAAGATACACATTCGTCCATTCATAAACTCGAGTTTACTCTGCAACTCTTGCTGCAATTCACACAGATTCAACACTTGTAAGTTATCATTATACTATCAACGAGTTTTCAATTAAATTTCTTGCATTAAGCAACATTAATAGGTGTATATTTGTCAGACATGCTTGTTGTTTTTCGTTACTTGGAGGAGAAAGCATTGAAGCTATTCAGATTGTTCGATTCGTATCAGTCGGTTAAGGATTATATGAATGAATATGGCCTACCTTGGTCGGGAAGAATATTGGTCAGGAGAAAGCATTGAAACTATTCATTTTAATTTCGTATTCCTTTTTGTCTTGATCTTATGTAATAAGTGATTCCCAGGAATCACATATAACAATCTTGTATTGTTTTTCATTTAAGAATAAATGCGTTTTCACTTTAATTGGTTCAATTTTCTGTCTTGTAGCTGTCGTTTTAGTTTTAATTCCCACACACCGACATTATAAACTGGCACACCACCAAGATCAAACCTATAACCCACCTCCACATGTTCTTATTTATTTATACTATTCGACAACCCAATAGTCTTAGGTTACACTCCATCAGAATTACACAAATAACCCACCAACTCATCTTCCAGTTTAAACTAAACCATTTTTAACCAACCCATTGATTTTGTAGTACAACCCATCAAATTTACATGCGCATCCCAATACATATTGTATCTTACTTCCATCAAATTTAATACTAAATCCAACCCATCAATTTATACATCCAACCCATCAACTTTCAAACATAACCCATCAATGTTGATTAACCGTTTTATTCTCTTTTCCATCATCACGTTCGCTTCTCTTCTTACCCGTACTCAACGACACGCCTTCTACAAAATCATCGTCGCTGTTTTCCGTTGCTTTTCCTTTATTTTTGACGCTAGTATCACCTACATCATCGGGTTTTCCAGTCACTCTCAGTTTATTCGTTCTCATAGGTCCTTCGTCGGCGGTAGGTTGTTGTGGTATATTTGTCCTCGTCATTTTCTATGATTCCGGTGGTGTATTGAGATGAGGGCTAGGGTTTAGTTGGTTGAATGTTTGATAGACGGTGTGTTGTTCAGATTTTGATTTTTGTTTTGACGCTTGTTTTTTTTTAATTAATGGTGTGTGATAATATTTTGCATGAAATCAACGCATTTGGTTATGGGAACTGAAGAGACAATCAACGGTTGAAGGAGGGCAATTGAGTCCTTTGTAATGGGTTGGACCTGATGGGCAATGGTACAACCTCTAAGGACTCTATTAATAAATCACCCTATATTTAAAATACAAAAATAAAATTAAAATGAAAAACTAAAAAAATATTACATCACCAAATTAAATACATAAATATAAAATTAAATAAATAAATATTATTACATCGCCAAATTAAATACATACATTTAAATTAAATACAAACAAATATTACAATACCAAATTAAATAAATTAGACAAATTTAAAAATATAATAATACATCCGTTCCACTTACTATCTGTATTAAACAAGAACAAAATTAGTCATATAATAAATTAATAAAATACATAAGTTTTGTTTTTGATATTTCAAAATAGTCTCTTTTTTTTAAAAACATTTTATCTCAAATTATTTTCAAGCAACTCGGTGAAAGATGTGTTAGTCCACTTGTTCTTCACCGTCACGTGCATTAGCTTCGCGGTGAAATTTAATGAACTCATTACTGTACAATCAGGGTATAACTTAGTCTCCAATTCCTAAAACATAGTTTCGAAACTGCCACGTGTTGAATTGTTCGAGTCTATCATCTCGGTGTCACCCGAATGCCCACCACCCTCGTAATTAGGTCTCAAATCTTTTCATACATTCAACGTTTAATTTTCTACATATCGAGTCTCGGGAGTTCATTGTTCTCACCATACTTTGTCCAAATCTCATACGTGGATTAAAACCCAAATTGTAAAAGATGTGACCTAACTTTGTCGACGTTAAACCGACAATAATTCGAACACCCATTACATGGACAAAACAAAGTTTCATTAAAATCATCTTTTTTTTAGCAAATGCGAGAAATTCTTCTATCCCCTTAACAAATTCACGCGAAACAAGATGAGCGGAATTAATCCAACTTTTATCAATACCCGAAGCCATCCTCTATTATCAATATAATCAACTATACCAATATAAAAGAATACAAAATAAATATTTCATTTGTGCATTTATTTCTCAAACAATACTATATCATATAGATTATAAAATTAAAACATGTTTCTAACAACCTAATCATACTATTTAACATTAACTACACAATTGTAATAAAATAAAAGAAATTTAAAAAGTTTTAATGAAGAAAAATACCTAATTCTGAGCAAATTTGGTTGGAGAAATTGATAACTGAGTAGGTCCCACGTTGTTGATTGGCCCGGGAAATCTTTTCCACGTGTTGAAATAATATTTGATTATGATTAGTGGGAAAAAATTGGAAGAGTTTTGAGAGAATAATGGGAAATTTATAAAATAGTGGGTATTAGGGATTCCAATTCGCAACTATTTGTAATAAATAGCTACGAGCATTCGCATCTACATGAGTAGTCGCTAAAGATGTACAAGTAGTCGTTATTAATTACTACTAATGACTACCGAAGTCATCGTTAAATGCAAAAGGTCATTCGCGACTACTCATGTCGGTGAATAAAAATAATTAAAAATTTAAAAAATACTAGCGACTACGTATACAACATTAACGACTACTTTTAGTAGTCGATAACAACAAAATGTACTTACAACTACTTAAGTAGTCAATAAAAATGTAAAATAGTCGTAAAAACAAAGTAGTCATTAAAGACCTATCTTTAGCGACTACAGTTATGTAGTTGGGAAAGATTTAGTCGCTAGAGATCACGCGTGTAGTAGTGAAGGGTATATATATAAATTTGGCTCATTAATTGGGTAAAGCCCTCGTCTGGCCCGCTAACTATGCCCAAAGTGCGCGGTCCGCCCCTATCTTCAAAATTACCCTTTTACGCCCCATATCTTCACCTTTTGTGACACCGTTAGCCCTTTTTTCATTTTTATGTCAGTTGACCGTTAGTCAACGCCACACTGCGCCACCTCAGCGCCACCTTACCGCCTCTGTCTTCGTCAGCATCGTCCCTAACTTAAAAAAAACCTTTGAAGGTTTGAAGGCTTCAAACCTTCATCAAAGGAGGATTCCGAAAAATCAAAAAAACATTCTACTTCTTTATTATTAATCTGAACACTTAAAACTTGGATTAAGAACCCATTAATCAATTAATACACCATGAGATCAAAACACTTAAGGAAACGGAAGAAATATCATTTATTTTAGCATAATAAAACCCTCAAAACATTACTCTGCAGAAAACCCTCAATTATTTTATTCTCCTAACACAAAAAAGATCGCTTCTTGAGATCAAGAAACCTACACTTTTGGTAATTTGTAAAGCATATATAAGTGGTTAAGTAATTATAAAAGGTGGTTCTCCTTGCCAATAAACAAAGTAAATCAAGAAACCTACACTTTCTTGAGATTCACATATTTGTTTTCACACCCTTTTAGCTCAAGACACAGATCATATTTTCTCTTTGAAGAATCTTCTTCACCAACAATCTCAGTTGAAAACGATGATCTCCTCGGAGAAGTACTAGTTAATTTAGTCGCACAATGATTCCCTTCGGGCTCTTCAAAAAGTGCTCTTTTTAGAAGTATCATCCATTGAAGTAACAACTTCAGATGATGCACAAGACAAGTCCATAGCACCTGAAAGAGTGTTGTAATCCACAACCCCTTGTAAACATTCAGTGAAGCTCATGTAAGAAGAATCAAACCCTTGTAGGTTAACCGGAGATAATTGATTATAAATCCAGGGATTTTCACCATTGAATGGAATTGTAATCCTTCCTATTCCCATGCAATCATGGTGGAAATCGGGATACATGTATGAATTTGCGTTCCTGTTATCATCAGTCATCGATCGATCGATCCTAAAAAGAATTTGTTTTTGTCGATGAAAAGAAAGAAAAAGTTTTTATGTGCGTTAAACTCTCAGGAGAGAGAATATGTGTGCTAAACTGCGCCAATACCACGACTTTTAAAAAGTTGAAAATAGTTTTGTTCAGACTTTACTTTTCTTCCGTTTCCTTAAGTGTTTTGATCTCATGGTGTATTACTTGATTAATGGGTTCTTAATCCAAGTTGTAAGTGTTTAGATTAATAATAAAGAAGTAGAATGGTTTATTGATTTTTCGGAATCCTCCATTAATGAAGGTTTGAAGCCTTCAAACCTTCAAAGGTTTTTTTTAAGTTAGGGACGATGCTGACGAAGACAGAGGCGGTGAGGTGGAGGTGAGGTGGCGGTGAGGTGGCGCTGAGGTGGCGCAATGTGGAGTTGACTAACGATCAACTGACAAAAAATGAAAAAAGGGCTAACGGTGTCACAAAAGGTGAAGATATGGGGCGTAAAAGGGTAATTTTGAAGATCAGGGGCGGACCGCGCACTTTGGGCATAGTTAGAGGGTCAGGCGATGGCTTTACCCTTAATTAAATAAGCCAAGTTCCAAACTTAAAATTCAGTCTCGTTTACCAAATAAGGTGAATTCAAACTTGCATAAACTCAACTCAGTAAATTTGTGAATAATTTGGTAATGGTTCTTTAAGTGTTTGCTAGTAGGCTTAATAGATATATTTAATTAAAAATAATCTATATATATATATATATGTATACAAAAATTCAAAACTATGTAAATATATATATATATATATATATATAATTTAATTTGTAACTAAAATATTTTATTATTATGTAATTTTTTTTCTTTAAGCAAACTTATGTAATATATTGTATATTAATTTTACTTATCCTCATTTTAAATCATTAATAAATCCAAAAAAAATTAAATATATCATAGAAATATAAAAGAGATTAAAATGAGTCTCATACAAGTCTTAAACGAATCAAGTCAACCCGAGCTCAAATTTATAAGAAAAATTAATGAGCCAAGTTCAAATTTGAATATTAAGACTTGTTTCGAACTCAAGACGAGTTCAAAATCACTAATATATTACCAAACAAAACTCAAGATAACTAACATTCGATTCGATTCGATTCATTTCGCTTGCAAGCCTACCACTACCTTTACCTACACTTATGGTGTAAGCTTCCACATAAGCTTCGTGTATTTGTGGGCCCAACTTGTCTTTTACTCCCTCCGCCCATCAATGTTTGTCACAATTTCTAAAAATAAATGTCTACAAAAGGTTGTCCATTCAAAATACCAAGAAACTATTTTACATTTTCTATCAATTCTATCCTTATTTAATGTTCAAAAGCTTATTATCATTAAATTCATTTACTTAGTTAGTTGAGGGTAGTTTAGTAAAAATAGAGGAAATTAATTGTTTTTCTTAATTTATATAAAAAACATGACAAATATTAACGGACAAAAAAATAGTTTTGTTAAACATTTACTTTTGTAAGGTTTTTTTTATTAAAATAACTTTTTGTGGGGTTGATATATAAGGGATAAAAGACATCTTCTTTAGTAGAATTACATTCACGTGTACACTAATTTGCATATTACATAGTCATTTTTAGATTTTTTTATTTTAATTTTTTTTTTTAAAATTATTGACGATTTGGCATGGAAAGTTAAGTAATTGGCGATTTGGCACAAGAACGGTGTCTCGCTTACCGCCCCCTCTTGTTGGGTGTTGATCAACCGACAACCCTTACATTAAGACGTAATTAGGACATAGGGTGGTATCCTACTTACCCCCCTATTCGTAAAATTAATCTTTTTACGCGCGGTGGACTAGCCACCGCCTAAAGCGTAAATAAAATTTTAAGTAAGGGCGGTCATTCGACAACCACCCTTAACAGAAATAAAGAACTGCAACTACACATCATAAACCCATTACAGGAAGAGGAAGCAAATACCACATCGAGCGAGAACCTACCGCCCCGCCGTCGTTCGCCGTCTATTGCCTTTCTTCCCGTCGATTGAAGCTCCTACTCAAGCCCATCTTGCATTAAACCTAAAATCTAAGGTTAGGGTTCTAAAACTTTTAATTTTTCTTTAATTTCGATTTTTATAATTGATTTATAAATGCATGCTTGAACATTATTATACCTAAAGTATATTGGAGTAAGTTCGTGTTATATTGTTGTAAAATCTATTGAATTAATTTCATAATTTTAGGCAATTGCAAAATTGGTCCTTTTTAATTTTGATAAATACACTATTAGTCCTTTAAATTCATTTTAATTGCAATAGTAGCCCTTTTAATTGTATATATAAGGAAGTTCAAAAAAAGTTAGGTTTTTAGTTAATTGCACAATTAGGGTCTCGAATTTTAGATAATTGCATAGTCGGTCCTTTTAAGTTTTGATAATTGAACTATTAGTCCTTTAAGATCATTTTAATTGCAATATTAGCCCCTTTAATTTTATATAATGGGAAGTTTAAAGAAAGTACGGTTTTTAGTTAATTGTACAATTAGGTTCTCGAATTTTGACTAATTGCACAATTGTTCCTTTTAATTTTGATAATTGCACTATCGGCCATTTATTTATTTACCAGTTCTTATTTCTTGCTAGTATATAATGGCCTCTTCACCGTCCTAGTTTGAGGGGTGGTTTCCCGTTTTCCGTCCTAACTTGCCGAGAGCTAAAATCATTAGGGCGGTAACCAAGATACCGCCCAAGTATCTGAATTTTATTCTTTTTGTAAAATAAAAAACTCTAATTAATATTATATAGACGAACCCAAATCAAATTTAAACAACAACAATAAAGCAAACAAACCCAAATCAAATTTAAACAACAATTGTTTTGTTCGATTACACACGAAACAAGTATAATTCGACAATATTACAACAAAATAATAATTAAAGCTTGGGTGAAACTATTTTTTATTTTTCCTAGGCCTACCACGAGTCTTTTTGTTGTGCCCGTATTGTTTGCAAGTACCACACCGATTGGTATCTCAATCTACTCTAACATCCATTTCATTGTGAATCCGGGAAGACCTCCTTCGACCACTCCTAGTAATTTTTCTAGACTTACATGCCATAACTTCAACGCATTCGTAAGTTGGATAGTCGATAACATCCATAAAGGGATGAAACTTTTAGGCATACGAATCCATGTACTTCAACAACATTAAATATTCAGAATCATACGCGTGGTATCCTTTATCTTTATCGTAAGTTTGAGTAATACAAATGAAATGACCACATGTACGGTGCAACATTTTCCACATTCCACATGTACATAATTGTTCGTTGACATTTATGATGAAACTCGTTGTATCACTATCTATCTCCTACCATCCAATGCATTAACGACCCATATCTCACCTTCTTCATTGTAAAGCTCAGCTTATAAACAGTCGCATATACTTCACTTTTATAAAGTTCAATGTCGACCTTCGGTATGAATACACTTCCTTTTGCCAAATCATCCTTCCCTTTTTGTCTCATTTCCACAAAGTAACTGGAACTTTTCTGAAATGTCAACAATACAATAGTCGTTTCAGGCAACCCCCTAACTCCTTTCAAAATGCTATTAAAAACCTCCAATAAGTTTGTTGTCATATTACCATAACAGTACCCGCCTTCATGTGCAAGAGACCATCTTTCCTTTGGGATATCTTCAATCCAACAATTGTATTTCTTGTCATTTAACTCGCAAAATTGTCGGTAATACTTATCAAATTCATGCATATCTGACATGTAAGCAAGATCAACAAAAGTCTTCTTTGCCACTCGATTTTTGTATATGTGATTCAAATTGCTAGCTAAGTGACGCAAACAAAATCGATGAATCTGGAAACACATCGGCCACGCTCTTCAATATACCTCTATGTCGATCCGACAATAAACATATGTTTTGGTTTTTCGTAACATATTTTTTTAAACAAGTCAAAGAAAAAGTCCATGTGTATGTCGAGTCAACATCGGCTAACGAATAAGATAACATTAATAGTTGATTATTCGCATCTCACCCAACCGCAATAAATAGTTTACCATCATACTTCACATATAAATGGGTTGCATCAATGCTAACCACGGGCATCATATGCTTGAAAGCTTTGATATTAGCTTCATATGCCCAAAAAACCATATTAAACGTAGCTTTGTTACCCACAACATGTTTATACTCAAACTCGTATATTGTTCCCCGGTGAGTGACTGGTAAAGCACCAAAATATTTTGGTAAATCCTTGACCGCACCTTCATATGTTCCAAATAATTTTTCAAGGACTTTTTGTTTGCCCCGCCATGCCTTACCATATGAAATCCAATGGCCGTAATCCTTATGAATTTGAGTTTGTATCAATCTAATTTTCATAGCTATATCGGTCTTCACCATTCTGAATACTTCATCTCTAACAAAATCTGAAGTCAATTGTCAGTGATTTTTTACAAGAATTATGGATTGACGCTTATGTTCTTCTAACATAGTAATTTCTCACACATTACTACGACTAACATAAATACCACGAATATAAAATCCCCAACCGTCTTTGGCATGTACACAAATGCATGTAATGTTGATTTGTCCTTTCCGTTTTACATTCCTTGTGAATTTTAAGGTTCCACCTACTCACGTCCAACAAAAGTGCATGCCTTGAAGCGTATCGCTCACCCAACATGAGTTGAACTCCTTTCACCATAGAAGATGGTTGACTTTATTGCCAATCATGACATTCTCCTTTTTCGCTCATATCAAGAGGACTATAATTGTAATTAGTTGGATTAGAATAATCATCATCGTCATCTTCATCATTACCGCTATCTTCATTATTATCACTATAAATATGAAAACCCTCTTCATCGGATGCCTCCGATTCGCTTTCGCTTTCACTTTCATTTTCACTATCAAATTCGTGAATTATCTCGTGAATCGGCTCAAGAGGTATGACTGTGTTACCCCACTCATAATTCTTTTTTTTACCCTTCTCGCGAGAAGTGGACGCTTGCGTTTTACGAATCTCATTAATCTTAGTGTAAATCTCAATAGCATGGTATTGATCGTTCCTCGCCCTACCTATCATCGCATTGATCGTGTCCTCCCCAACTACTATAGCATAAAACCATGGAGGTTTTGACAATATTGGACATCGCCATATCAAATCAAAAATAACTTCATTTACATTCCAATTGCAATTCGAACATACTGCTTGTTTTAAACCAATTAACCCGATATCTCCTCTGGTCATAAACGCTTTACCATCTCCCACGACATATTCAACAACGCCGTTACCACTCCCAACCATATGGACTTTAATTAGTTGATTTGGACCAGCGAGTCAAAAGTTATGCCTGTTTTTACTAAAGTGTGTACATCAGATGCGGGATTTATTTAGTGGACTTAGGCCTTAATTTCTTAATTAAGCCCATAGTTAGATCTAATCCGATTTTAAGCATTATATAAGCTCCTTTGGACCTCAGCTTTACATACGCTTCCATATTTCCAACATTCAGAAGACATCAAAAAGGTAGAGAGACGAGCAAAAGCTGGAGAAACTCCTTTCTCCAACAACAGCTCAAATTAATTCCTCTATCTAGAATTTATTTCTGTTTTTAGGAATATGTATTCTTTTCATTTTTTTCTGTTTTTAATTTCATTATGAGCTAAAATTACATATACTTGAGAATCGCATAATGGGTTAAGCCCTAGTTTATTTAATTTAGTATTTTCGGATTTGAGATTATCTTAATTTAATTTAAGTTAGGTTTTTCATATTGTTTATTACTTTATGCTTATTTACTAATTTTAATTGAGCCAGGAATTAGAATTAGGGTTGAGTAATTAGGCTATTCACTGACATCGGGGGTTTAATTACAGACTTATGTAATAACCGTGTGGTGTCCGTTACTAACCGACAGGCTTGACTAACCACATATCCAATTAGGTAAGAAACTTCACATCCGTAAGTAAATTTACTACCTTAGAGGGTTTTATCTTAACGTAGGATAGCTCCTAATCCACCCGACAGGGGGTTTGGAGATTGTAGAACCCTAACTAATATAGAATTACCAACTTGTCCCTTAAACGAAAGCACTAAATGTATGAACTTAGGTGGATCCCTAGTGAGACTCAAGTATAGCTCTCATATTTGTGTCTGCTCTTATTGCTTTTTAGTATTTTATTTCGGTGTAGCCTTTTAACACTTTACTCTATTGCATCCTTAGATATAATACAAAGCCAAACAAATATCTTTATATATTACTTTTCTAGTTTTAGCAATTACATCTACTTAGTTGATTAATACCAAAGTTTTAACTATCCGTCCCTACGAACGAAACTTAATTTTCAGAGTATTAATTGGACAACCGTAAACTTGCGGTCTGTGGATCCTTTATTTATAGTTTAAATTTATCACACCTCAGGAACCACCAGATTACTTGCTAGTTCTCAAGCTAAACTATCATAAGCTTCTATCTATCCTAGTTTACTTTCTTGTCTTTGATTTAAGTCTGTTTAGAGTCATAAAAACCGAATAAATATTTCTGAGTCTTTCCTTTTCACCGTATTATTCATCTAGCTTATTTTATTTTCAATTTATATTTGAACGAGTTCTCTTAAGTTTCGTAGTCTCTAAGAACGAATACTACTTATCATTAAAACTTGCATACGATCTGTGATACTTGCAGTGAGTAACGTGCTTGGTTAGGGTGATACCTGCATCTTTATTTTATCACACTCTACCAGACACCACTTATTGAGCATGTTGAGGTCGAATTTTCATTGGTCATTGAAAGACTTAATCACGGTCGGGTATGGATTGATATTCCAATTTAGGGAATATATGACCTAAGACTAACACGTAGGTAACATGAATCGTCTTATGTCGTGTGTATTTCATATGGATAATCTAGTTTCACTAATTTTTTATGGTTAAAAAGATATTGTGCATTGGATTTTTCACTATTTTTGTATTATAGACCATTTATATACAAACTCTGGAGGAGAGATTAACATATGTGAAGGCATTTAATTCACTTAAATCATTTATCCCTACTTTTTACCTTTATTTCTCAAAAATGAAATGGTTAGTGATTGTAATTAAGGCTCTTCCTGAACATCCAAAAGTATTTAGTCTTAATCCAACGACCATTGATTTTCCACATCACTATCTCCTACCACATCCCTTGATTCTCATTTGAGTGGAAAACTCTCAAGTGACTATATAAACTCTTCGCTGTCTACGCTTCACTTACCTTTCACTCTCTATTTCTCTATTTCTCTCTTTCTATACATTTTTCCTCATTAATACCAGCACTAAAAGCGTGTGATGATAAGATTGAAGATTACCAGCCTCTCAAACAGTTAAATTTTGTGTTCTTTTTTAAGAGAGGGGAAATATATCGGGTAGAGAGAATTAACAAGATTTTGTATCAATTTGGGGGTTCAGTTAATTTTGTTACATTATTATCTACGTATTAAAGCTTAACAAACTTCTTTGTTTTGCAGGATCTATTCTACATTAGCAGAAAATCGAAATTAACAACAATTTTGTTGTCACTGTTTATTTGGTTTATCTAGGTAAGAATTTCTCTGATCTAAATGATATGTATTTAATTGTTGAACTTTTATAACTTATTATTTATTTTTAACTAATCATAATGCAATAATAATTGGTATGTTCTTTTGACCCTTTTTATTGTGTGCTTATTTTAAATTTTTCTATTATGGTGTATATAATTTTTTATTTAATGTGAATTTAATTGTAAAACTTTAGTCAGTAAAGATAATTTAACCTTTTATTCTAACATTTATTAAATGACAAATGTATATTAATAATTGAGTTTAAGCGCCCTATAGATCCATGTAGTAACTATTAGAGTTCAAAATTATTGTATAGCGATTTGAAAGTTTAAATAAAATATGTTAAGCCATATGGTGCATATTTTGTACAATAACCCGTTTTTTATATATGTATATGTGATTTTAATACTTTTAGTAACTCTAAATATTAAAATTGGCACCAATGATCACAAAATCTTTCATCGTTTTATTTTTAACTTCAGAGAAAGTCTCATGGTTGTCTTTGTCGATAGCAAGACCGTAAAGGTATTTGAAAAAGTCAAACACATCCATAACCCCATGAATAGAGTCGAACTTTACAATTTCTAGATGTTACTAAACATTTTAAGTAGTCTTGTATTGGTCCCTTAATTGAAATAGGTGTCAAAAGACTACTTATTAATTTTTTTCAGTATACATTCCATTTTCTTGTTATTTTGATTGTTACATATGTAAAATACATGCTATTTTCAAACTATAATAATTTTTACTCTTATTTTCATAATAACAAAATAAAAATCAAAGATTACGACATTATAACTATTATACCAAAATATCTCTCCTACAAACAACCTATCACTTAAAAAATAAGAAAGGCCTTTATCGTTATGATACTTTACATTTATTCGAGTTTTTGGCAATTTTTTCATGATAATTTATGATTTTTTTTATATAAGTATATACTATTGGAAAATATTTTTTATAAAAGAAAAAATTATTTTTAACAAAAAAAATTAACAAAGATATTTACAAATCAAGATATAGGTGGAGGGTCGGATTTAAATTGGTCATTTTAGATTTTAAAGTAGTTACCACATTCATTTTTTTACTTGGATAGTTTGAATATGTTTCATTTTCAATCTCTAAAGAGAAATTATTTTATATGCATTTCTTACTCAGTCAACTGTCTCTTTAATGCAGACGTATAAAACGTGTCTATTGTTTTTTTTTTGTCCATCAAATTGTTTTTGGTGATAAATGATCATTATAGCGTCTTTCCTTACAAACTAATTTTGACAGAATACCCCTCTTGCACATACCCGCTTCCGTCTTCTTGACACCACCATGCACAATGATTGTGGGGCTTCAGATGTGAGAAATACCACCACATGGTAATTTTATGCACTAAATAAAGCACCATTATGCATGGTGGTTGCAATGACATGGAAAAGAAAGGGGAATCAAACAGAAACTTGATAACTAGTTATAGTAGTCTTCAATCAGAGAACTCACAACTAAATAATTCATCTAATATAAATATAAAAATAAGACTACTAATGAAAAAAGAAATCAAAATGCTTCAGAAGAATGGAACTTCCATGTTTAATAATTTGTCTTATATGATTGATTTTTTTTAATTCTCATTAGGTTTTCGTCTTATGGAGTACATAAAAAATAACTGTGCACACCATATTAAAATAAAAAATAAAATGGCTAGATTTCTGAAAGAATCAGATGCTTTGGAGACTTTATTGGAGTTACCCAATGGAGATGGAATTTTTTATAACAATGTAACAGAAGCTGCTAAGACTTTGACAAATATTCGATTTTCTAAATCCAACATAAGCCTGGAGAGAGATATTCCAACCATAGGAGAATCCTCGATTGCTACAAGGAGAGTTAGAAGAGAAGTCCGAAAACCCAAAAAAAATAAAAAGTAGAGTTTCTAGTAATTTATACATTTATCTTTAATTATGAAACTGTATAACTGATTTCTTAGAGATTGTACAAGTTATCGAAGTAGCAGACTATATAAAGCAAGAATTGTAATAGATTTGAATCGTATGTCCATACTTTTTGCAATTTCTCATCTACTTTATTCATATCTCATAGTTGTGCTTTTCTTTTCTGCTTCTTCATAATATATCTCTATCCATTCCCATCAGACTTCAATTATATGAAGATCAAGAATTGTGTGATAGCCGCAGTCTGGTCTGTACAACAAATAAAGAATTAATGACCACACCAATAGAAACCATATTAAATTTGTTGCAAATAAAATCAAATTGCAACCATGGTCTACTATTTTGTTGCTATTTTTTAAAATAACAATTCATACTTAACATAATTTTATATCAATAATACAATTAATAAACTACATAACCAAATAAATATCAAAACCTACCCATTTTTTGATTTTATATAATTTCATTTGACCTAAAAAGGCCACATGCCTCTCCCATTCTTTCATCTCTTCGTAAACAAAAGAACGGGGGAGTAACACCTTCATAAATACCTCCAATCTCATCTCATCTCCATCTCTACCGAATTCAATACCTTACACCATTGTATTATGTTCTCTTTCACAGTACGATGAACATTCTCTGCCATATTTTTCAAGTCTTCTCCACGGATTATCCACCGCCTCTTCTCCACCACGATTATCCATTGTATCTTCTACATCGATTATCCACCATGCTTCTTCACTGAGATTCTTCATTGATTCTCCACAACCGCGTAAGTGAATCCTCTCTTCTCAAATTGTTAATTTATGTTGTATGAGATTTTTGTTGTGCGATTTCAACTTCTCAGAGAGCGGGAAATCTCATTTTAGAAATTTCCTCTCATTTTTTAATCATATTCATGTTGTGTGAGATTTTTCATTCATTTCCAAGTCAAGCTTTTGTGTGTAAGAGATTTTTTTCTTTTATGTAAAGTAATGTGATTTTTTTTTCAACAATTAATATTAATACAATGTATAAATGTAAATATTTAGAAGAGAAGTAAGCTTGTTTTCCAAGAAATAGTCGTAGATGGAGTGACTATGGACTATGTGGAATAAAATTAATCAAATCCAACCGATTCAAATATATCTATCGAGAGATAATATATTAATGAAAATGAGACACAATAAATTTGTGGTATTAAATTCTAAGAGTTATGAAATGGGCAATCCATCAAACACTTAGCATATGCACAATATACCATACCTATATACAACAATAGAAGAGATAATTACTCAAACACTCGCATGGAAGACAAGATAACTAGCGATGATATAGATAAATAATAAGTCACGATGCAGGCAAGAAAGTAAATAGTAAGAAAGAAAGTAGTACACATGATTTCAAGTGATTTGACTCATGTAGGCTTAGTCTACTTTCTAAGGTCTATTTAACCCTTAGGACTTGGAAAGATCTTCCAATATAATCTTTTGTGTCTCATAACAAAGGTAAGAGCATAAATCTTAACAACCACTTCAAAAAAACCTTTGTAATAGGTAGATGGAAGATAGAAATTATATAAACAAGTATAGACTGTATAACAGATATTATCATGGTTTCCTTTCCCTCCTCAGAGAGAAACTTGTTACTCTAGTGACTTATCATAGTGTTTATTCTATCTAGAAGCCAGTTAAAGGATTTTATCATGGATATTCCCCAATTAGAGGGGAGTCCTAGATAGTTCCCTAAGACTTTTAGTCTTTTCATTCTTAGAATTTTTGCAAGTTTTTTAGCTTCATCCTTGGGGATGTTTGCACTAAACAGTACACCATTCTTGTTTAAATTACATTTCTGACATAAGTCCATTCCATAGTCATCAAGTGTTCCTTTAAAGGTAGTGAATTCATGTTCATTTGACTTTAAAAAGAAAAGATTATCATCCGCAAAAAGGATATGTGATAGTGAGGGGCAGTTTATACTAATTTTCTTACCTTCAATTACTTTGTTCTCCATTTTATCCTTTATTAAGGTAGTTAGAGCTTGAGTGATTATACAAAAGAGTAAGAGGGATAAGGGATCCCCCTGCCTCAATCCTCTAGTAGGTTTATTTATTGGAAGTTTAGTTCCATTGAAGTTAATTGTATAAGTTACAGTTGTTATACACATTAGAATCCAATTGACACATATATTGTCAAATCCTTTTTTTATGAGCGAATCTTTTAGGAAGTCCCATTCGACATTTTCAAAAGATTTTGATATGTCTGGCTTTACAACTGCATAACAGTTAGGTGTTTTTTTTCTTTTTTTCTTTAAGAAGTGGCATGCTTCATAAGCAATCAATATGTTTTCACTTATTGCCCTACTTGGAATTAAGGCAGTTTGGTTTTCTTCAATTACGTGGGGCAAAAGAGGTTGAAGTCTTAGTACCAATATCCTTGCTATAATTTGTAAATAAAGTTAGAACAACTTATTGGCCTGTAATGCCCTATGTTTTTGGTTTTTTATCTTTGGTATTAGTGTAATGTATGTTTGTTTTATACATGTAAGATCACTTTTGTTATACATAAAATCTGTGACCATTTTAAGTAGATCTAGTTTTATGGTTACCTAGTGGTGTTTATAGAAGAAGCTAGAGTAGACATCTAGTCTGGAGGCTTTGTCAACTCCTGGTGTCCAGACTGCCTCTCTGAGCTCTTCAATATTTAATGGTTCAAACAATTTTCTATTCATTACCTCTATAACATAGGGTTTTATCTTGTTTATATTGTGAGCATAGTCTCTAACTCCATCAGTTTGGTATATTTTATCACAGTATTCCTTAATGGTTTGTTTGATAGTTTGCGTGTTATCACTCCAAATCCCATACTTATCTTCTAACATTAGGATTTTATTTTTCTTTCTTCTTGATCTTGTGATGGCATGAAAGTTCTTTGTGTTTTTATCTCCTAGTTTTAACCAAGTGTTTCTTGATCTAGTTTTCCATTAAAGTTCTTCCGCAGTTCAAATTTCCTCAAGTCTTTTGACGTTGAGGTTGATAGTGCCTATATTAGTTATGTTGGGGTTATTAGTTAGTTCTTCTAACTCTTTCATAATTTTATTTGTTTCTTCATGCATTTGTTTTTTTCTTTTTCCCACTTTATTAGTACTCATGTAAGTATATGGAGTCTATTATTCATTCTATGAATTCCTTTACCTTTAAGGTTTTGCAGTTTTCCCATGTATTTTGTGTAATATTGTTACATTCAGTGTTATTGATCCAAGTTTTTTCATATTATTGTTTTATTTATTTTTTCTGCATGTTTATTAAAGTGAACAGTGATGGGTGAGCGGTCAGATCCTACAATAGGTAGGACTGCCATCCAAGCCTCATTATAAGTGTGTGTTATTTGTGATTTTCCACATATCTATCAAGTTTTTGTATAATGTTTTCTTTTTCATGTCTTTTATTTGACCATATGTATAAGCAACCTTGAGTTTTAACATCTTGTAATTCTAAGTTATCCGTAAAAGTTATTAATTTTTCTAGCTTCTTTAAGCTTTTTGGCTTGCCACCAAATTTTTCTAGCTTCTTTAAGCTTTCTGGTTTGCCACCAAATTGTTCATGACTATAAAGTGTCATGTTGGAATCTCCAAGAATGCTCCAACTAAAATCACAATTAGTTGGTTTACATTCCTCGATGTGTTTCAAAATTTTCTCTTTATTTTATTCCTCGGGGTTTATATATATAAAGGTAGTGTATATTTCTGTTTTATCTTCATCAATTATCTTAAAGTTCATAAAGCTTTCATTTTTCTTTAGTACAATTATATCACAAATTTTTGCATATAAAGCCAGTCCTCCCACAAGGCCAATTGGGTTCACATAATCAATTAACATCATATCAATGCTTTTTGGAAGCTCATAAACAATTTTAAATTAATTTTTTGTTTCAGAGAGAGATAGTACCTAAGGTAAGTTTTTTTGCAATACCTATTTTAGTGTTAGAACTGTCAAGTATGTGCCTATTCCTTAGCAGTTCCAACCCATATGTATCATTTCTGGTGAAGGGGTTGTTTAGGATCAACCCCGCAATCTCCATTAGCTTCATTAATCTTTCCCTCGTTCTCAGCTCTTCTCTTAGACCATAAGAGTTTGTATTGGCTTTCAGAGTACACGCTTTGCCTAGCACTCATTCTCTCCCTTGCTTTGTACTCCTCCACTCTTAGATTGATATTCTTCATCAAGTTATTCTCCTCCATTAGCCACTTTTATGTGTTTCTTGGTGTTTGAGGTTCAAAGATTTCCATTTTCTCACTATTTGATTCATAGGCTGTGATGTGTTTCTGGGTGGAGAAGATGTTTGGTTCGTATGGTTCAAAGAACAGACCATGGTGTATGAGTTTGAAGGTTTGATTTTCTGAAAAACCTTCATCGTCTTGATTAGGGTTTGATTAAAGGGGCGGATTTGTTTTGAGTGTGTCAGTTGGGCTGACTATACATTCCCATCGACCAAATAAGAGTGTTGTTGAGCTTGGGAGTATTGGGTCGAACTTAATGGGCCTCGTGCGTGTTTTAAAAATATCCAACGTTATATCATTAGATAATTTTTTCCTGGATAAAATATTTGAAATGTCCATTAAGCCCCCCGCCTTAAAAGTGAAATGACAAGTAGCCTGTACAACTTCCATGTTTATATCCGTCTATTCCAAGTTTGAAATAATCTTTTCTTTTTCCTTTTCTTTTTCCTCTTCCTTCTTCCACTTAATAGTAGAGCTCGCAGCCAGATCATTTTTTAACTCAGCCTTCTTCAGTACATTAGTGGGCGAGTTGTACTGAGTTGCTTTTTGTTTCTCCAAATACGGTGGGAATACTCTATGAATAAAGTTTGGATTTGATTTTAGAGGTTGAGTTACAATCTCTTGATAGATGATCCATCATTCCAAAATTAAAGCAAATTTCTCCTAACCTTTCGTATTTAAAGGTACCTTTGATGGATTTTTTTGACTCGCTCTTGAGAAAGAAGCTACCAATTATTGGATTTTTTACATTGATTTTAACCGTATCTTGTGAACAGATGAAGGATTGGAAGGTTGCAACGGGGGGTTGTCATACCTCAGTGACCAAACCAACATGACTAGCAACTTTCATTATGTTTTTCTCCTTGATCATTGTACATGGTAATCCATGGATATGTATCCAAAAAATGGATCGAAAGCTCTCTTCTTCCGACATCTGGACTCCAGGTATGAATTTTTGAATAAGAACGTGTTTTCCAGCTATGTTCCAAGACCGATGCTCAAAAATGTGTGAGTAATCCTCCTTGTTTTTGAATTTTATTGAGCAGTCATTAAAGCCCTTCTTCTCAATCTCTACTTTGCCTTGGTGATTGTTCTTCGAAGAAAAGTGAAACTTTTGTCGATTTGCTAATAATTTTAGCCATTAGCTTTGGCCCTTCAATTCTGGAATAGATGCTCTGGGATCATCATCATCAAGCACAAGTTCTTCCTTTCTGTACCTTTGTCTAAATTTTTGGTGTAAAATTCCATAAGGATGTTTTTATAAGGTTTATAGTATACCTTGTTTGTTGTAATAAATACTGAAATAAAGCTTAAATAACTAAAAATTGAGGTGATGGTCGGTTTAAAGAGGTTAAGGTGGATGGTATTAACGGTGAGGGGGTTGATTTATGGTGGTGGTGGTACGGTGGGAGTGGGTGGTTTAGGCTTTTAGTGAGGGGTTTGGGAGTGGATTTGTTGAAGGCATTATGAGTTGTGCCTAGGAGCATTTTTTTTGATACATTTATGGTATGATGAGGTTTTTTTGTCAAACAGAATAATAAATCAATAGATTGCGGAATACACGGATTATCCAACCAATCCTAGAATAACGATACAAATAAAGAATAACAAGAAATATAAATACGGAAAACAAACCAAACAAATGCTAAGCAAAGAATGCTCTATCACATCGACTACTAGATAATTTCCAACACTATTTACAAATATCCAGAAGCAACCAAGGATTTGCAAACAACCAAACAAACACAAAGCAATCTACAAAACGGCAAGAATAACTCAAAGCAAGAAAGCAACCAAACTTAGGAGATTGCACCACCACCACGGGCAGAAAATGCACCACGTTAAAGGATGTAAAGGATGGAGTTGGAAAGCGGAAACAATACGACAATGAAAAAGGAGAGAACAGAACATGCCATCACGCAAACAAAGGCTCCAAAACAACAAACACCCATGACTGGCCCTAAAAAGCGAAGACTGCGATTTAATGAGATTGAGCATCTTCATACTTACTGTAACACCAGAAATAGAAGAACTTGAATAAAAAGTGAGTGGAAAACACCCTCTATGTCCACTTTCACTCTGCGAATACAACAAGTCGACTCTGTCAAGCCCACACCAAACTAACAGCGCCTACAACAAGAAGAGGAACGACAAACAAAAGCAAAACAAAACATAAAACGAATAACTGACACCCCACCAAGACAAGAGCCGTGAAAGTCAAAAGAGAAAGATACGAAAACCCAAAGTTTCGAATGAACGACAAGCACCCAAGGCTCTTATTTCCGACCTTTTCTAATTCAAAAAATCCAACCCTAAGTGAACACCACTTTTTCACTTCTGGGAAAACAGAACACTAACATCACAAAACTGGTAACGTGACGGAAAATCCCACACCCCAAAAGGCCTAACATCCACTGACCCATCTCTTCCTAGATGATTTTCCTTGTTGAAGCCGAAGGGACGAGATTCGATTCAAGCATCTTTGGAATCCAAGCACAATACTCAGTATCAAACTTAGAACTGTAGCTTCTGACCAAACCCATATCGTTCATATGAGATTTTTTATCTAGTTCGATCGAAGAAGCAATTATCCAGACCACTAGTTTCTCGATCAGCATTGGAGAAGGCTTCAACAAAAATCCCTACCCAAGAAGCCCAAACCAGATCTGAAATCTAGCCCAAAAGAGAAGCTTGCAGTGCTCCCAGAAAAGAGGAAGAAACCATGAAAAACTGACAAAGTGAAGCTTTGCTAGACGGTCGAGTGAAGCTTTGATGTGGGGTGGGAAAAAATGGTAAAAAAACAGGAAGAAAAAAAAGGAGAAAAAACTAGAATAGAAGAAAAAGAAAAAGGCAAAAAATGAAAAAAGGAAAGGCGGAGAGGGGAGGACCGCCATCACCGGCAGAGAGCCACCAACGACGGTGGCCATTAGGTTTGTAAGTTTGTTTTTTAAAATTTGAAAAGGAAGTCGAAAAATACGCTAAAAATGTGTTATCTATTTAATGTATAGTGGGGTTATCCTAATGAAATGTTTTTGTTATAATAAATTTTTTTTTTGTTTGATAAAAAATAAATAAATGAAACATGAGAGATGATAAAACCTAAAGTTTTTTTTTTACTTCTAATCTATTTAAAAAAAAGTCATAGAAATTATTTGAAAAAATAATTGCAAACCTAACCTTTATGCGCTCATACTAGGAGAGCTTTTACATATAAAAAAACCCACAATCTTTGTGTAGTTTTATTCTTCTAAGTTATATCCATTATCAGTTTACAAGGAAGAAAGCCATTTTATAAAGGAAAGGATGAGACTATCTCAGTAAATGTTTAAAGGAAATTTAAAGTGTTAGCTGATTAATTTATAAGCTTAAAGACTGAATTACTGCACATGGAATCTTGAGGACTGATCTTGCAACTAAAATAGCTGGAAGCACCACTGAAAAAATAGAAGCAGCTAGGACCTTTTAGCAATTTTTATAAGTTTTGAAAATTTTGCATAAATTTTTGTGCGGGACCATGTTTGGGTAATTAAACAAAGGACTAAACGATACAATTTTGGACTGAAATTTTTACAGGAGTTGAAAATATATTTGAGTTGTTTTATGTAGTTTCGTATCAGAGGAAAAAGTTTGTTAGATACCCAATAAAAGTTTTGAAAAATGCTTAAAAATGATAAAATTTACTATACATGAATTTGAGGACTGATCTTGCAATTAAAATAGCTGGAAACACAACTGAAAAATGAAAGCAGCTGGGACTATGAAAGAGTTTCTAAACCAAGTATAGACTTTGTTCCTTGGATTATTGATGGACATTTACCGAAGAAGAAGAAGAAAAAGAAGAAGTGATTAGTAATAGATATTTTAGAAGAATTTATAACCAGGTGATAGTTGGGGTAGTGAAAAGTGAGGATGATAACAAAGCTTTTATAGTTGTTAGTATTGATAAGAGTTATATGTTAGGTATTGAAAATTGGTATGAATTATACACATATGAAGCTGAAGCTGATGCTTCAAAAAGAAAGTGGATGCCTTATACAAAAATAGATTTATCCAATCTTCATTGTCACATGCCAGAACAATCTGCTGTGATGTCCTGATCAACATTTGATGCTATTCATAGCACAATCTCGAACGAGGTATGGAGGATCCGAGATGTTATATGTGATGGACTTTACAAACAATTTGTTAAGTTCCTTTAATTTATCTAACATGATACCATATATTGAAAGAAATTACAATGGAGTATCTCCGTTTTTGATAATGTAATGATAGAAGATGGGAAGTTTGACGTGTTTTGGTCAATGAATGGTCCAAAATTGAAGTCTAAGAAGTCTTGTCGGGTATTATATTCCATTTCTACCCTTGTGTCTTCGACCTTGACTGTTTCATCAAACACTAGTTTGTGTGTTGAGGTCACACAAAAATTAATTACATTGCTTTTCTTCCATTCCTCTACCCCGACATCATATGATTACACCTGTTTGCATTGTGTAAGTTATTTCTCTCTCTATTCATATCCAATTCTTGCATTATTTATTTTATATTTTAAATTTAAAATTTTCTTCTATTATCTTATGTAGGGACTACATTCCACCAGATTTATCCAAACATGACCTTGGCCTTAATGAGGCCACAAGAGAGAGCTTTTAGATCATGTTTTATCTAAGTGTTGAACTTTTTTGAATGTAATAATTAATCCTTACCACCACTATCACTGAAGACGGTTTTTTCAGATATATATATGTATTATCGTTGATCTTCTAAACACACAATATTGAAAATTAGTTGATGCGATACTAAAATACAAGACAAGACTTGCTCTTCAAAGCAATTCCATCATCTTCTTAAAATCTTCTTAGCGTTTGTTTGGTTATTGAACAAGACAAGAAGCTTTATACCAGATCTTCTTGTTACAAGGCATATATTTGGCAATTATTAAAATACTTTTTCAAATAAACTAAAATTTATAAAAATGCAATCTTGTAGAGTCTGCTGAAACATTTGTCCTATTATTATATACCTCCGAACCAAAACCATTCCCTCGTGACTTTTCATGAAGAAAATTCAACTTGTCTGCATAAACTTTTGATTCCCGTATCTAAATTTACAAATCATAATCATGGCATGGCATATATTGCTTGCTTTATAAACAAACTCACCTGATACCATCATAAGATGATTTTATAGAGCAAGTATATAATAGGCTGCTAGTCTATCTAACGAGAATGATGGCAATGAAACCTGCAAAATATTAAAAATAAAATCGCAATATTTGGGACTAAACATAATAATAATGAAGATTCAAGATTGAATACCTCGGAGATGATACATCCTAAATTTTCCAAGTGGGAAATTGCACCATGAATTGATGAAATTTCATCAACATCAACTCCAGTTTCACAAATCACAGCAACTCTGACACCTTTCAAAGGTTTAGAAGATATAAGAGACTCTTTGGCTATGAAGTGATATTCAAAGTCTGGAACTTCCTAGAAAGTCTTCAACTTATTCACCACAGTGGTGTCATATGGTGGCCTATAACCCTCTAAAAGCTTAGGTGCAGCAGTGCAAGGCATGTTGGAAGCATGCACATATGTTATCTTTAACACCCACAAAAATGCCAGCCAGTGGGCCCACTTGTTGGTTGTTTTTAATTTTGTTATCGATTTCTTGGGCTTTGTTAATAATGGATTCGTCTGAGAACGGATGTAAAGGAAACTTTTTAGGTACGGTTTTGTATGGCGGAGGCGTCAAATGAACGTTTTCCTGAGGCGATGTTATAATGCTCAAAAGATATCACCAACTCCCTGCAAGCAAACAATAAAAATTTATGGTATATTGAAATATTTTATTTTGTTCGATGAAAAATAAAAAAATGAAAAATGAAACATCATGAGACATGATAAAACCTAAAACCAATATCTCCATCTCCAATTTCTGATGAAGAAAAAAAAGAAGAAGAAGATGTTATTTTTATTTTATTTATTTTTTTAAGAAGAAATTGTAGAATCAGTCCTCTACGATATGAAAGTGTTTCTGAAAATAGTAGAACCCAACCTGGGTCACCTAATTCTGATTTACCATGAGAATATATATGGGGAGGCATGTATATCTCCGTGGAATTAGTCGGGTGCGCGTAAGCTAGCCCGGAACCCATGTAACAGAAAAAAAAATAAAAATAGTAGAGACGTTTTTTTTTTTTTTTGGTCAGCAAGCCCAGCCAATTTTATATCATTAAGCACAAAAACCATCCAATACAAAGCCCATTCTAATAGGCCCAAACATTATATACTACTACATGGTCCAAAGACCACTAACATAATAAGACAAACAACCCGTACTTTAACTATTATCAGACAAGTACAAAGTAAATCTAATATCTCATCCTATTTTCTCTCTCTACGAGTTAGGTTTTCTTCTCCACTGAATCATCTCCTCTTCGATCTTCTCTCGTCCATAAGATCTCAGCTTCACAAGATTCTCAATCAGGTAACTTTCTATCTTCTCTGTAATATCATCTTCACTTTGATAGACTTTATTAAACAGTCTATTGTTTCTTTCCAACCAGATAGTATGTATAGCAATCGGCAATATCATCCTGGCAATTTCTCTTCTTAGGGTTTTCATCCCTTTACAAGAGAGTTCCTAAATTATAGTGTTCCAATCGGAAGATATACAACTAAATCCAGCTTTTGATCGACATTTGGCCCATATCCGAGCCGTGAAGGTGCAGTTCCAAAAAAGATGGTTCCTATCTTCACTCATCAGCCCACAAAACTCACAAATTGTACTCGAGATAAGTCCCCAGTTCAATAATCTTTGTTTTGTGGGTAATTTATCTAAGTGAGCAAGCCAGTATATTACTTTATATTTGGGTAATCCTTTATTTCTCCAAATAGTGTGAGACCAATTGTTAATTACCCCCTTCTTACGAATGTGATTATACACCTCGGATGTAACGAAATTACCTTTTCTTGTACAGGTATATTTGATTGCATCCTCAGAGTCTGAAATTGTGATTTCCTTCACCCAATCCTTCATAAAGCTAAGCATCGGTGGCCATTTCCATCTGCCATTACAGTAAAACTGAGCTAATTTACTGTTATCATAGTAGCCAAATGCAAACTTACTGTTCTTCACTTCAAAGAGGTTTGTATTATTCGGTAGCCAGTAGTCCCACCATAAAGATATGTTCTTCCCATTACCAACCACATATTTTACCAAATTTTTTGCTATGTCTCTACATTTTAAGATTTTTCTCCATCCCCATGAACAATCAATAGGAATTTTAACCTGCCAAAATGATTTACCTTTAAGATGATTTATGTTAATCCATTTAGACCATATACTATCTCTGTGAATACAATATCCCCACAGTAATTTTAGAGTAGCCACCTGATTTTGAACATAAAGGTCTTTTATACCCAACCCTCCTTCTTCCAAAGGCTTACACACTTGTTCCCATGATACTTTTGCACCACCCTCATAACTACTTTTACCACACCATAGAAAGGCGAGACGTTGACTCTTGGTTTATTGATGGTTGTACCTTTAAAGAAGAAGACGAATTGAAGAAGATACAGAAGTGAAGGCTAATGCATATTTTAGAAGAATTTATAACAATGTGATAGTTGGGGTAGTGAAAAGTGACGATAACAAAGCTTTTATCGTTGTTGGTATTGATAAGAGTTATATGTTAGGTATTGAAAGTGGATTCTTTACACAAAAATGGATTTATCCAATCTTCCTTCTCACCTTCCATTACAATCTGCTGTGGTGTTTGGACAGTTGATGCTCTTCATAGGACAATCTATTACAGGGATGGAGGATTCGAGATGTTACATGTGATGGACGTTGAAAACAATTTGTTACATTCCTTTAATTTATTTGAGATGATACCAGATATTGAAAGAAATTACTATGGAGTATCTCCGTTTTTTATAATGATAGAAGATGGGAAGTTTTGATGTGTTTTGGACAATGAATGGTCCAATAATGAAGTCTAAGAAGTTTGGTAAGGTGTTAGGATCTATTTCTAAACTTGTGTCTCTGTTAAAAGAAACTCATCAAACACTAGTTTGTGTGACGAGGTCACACCAAAATTACATTGGTTTTCTCTCATTCCTCTACGCCAAAATCATATGATTAATGATGTTTGCATTCTGTAAGTTATCTCTATCTATCCATATTTAATTCTTGTATTATTTATTTTTATCTTTATTTTCTTATGTAGGGACTACATTCCACCATCTACTTAAACAAGACCTTGGCCTCAAAGACCTTGTTTAAAGATAATGAGGCCACAAGAGAGAGCTTTTGGATGGTGTTAAATGTCTGTTTGCAAATGTTGAATGTTTTTGCATGTAAATAAAGATATTCACATGATATTCCCTCTTTATAATCAATCTTTACCACTTCATCCATTACTATCACTTTACTTCATCGATAAACCTTATCAAATATTTATAATAAAATATCTTTTGTTAATTATAATAATCAACATATTAATAAATAACCTCGGTCTTATACATCATCTTGATTGTATGGATCCTTGATAAGATACAGCTAACCACCAGAGAAATAACAGCCCAGCAACAACAAGATGATAGCTGCAAAGTAGTTAGTTAGTAGAATTTGTTAGCTTAGCTGTGTATGTATTGTTTATTTAATGTCTGCTATAAATATCACATACACGTGAATGTAATACAACAATAAATTCTAATAAAACCCTTCTTCATATCTCTCTCTCTTCTCTCTTCAATATGATATCAGAGCTAAAGAAAGAACAAGCTCTTTAAATCGCCATTAATGGCGATTTAAACCAGAAAACAACTAGAGCTTTGCTATCTTTCGCTTATCGATCTTCCGTGTTTCTCAAAACCTTTCTAAATGACTGAATCATCGTCTTTAACACCTCATATATCATCCAGATCTGAAATTCCAGCTGGATGGTCTTCTTCGACAAAATTGGGCCTCGCTTGTTCAAATCAAGCTTGATTCTACGAATTATGTTGTTTGGAAAGCTCAGCTTGAAGCTGTTTTGGAAGCTCATGGATATCTCGATCATGTCACACGATCCGGAGCTCCACCTTCATCGAATCATCCTACATACTCTACTTGGATAATAAAAGATCATCAATTGAAGGTATCACTTCTCTCTTCAATGATTCCTTCTGTATTTTCTCAAGTAGTAAGATCCAATTCCGCTCATGAGGTGTGGGTAAAACTTGAAGAACTATTTGTAAATCAATGTCGTACACATGTTCATCAACTAAAAATGAAACTGTGTAACATTAAGAAAGGAGAAAAATCGATGACTGAGTATTTAGCTAACATACAAGATATATGTGATGGATTAGACACAGCTGTAGCTTCACTACCTCTCGAGGATGTTATTATGTATACATTGAGAGGTTTACCTTCTGAATAAAATCAGTTTAAGTCAAGTATTCGGATAACAAATGCACAAACATCGACTCTTAGTTTCCATTCTCTTGGTAGTCTATTAGTCTCTGAAGAATTACATATGAAAATGTCTGATTCAAATGATTCTTCTGTGCATCATACTGCTCTTTTTACTCCATCTGCTATGAATTTCTCCTCGAATAATTCAAATCGTGGTCGAGGACCTTCAAATCGAGGTAGAGGTTATGCAAACAGAGGTCGTGGTAGACATTTTTCACAGCAAAATAACTCTGTTTTAGGTGCTCCTCCATCACACAATTTTGGTATGAATTCGAATGCTCCTACTTGTCAGATATGCACTCGTATAGGTCATATTGTTCTTGATTGCTGGTATAGATCTGATTTTGTGAATTATCCATCACCTAAGGCTCAAAATTGAGTTGTTTTAGCAGCTCACTCTACCTATACACCTTCTCAAGCTGCTCAACATCAATCTTATGACCCTGAGATGTGGTATTTAAATAGTGGAGCTAATAGTCATGTTACAAATGATCCTCACTTGCTTAAGAATTCTCAGCCTTATCATGGTTCTCACTCAGTTTCAGTTGGAAATGACATTGCAAGTGTTGGTCATCGTAAGCTACATATTTCTAACTCTTCATTCTCTCTGAATTCAGTGCTTCATGTTCCATCTATATCATCTAACTTGTTATCTATTTCAAAGTTTAGTAGTGATAACAATTGTATTATCTCATTCATCTCAAAATCAGTCTCTATATATGATTCTTGTTGATATTAGTTGCTCTTTCAGGGCCCTTGTAGGGATGGCTTATATCCACTCTCATCTGGTACAAGCTCATCATCTGCAAAGGCTGATTTCTGTACAATTCAACCCTTGAAATGTCCCTCTTCTAAAGTTGAAAATCCATCAGCTGTTTTGTGGCATTTGCGCGTGGGACATCCTTCATCTCAAGCTTTAATTCCCTTGTCTTCTATTTTGAATAGTAAACTAGATCATTATGGTGTTAAGTGTAATTCTTGTGCTGTATCTAGAGCACATAAACTTCCATTTTCTTTGTCTATTAAACAGTCTAAACATCCTTTTTATATTGTCCATTCAGATGTGTGGGGACCAGCTCCAATCTCTTCTTGCTCATCCTTTACATATTATGTTTTGTTTGTGGATGATTATAGCAGGTTTAGTTGGGTTTACCCTTTGAAGCACAAGTCAGAAGTATGTGAAGTATTCAAAGCCTTTACTACAATGATCCACACACAGTTTAATACACAAATTAAGTGTCTAAGATCTGATAATGGTGGATAATACACAATTACTTCATTCAAATTATACCTTCAATCATTGGGTGTTATCCACCAAACTTCTTGCCCTCACACTCCTAAACAAAATGGAGTTTCTGAGTGCAAACACAGGCATTTAATTGAAACTACATTAGCTTTACTCACTCATGCTTCACTCCCTATGAAGTTTTGGTGTGAAGCTCTAGCTACTTCTATATACTTAATTAACATTTTACCAAGTCCTTCTCTTCACAATACAAGTCCTTATGAAGTGTTATTTTCAAAACCTCCAACCTACAATCATTTAAGAGTCTTTGGGTGTTTATGCTACCCTTGGACAAAACCATATAATCAACATAAATTTGCCTTGAAAGCTGAACCTTGTGTGTTTTTGGGTTATTGCTCTTACTCTAAAGGCTATAAGTGCTTCTCCACAGCCTCTTCTCGCATTTTCATTTCAAGACATGTTCAATCTAATGAGTCCTCCTTCCCTTTTGCATCTAAACCTTCAGTTTCACCTCCTTCTATGCCTACCACTTCTATTTTTACTGATATCTTTTCAAATAAATCTATCCTCTCTTTCTCAGCCTTTTCTGCCCTTGAATTCTAATACTTCTTCATCTAGTTCTCCCAAATCTATACCTAACATAACTAATTCAACCTCTCAACCTTCTACTTCTCAGTCATTAGCTCCAAATATACCTTCACAGCCTAATACTCAATCTCATCATCCTATGGTTACTAGAAGACAAACTGGTTCTCTTAAACCTTCATACCTTACTTGAACCATCATCGTTTAGAGAAGCAGCAAAGTTTCAGTGTTGGCAAGAGGCAATGCAGGAAGAATATAATGCATTGATAAGCCAAAACACTTGGACACTTGTACCTGCACCACATGGACGCAATCCCATCACTTGTAGATAGATATACAAGGTTAAACGTCATGCTGATGGTACTATAGCTCGCTATAAAGCAAGACTTGTAGCTAGAGGTTTCTTACAATAGTATGGTTTGGACTACACATAAACTTTTAGCCCTGTGGTCAAACATCAAACTATAAGAGTTGTTTTAGCCTTAGCTGTATCAAATAATTGGGTTATTAGACAACTTGATGTGTCCAATGCGTTTCTTCATGGTGAGCTTGATGAAGAGGTGTACATGACACAACCACAAGGCTTTGTTGATTCAACAAAATCATCTTATGTGTGCAAACTGAACAGGTCTCTCTATGGTTTAAAACAAGCTCCTCGAGCTTGGTATTCTCTGCTACAATCCTTCCTTGTTCTTCAGGGATTCAAAGTTAGTGCTGTTGATTCTTCTATGTTTGTAAAAGGAATCTCTTCATCATTAACAATCATCTTAGTTTATGTGGATGATATACTAGTAACTGGTGCAAATGCAGAAGCTATTTCAACTGTTATTGCTGCTTTGAAGAACAGATTTCAAATGAAAGATTTAGGTTCTTTAGCTTATTTTCTTGGTCTTGAAGTGTCAAATTCTAATGGCAATATAATTGTCTCTCAAGCTAATTATGCTCTATCTATACTTAAGAAAGCTGGCTTGAGTGAGTGTAAGGCTTCTACAACTCCTACTCTTACTAAATATGGTGTTTTATCAAACTATCACAAGCAATTGTATGAAGATCCTTTCATGTTTAGGAGTTTAACAGGTGCTTTACAGTATCTAACTATTACAAGGCCTGATATTTCTTTTGCTGTTAATCAAATGTGTCAAGCAATGCATAAGCCAACTAATGCAGACTATGAAGCTTTAAAGAAAATACTCAGATATCTCAAAGGAACATATCATTACAGCTTACAATTCTCTTCTTCACCTTCTACTCTTCATGCCTTTTCTGATTCAGATTGGGCTAGTAATATTCAAGATAGGAGGTCTACAACTGGCTATTGTATATCTTTAGGCAACAATTTAGTTTCTTGGGGATCAAAGAAACAAAATACAGTCACAAGGTCTTCAACTGAAGCTGAATATAGGGCTCTTGCTCATGTTTTAGCTGAGCTCAAATGGTTCACATTCTTACTTCAAAGTCTTCATATTCCTATTGTGACTCCAACTCTATCTTGTGATAACATGTCAGCTTTAGCTTTAGCAACTAATCCTGTCTTTCATATAAGAACAAGACACATTGATGTGGATTTTCACTTTGTAAGAGAACAAGTGAAGTCTAAAGCACTTCATCTCAGACATGTTTCATATTCTAATCAACTGGTTGATATTTTGACAAAAGGCCTTGGAGTTACTCAATTTACATCACTTCTTACCAAGCTTCCCATGATCAACATGCTTAGCTTGAGGGGGGATGATAAGATACAGCTAACCACTAGAGAAATAACAGCTCAGCAACAACAAAATGACAGCTGCAAAGTAGTTAGTTAGTTAGTAGAATTGGTTAGCTTAGCTGTGTATGTAATGTCTGCTATAAATATCACATACACGTGAATGTAATACAACAATTCATTCTAATAAAACTCTTCTTCATATCTCTCTCTTCTCTCTTCAATAATCCTTCCTTCGAATGACATGAACATTATGATCACATGAATAACAAGTGCCCATCCAAGAAGACAAGTTAAAGATGCCATTAACTCTATATCATCCGACTTAGAAAAAAGGTTAATCCTCGACAATCATTTTATAAACTATCACAGTCATGGACATCCGTTAAAATATAAAAATCTCGTAATTTTACTATGATTAACTAACTTGTATAATCTCTATTTTTTATATTACAATCTTTCAAATTTTAATATTGTTTTCTTTACCACATTCTATCTCAGAAATTCCATCCTAAACATTTATTCATTTGAATACTAAATTATCATAGAAGAATTAATACAAATGAAAGTAAGAATAATTATTATATTTTATTATTATATTTTATTGTTGGGTTTAATTTTTTTTTTAAATAGATTTATATTTTTTTTTATATAACAATCAACATTTTCAATTTCAAGGAGTCTCGAGACCGTTTAAGCGGCTGCCTTGACTTTGCCTAGAGGATATAAAATTCAATATTTTTGTTCCTAAATAATTTTTTAGTTCTGTGAGCATTTCTGTGACCATTTAACGCTTTCTTATCTTTATATTTATTGCCGCAAAGCTTACATTTGTAATTTAGATGTTGATGTGACAAAATTGTTTCAGACGACTTTTGTACCACATATAATTGAATAGGTGTACATGTCCCCAACTGCGCTTGGTTCAGATGTGGAACCTATTCAAAACCTGATTTGGTGTTCATGTGGTCGACTCGAGTTTTACTTTGTGGGTTCATTACAAATGAAAGGTTAACTAAGAATGATATAGGTGTCATTAACAAGAGAGTTATAACACGGTATATATAGTGGAGAAATCTCGTTCTAACTTAATTTTAATTTAGAAATTCATTGGTAAAATTATTATAATTAATGTAAATTTCTTTTCGACGCCTTTTTTTTTCATGATGACCATAAAAATCATTAATTACATTTAAGTTTATTAATTGAATTTATTCCACCATTAATTTAGTACGACTTCAAGAAAATTACTACGTCATAAAGTAAAAGCGTAAAACTTTAATTTAGAATTTATAGTTTAGAATTACTTAAATAATTGATGGGAGTAAATACATATGTTACCCCCTGTACTATGGACTGTTTGACTACTACCCCCCACTGTTTAATATGGTACTAGTTACCCCCTATATTTAGTTTTCGTGACTCGTTACCCCCAGTTAAATAAAATCGTCAAAAATCGTCGGTAAATGGTCATGTGCTGGTCATTTGCGTGTTTTTTTTAATTTAAAAACCGATTTTTTTATTTAATAAACAAAACCTATTAAATGATAAGGGTAAAATCGGTACTCTCAATCACCTAACTTATATTTACACAAAATTAAAAAAAAAATAATCAAAATATATTCCAAAAATCATTCCAACGGAATGGGGAAGCTTAAAGAACCCTAATTTCATAAATTCTTGCAATCTTCCACGTTCTAGTCGATTCTAAATCTTCGTATAAGTTTAATAAACATGGTGGATCAAGCTCCACCATCTAATAGATTTGGAGGAAACACACTAACTAGCACTCGGTTTTTGTAAGATGGTACTATTAACACGGTGTCTGAGTCCTTGTACCCAATGAAAGCCTCGTTATTTTCATCGTATTGTGTCTGAAAATACAAAAGTACACTAAGTATAGATGCATTAGAATTGGATAAAAGGTAACTAGTAACCTGAATTCATTGACAGGGTCGATTGTGGCGGTGCAGAACATGTCGACAAAGATTCCAGCTATCTGAGGCGAATCTGAAGACGAATCCAAAACCATACCAGCAATAATTTCTCTTACATGAGTTTGTTGATATTCGATAAACTTAATGAAAAAAGTATCAGGTGATAATTGTGTTGGCATATTGCCCCCATCGATTAGGTGTTTTAATGTGACAAATCCTCTATTGTTTAGTGTGCTAATTTCACTTTATTATCTTGCACTCTAATTCATCAAAAAGCACATTTGACATCATTTAGATCAAATCTTTATTGTTATATCTTAAGAAACTAATTCTCTTACAAATGCTATTAACTTTATCTTTGTGTACATTGAGAATTAGCTTTAGTGATCAACTACAAAGTTTATAAGAATGATGTTCTCTACAACTCTCGTGAAGAAGGTTTTCCAATCCGAGCATCATAGTAAAAGATATACTCACTAGAAGGTGTCTTAAACCTTTGGTGCGGTACACCGGAGTACACCTGCGGTACACCGCAGAGCCACGGACCAGAGACGCGGTGCATAGGCTAGTCCGACCAGTAAGCTAAGAAAGTGTGCGGTACACCGGACTGAAGCGCGGTACACCGGAGTGAGGCACGGACCAGGAGCACGGTGCATGGGGTAGCCCATCAGTATGCTATGAAATCAACACGTTGAGTTGTGCGGTACACCGCACCATATCCGCGGTACACCGCGAGTAAGGTTTTCCTGCAGCAAAATGAAGACAAAAGGAATAGATCCGTTGGGGATATTAATATATCCGTTGGAGACAAATCATATGACCGTTGGGAGCATTTTGCAGCTATAAATTGAAGTTCTTTCAATGCTACAACTACACCTTCAACCCATATACACTTAGGGGCTTAATTGTTATCATCCAAGAAGGTGTCAAGAGCTTCATTGTTCATATCCACTCAATTAAGGAGTTAATCCAAGGAGCTATCAAAGTTATTATCTACTCAAAGAGGAGTTTACAAGCTTATAGTCATATCTACTCTTTAGGAGATTATCTAGCAAAGTTGTTTGCACCCCTTTAAACACTTTGTATCTATCCTCTTAAGTCTAGGTCTTGTAATAGATAGATTAAGAGAGAATTCAAGTATAGGGAGTATACTTGGTATCCTTGTGTTGAGATAGCATAAGTGTTTGAGTATCGGGAGTATACTTGGTGTCCTTGTGTTGCGATAGCACAAGTGTTTGTCCTTCGTGTTATCGAAGAGGTTGTAAGGGTTATTGTGTTCTCGACCCGGTTAAGAGAGACACCGGAGCTTAGTGAAAAGCTTTAAATCCTAAGGAGGCTTCCTTAGGTAGTGGATGTAGGGAAACCGAACCACTATAAATCGTGTGTATCTTTCTATCCCTACTCTATTTACTTTCCGCACTTTATATGTTTGATAATATGCTAGTATGAATATTGTGATATTGATTATCTAGTTTATCTAACATATTGCCATCTAGAGTAGTTAGAGATTAGAAACTCGTTTTACTTGTATCAATTATGTATCGAACCTCTTAGCTTATCCATTGCATGATCCCTTAAGAGTTTGATATATTAGTTGACTTAGAAGTTTCCTTCTTAAACTTATAATTGTCCAAAAGATTTTTAATTAGGCATTAATCTTATTAGTAATCCTATTCACCCCCCCTCTAGGACTTTCAAATTGGAGTTGGGAAATAACTTAATCATCATTTGGGAGATATATAAGCTTTAAACCATTATGGGCGTATCGCACTGCATTCAAAACGCTCGTAGGTGCGTCTCCGTATCACATAGTTTATGGTAAAACTTGTCACTAGGGCTGCAAACGAGCCGAACCGAGCCGAATACGAGATGTACATGCTTGTTTGTGTAATTTATCAAGTCGAGCCAAACTCAAATTTAAACGAGCCAGGCCGAGCTGAGCTCTAATTTAAACAAGCCGATCCCGAGCTTCCAATGGTCAAAATTAGAAATGTTAGAACTTTTTTGTTTAACTTATAGAATATTCTTTTTTAGAGTCAAGCAAGAGTTACTCATGAACATGTATGTTTTATGGTTGAAATGAGACTTTCATGAACAGTTGGTCTTTGATGGAGTGTGTTGCATGAAAATATGAAAAATAAAATTCATGAAAAAATAAATGTATAAAGAAATTAAAAATATCTAATTTGATATTGAAGGTTTAATGATATATTTATAAGTAGATAATAAATAAATTCAAAATTCATAATTTCAAACGAGCTCACGAGTTGAGCTCAAACAGGCTCGTTTATTTACCAAGCTTAAAATGAAACTTGAGCTTGAGCTTGTTTATATACGTGCCGATCTTGAACGGGCTTTTCTCCAAGTCGAGCTCGACCTACTCGTGAGGCTTGGTTCATTTACAACCCTACTTGTCACTTACCTCTTGAGCTTGAACTAGGTGCATATTGGGCGATAGCGGAGTTGAACTTAGATCCTACCTAGCCCGGAGAGAATATAATGATGAAACTGAATGAACTTGATGAGTTTCGCTTTCATGCCTATGAGAATGCTAAGCTTTACAAAGAATATACGAAGAAATGGCATGATAATCGGATTCGCGGGAAGAGATTTGAAGTGGACAGAAAGTCTTGAAATATATTTGCAAGTTCAGCAATAATCCGGGAAAGTTGAGATCAAAGTGGTTTGGTTCTTTTGTTGTGACCAAAGTTACGCCTCCTGGAGCTATAGATATTGAGCATCCAATCGAGAACTGTGCCTTTATGGTGAATGGCCATCGATTGAAAATCTATCATGGAGTCTAGGATACTAATTGCAAGGAAGATCCACATCCTGGGGAGGTCATGTACCTTCTCGAAGATGCGTAATGCGAGAGGTAACCTGTCGAGCTTAACGACGTTAAACAAAATCCAGTTCAATTGTATGTTACTTTATTGCTTTCGTAGTGTAGATTATTAAATGTTAGTGTTTTAAATTTAGAGTCATAGTGTCTATCATAGTTAAAAGGAGAGAAAGGTAGTATGTTATTGTGAAAGAATTGAGTTTGGGGTGAACAGAATGGGAAAAGTGCGATAAACAACAGCTTGGTGTGGTACACCGTACCATTGCGGCGGTGCACCGCACCCTACGAAAACATTCACGATGGTAGAGAAACAGGGTACACGTGCGAGACACTTAGACAAAAACTGTGTCATTACTCGTGCGTGTACCGTGCCACGGGGTCCAACAGTCATATCTTGCGGTACACCGCACCATTGTAGTGGTGCACCGCATGGCAACAAAACTGTCGCACGGTTGGAGAGTTCGAGTTAATTCCTGTGTGCAACAGAACATTCGTGCGGTATACCACTGTGAAATCGCGGTGCACCGCAGGGTCAGATACCGTCACCACGGTTGGACAGATCAGGTCCACTACCGAGATGCCACTTGTCAATACCATGTCGTCAGATGCGCAGTACCCTGACACGGGGCAGTAGAGCGTGACATCGCTCGCAGTATACCGCAAGGAAGATGTGTTGCACCACAAGGAGTCGGTTGTGAAGCAAATTGTTCCCTTTTTGGATTTTAATCTAACAAAACCTAACCCTAGCCGTTCCCAAGTCTCCAAAAACAAAATTTTTAGTTCCAAACTCAAGAAAAACACTTTGAAGATTGATTAGACCTTCCATCAAACACAAAAACACCATATAATCTTCCCTTTATCCTCCATAAACATTAAATCCATTCCAAATCACCACACAACACCAAATAACATCAAGTCTTCAAGATTTATTTCACCATCATTAATCAAATCCTTCCTCTATTTTCCCTAATCCTTCATCCAAACAAAAACCTCAAGCCATACAAATAATCCATAATCTTATTTCATACTTGGTGTATCTTGAGTTATGGGTGGAACGAAGATGCTAACAGAACTGATTCCATGGGGTACAAGAGGAAGTGTTATATCTTAGGGAAGAAGAAAGATTTACCAGAAGCTACAAAAGAGAAATACATCGACCCTGATGGACCAAATATAAAGATACCAAAGCTCGAGGTAACTGCACAATCACTACGAAAGTATTACATGAGAAAGAAGGTACCAACCATACCCAAAGAAAGAACACCATTAGCAAAAGATCAAGGTTCGTCTCCAGAACAAATCAGAAGGTGTTCTACACCACTAGAGTGGGAAGTGACATTAACAAATAGAGTCACAAGGTTGGAAAATAAATATCGCTGCCATATTATTGAAATATTAAAGATGAACTACAACATTGATAAGATCATAGCTATGAGGGAATTGCAAGACGATTCTCCTTCCAAGGATGAATGCATACATGGGGTTTATGGCCGGGTATCACCTTCTAACCCATCTCCTTAATTGCTTATGTTTTTTAAGTTTTTAATGCTTTAGAGTCTTTTTCAAGACATGGGGACACGACTCAGTTTTGGTTTGGGGGTGGGGTACTCATTGTTCTCATCCCTGTTTTCTGTTTTTAATGTTTTTTGAAAAACATAAAACCAAATAAAAATTAGTGTAAGAAATTATTTGACTGTAGAGTGTGTTGAATGTCCCCATAAGCATACTTTTTGTAAAAAAATTGTAAAAAATAGTAGACCTTGGGATTAATGTAAAACACACCTTGAATGCATGCAAACATTAGATGGTATATAGGAACAATTAATTAACCATGCAAAAGAAATAAGCTTGTAGTTAGTGAGAATGAGTGGTGTGTAGAATGTGAGATCTAAATGAGTAGAGAACCCACTTAATTATGAATTAGAGGGGAGACTAGAGTGAAACTACGTAGCTAGGAAATGATAGGGGCTGTTCTTTGATAGCCACTTGAGCATTTTTAGCTTTCTAACTCGCTATTAATGTTACATCCTTCTTAGCCCCATTTTTATCCTTTAAAACTTTCTTTTATCGTCACGATATAAGCCATATTCCCTTAGTTTTATAGGACTTTCCATATGTCCCTCACTTGAATCACAACCCTAAGACTTCCTCTCTTTAGACCTTGAGTTCGGGGTGGTGGGTTTCATCATGGGAGATTGGTGGGAATTTTATGTGTTTGCATTATGTGTGCAATGGTTGATGATGTATTAATTGTAACACTTTGCCGGGTCTTTGAAAAAATGAAAGAAAGAAAAAATTATAAGAGACATGACTACTCACATAAAAATGAGTATCAGGGATATCTTACAAAAAATGTGAAAAATGAATGAAAATACAGTAACCGGCAAAGAGGAAAGTTTGAAAATCATCTTTAGAGTTATTGGGTTAATTTGGGGACGCTAAATTAGTGCGTCAAATGGGTTGAGTGAGAATGTATTAGAGTTTAAACTCAAGCTCTAGGGCAGTATGTTGATGGTTAGTGAGGAGAGAGCCAAAAGCTCACTTCTAATTTCCCAAATATACATATCACACCGTCCACAAGCAACGTTAAAACCATAAAGACCTCGTGATTCTTAGATGTGTAGTGGAATAATAGTGTTTCTAATAGGAAGTAAGTTAAGTGGAGCGTTCAAAGCAAGTACGGATCGATGTACACCTTATAGCCACCATATCAAGCTAAGTATCAAGTGTAACCTTCTCGCATTGTGAAATTAATTATGGATTGACATAATTTGTGTTTGATTTTGTATGATAGGTGTATATGTGCATTAGTTCTTAGGTTGTATTATATGATATTTATTTTGAGTTGTGCTTTGGGGTGTTATTTCTGATATTTTGTATTAGCCTCTTACATTAGACCTATACTTTTGTTCTTACTTTGTCGAGACGACAAAGGTTTAAATTAGGGGTCTTGATCTCTCCCTTTTTGTGATATATATATATATATATATACCCTTAGGAGACATCATTTTAGGTAAAAAAATTGTACTTAGTTAGTTGATATATGGGCTTAATATGCAGTAATGCACTTTCTTCCTTCTGAAATATAATATTGTTACTTTTAGAGTTTTTGTGCGTTAATTTGCTTGTTTTGTATGAAGATCTTAGGTACATGAATGCCAGAAGGCACCAAGATGAAGAGAAGAAGTGAATTTTGAAGTTTAAGAGCAAAAGGAAGTGTCAAAAGAAAGAAAGAAAACATTTTAGTGAAGGAAGAGGAGCATTCGAAACTGGAAAGTCTCCACTTCTAGGTCTCTCCGAGCCTAAACGGTGCAGATTCAGACCTCGTGGTTCAGATGAAAAAGATGCACCTCTTAGTTAGTGACATTTTAGAAGTGGAATCAGGTGATTTGGACCTACGTGCGAAAGTTACACCTGTTTTACTAAAGTATGTTCAGCAGTTGCGGGAATTGTAAAATGGATTTGGCCCCTTAATCATTTAATTAATTCAAATAAGGGTCCAATCCGTTTATAAGCTCTATATAAGACCCCCTAAGACTCATTAATCAGTACCTTTCGCATACGCTTAATTTTATTTCATATTCTTGAAGGCAGAGGCAAGGGCAAAAGCTGGAGAAACTCCTTTCTCCAACCAACAGCTCGGAACATTCCTTTAATTAGGTTTTATCTTTTCTTTCTGTTTTTAGAAAACATGTATTTATTTAATTTCTTTTACGTTTTTAATTCGTATGAGCTAAACATTTAATACTTGAGAATCGCGTAATGGATTAAACCCTAGTTTAATATATTTAATGATTTCGAATTTGGGATTGTGTTTTAATTTAATTCAAGTTAGTAATTCATGATGACTATTATTTCATGCTTTTTTAATGTTTTTAATTTGGAAAATTAGAAATAGTTATTAGTAATTAAGCTATCCACAAGTGGTAGTGGTCATCTGGGAGGGGGGTTATAATTACTGAACTAAATAATAGACACGTGGTATTCGTCATTGATCCTGACGGGCTTGACTAACCGCGTAGCCAATTGGTTAATTGTCTTAATCATATAAAAGTAGCTTTTAATCGCCTTGACGGGGTTTGTAATACTGTAGGATAGCTTCTAAGTCTACCCATGATGGAGTTAGGAGATTATAGAGTCCCGACTAATATAGAATTACCAACTTCACCGTTAAACGGAAGTATTACATATATGACCTTAGGTGGATCCCCGACTCAAGTATGCCTCTCATATTTATGTAATCCTTTAGTCTTTACTTTATTGTCTTTTCATTTAATCTAGTTAATTTACTTTCTTGCATTTAATATTTTCATAAACAAAAACCAAACAAACATACATACATTTATTTATCTTTTATTTACTTTGCATCGCAACTAATTATATCTATTGTTTGAACACTTCTGTTTGACCTCGCAATCCCTATGGAGATGATTTATCCCGTTTTTACTTACTTATTACTTGGGCGACCCGTACACTTGAGGTAGTTGTTTCTCTTCTTTAGTGTTGATTTTTATCACACTCTAGGAGAGACCACATTCCAAGATGCAATATTCATAAATTGTGGGGTGTGTTAAGATTATTCTGGAAGTCCTAATAAACTATGAATTACTGAAAATCACAACGGGGAGGTTCCAAGACTCAAAGTCAACACGGAGTGTCACGAGTGACGGCACGATTTTTTTGGTGTGTTATACCGCAGGCTGGCGTGGTGTACCGTGACCTTGCTTACTCTCGGACGTGAACCTGATTTTCCAAACCATGGTGATGGTTTTGTGACGTGCGGTGCACCATAGGAGGCAGGATGTACCGCGACTTTCTACTATTGCACACGAATTTCTTCCTCTTTTTACTCTAAACTCATATGTAGACATGCTGGTGGCTGGTAGGGTGTGAGAAAAATAATGTAAATAAGATGCGAACTGTCATTCTAACCAATCAAGTTATTCACTGCAAGTATCACAGGTCGTACGTATGTTTTAATGATAAGTTAGATTCGTTCCCAGGGACTTAGTGTGTTATACGAATGGATTACACAGAAGCGTAGTAAGAATTTAGTTGCAAGGAATTAAAGACAATAAAATAAATATGAATAATTGTGAGGAGAATGATTAAACTAAAGACTAATGCAAGAAATAAAAGATGTAAGAATAAGATGAAAAATATAGCTTAGGTTTGCTTGTATGTACTTGTCCTTCTATTTGTCTACTAGTTATAAGGGTGATTAAAGCTCTTAAAGTAAGTAGCCAGGATTCTATATTCTACCTAAACGCCTTCCGGGTGGACTTAGGTGGCGACCTAACAATTACCACGGGACTTGGGTAAGGGGACCCCACGCAATTTCGGTGGTTAAATCTCAAACCCTAATGACTATCTAGTTAGGCAAGCCCTTCCAAATCACTACCACACACTAGATGTATTTGTGGTGTTTCAACAATTAGACATCCCTTCCCGTGACCATCCAACTGTTATTAATGGGGTAGTCTATACTCGTGCACTATCAAGAACTGCAGTTAATAAATTAAAGCACATAAAACAAATATAAAGGTTAATAAGCTAGAATCAATTTAAAAAGGTTTTCCCAAAACAATCTTAGATAGAAGAAAATAGAATTCAAAGATTATACATATGCAAAACCCAAGCTATGGGAAAATTAGTTCATGCTGGAAAGAATAAAACTAAAATAAAGATACATCCTATCAACTTGCTTCTCTTGATGAATTCTAAGCTATGTTGTAGATATCGCCGCCTAGGCGCGCGTAGGCGCCGTCTAGGCGTCAACTCCCCCCTCAACCGCTTACGCCTAGTAAAAATGCTAGGCATTTTTGCCCAACACCTTAGTCGCCGTGGAAGAGGCGCCTAGCCCGCCTAGGCACCGATTAATGGTAAAAACTTGCCGCCTATGCCCTCCATTAAATTTATTTTACTCTAGGAAATTCTTGAATTGATATTATAACTCTAATTTTAGTATTTTTCATATTCAATATAGTGGTGTTAGATGAATTTTATGACTTAAATAGATAAAATTATCATAATTATACACGCGTATTACTAAATATATAAAATTACATAGCAGGATTCAAAACTGCGTAATCCCGCCTAGGCCCCGCGTAGTCCTTCCTAGGCGCTAGGCCCCAGTCGACCGCCTAGGCCGCGAAACCGAGATCTATAGCATAGCTTCTAAGAGTAATATAAATTAAAGGATGAGCAAGGACATGTTTACAATGATAAAAGGGTGTATTTATAGGTGTTTTATAAGCCTAGGTCAAAAACTTGCAGTAGATGGCAAGTAGTTGAGTCCAAGTCCAACTCAAATTCGTTTCCTAAAATATAGGCCAGGATAAACACTGCTCACTGTCTTGGCCATATCTCCTTCGTTATTGGGCCAATCTTCGCCCACTTTATATCGAAATGACCGCAGCCAGAAGATATATCTAAATCTTAAAGTCTTGTCCAAATTCGCATCTGATTTTAAGTTATCTTTACTTTAGTGGACATAGCTACTGAATTTCAGATTTATTTGGCAGTTTTTCCTTTCTTATTTCAACTCTACTTCATTTCATCTCTTGATTCCTTCCATATCTTCTTTTCTTAATGCTTTAGAATTGATTTACATCTAATTATATTCCATAAACCTTAAGAGTTTCACATTAACACACAAACTAAACCAAGTATGCTCTAAAAGTAATAATTCATCAAATCAAGACATGAATTAAGAAAATATCACATAATGGGTAAAAATCCTTAAATAATTAATCAAATACACCTAAAATTATATCTACAACCTACATTAATATATCACAAATAGGGAGACATCACATGCCCCTTTATATATGGATTTCAATTAAAATGGATAAAATAGAACTATATGTTTAAGGCGTATTCTTTGTATTCAATACTTACAAGGAGGTAGTTAAGTTTCACTTATTGTTTGTGGTTAAAAATATCATGGTCATTTGATTTTTCACTATTTTTTTACTTTAGACCATTTATATACAAACTCTAGAGGAGAGATTAAAATATGTGAAGGCATTAAATTCACTCAAACTATTTCTCCCTACTTTTTACCTTTATTCATCAAAACATTAAATGGTTGGTGATTGTAATTAAGGTTCTTCCCGAACATCCTAAAAGACTTTTAGTCTTCATCCAACGACCATTGTTTTTCCACGTCACTGTCTCCTACCTCATTCCTCGATTCTCATTTGAATGGATATACTCTCCAGTGTCTATATAAACTATTTGTTGTCTACGCTTCACTTACCTTTCACTCTTTGTTTCTCTATTTACCTCTTTCTATACATTTTTCCTCATCATTACCAGTACTAAAAGTGTGTGATGATAAGGTTGAAGATTACCAGCCTCACAAACGGTTAAATTCTATGTTCTTTTTTAAAAGAGGAGCATTATATCAGGTAGATAGAATTAACAAATTTTTGTATCAATTTTGGTGGTTTAATTTGTTCATTTTATTACATAATTATCTGCATATTGAATCTTAACAAACTTATTTATTTTGCATAATCTGTTCTACAATGGTAGCAAATCGAAACTATCAACAATTTATTGGCACTGTCTGTTCGATTAACTCGGGTAAGAAATTTCGGATCTGAATGATACATATTTAATTGTTGAATTTTTATAAATTTATAATTCATTTTTAATTAATCATGCAATAATTATTGGTCAGTTCTTCTGACCCTTTATAGTGTGTGGTTATTGTACATATGTATGTTATGGTGTATTCAAGTTTTTATTTAATGAGAATCAAATTGTAAAAATTTAGTCAGCAAAGATGATTTAACCTTTTATTCTAACTTTTATAAAATTTAAAATGTATATTAATATTGAGGTTAGGTTTCATATAGATCCATGTAGTGACTATTAGAGTTTTAAATTTTTTGTTATAGGAATTTAGATGTTTCAATGAAAATAGATGGTTCATATTTTGGACATTAACCCTTGTTTATATATGTATATGTGATATGAATATTGTCAGTAACTCTAAATATAAAGGTTGGCACCGAAGATTATAAAACCCTTGGTCGTTGCATTTTTATCTTCAAAGAAAGTCTTATGATTGTCTTTGTCGATAGCAAGACCGTAAAGGTATTTACAAAACTGAAACACAACCATAACCCCTTGCCTAGAGTCAATCTTTACAACTTTTTCTAGGTGTTACTAAACATTTTAATTAGTCTTGTATTGGTCCCTTAACTGAATTAAGGTTTCAAAAGACTATTTATTAAAACGTTTTGCAGTATCCATTCCATTTGGTTGTTATTTTTAAACTATAATAATTTTTACTCTTATTTTATAATAATAATAAAATAAACAACAGTATAACTATATTTATTTTCAATCTGTAAAAAGAAATTGTGTTGTCAATTGTCTCTAATTTAATGTAGAGTTATGAAACATATCTAAAGTTTGGCTTTTGTCCATCAAAATGTTTTTGGTGTTAAATGATCATTATAGCCCCTTTCCTTACAAACTATTTTTGACAGAATACCCCTCTTGCACATCCATGTTTCCTTCTTTCTGACATCACCATGCACAATGATAGTGGGGCTTCATATGTGTTAAATACCACCACATGGTAATTTTATGTACTAAATAAAGCGCCATTATGCATAGTGATGGCAATGACATGATAAAGAAATGAAGATTGGACAACTTGATAACTAGTTATAATAGTCTTCAATTGGAGATCTCACAACTAAATAATACATTTTATACGAATATAAAAATAATATTACTAATGAAAAAATCAATCACAATGTTTCAGATGAATGGAACTCCCACGCTTTATAATTTGTATAACATACTTAACTTTTTTGGTTGATTGTTTCAATTCTTATTAGGTTTTTGTCTTATGGAGTACATAAACAATAACTGCGCACGCCATAAAAAAATAAAAAAGAAAATGGCTAGATTTCAAAAAGAATTAGATGCTGTAGAGGCTTTATTGAAGTTGCCCAATGGAGAAATTGCACCATTTCGTGCTCAAAGACCAGTCCGTTATAGATGCTCGTTATGCAAGGCACTGGGTCATAATAAAACTACATGCCATCTGAAGGAGAGAAGAGGTAAAACAAGTGTTGATAAAAATATAGTACACTAGGTAATATTGTTTATATTCTCCTTTTATTGCACTCGCTGACACATCTTATCTTTTTTCAAGAAAGAGAAAGTATCTAGTGTAATTTTTTAAGAGTTTTATGCACAATAGTGTACTGATATAGTATAATTTACTAATTGATAAGTTCAAAGGAAAATTTAAAATAAAATTTATATGATCATATGGACCATAGAAACACATTCATTTTAGATCGTATAAGCCCCTTAACGAGTCTTGCATCCCTTCTTAATCGTTAGTGTTGATTGCAATATCTTTAAATATTTCTGAATTTTGTTTTTAAATTAATGGATACAGTTTATCTAATTACTTATTATTATATTTGTATAGGTTGAAAGCCGTAATGTGGACAATAATCAAAATTCTGGACATGGTCCTCTAGTTGTACAAGACCTAGCAACACATATAAGAAGGTTGCGTGGTGAATACAAATTCTTATTATGTATGTTACTTTTGTCATGTATTGTGAACATGATTATCTTATGCTCTAAAAAATTGTTTTGTTTTGTTTAAATATTGGATTATGTTTTTGTTAGTTTTTAAAATAAATGTTAGCACAAGAACATGGTTTTGGTATGAATCTAAACAAATTTGATATCTTATTATGGATGTTACTTTTATTAGTATTGTGATTTTTAATACATGTGTGAGATTGTTATTTTATTTGGACTTCAGTTTAATAGGACATAAAAATCAGATGAGTATGTAGGATGAGGTTGTTTTGTAGATATGGAATTTGATAGAATATAGATTCTACTAGCTAAATAGGATTACTGATAGACATAAAGAAAATGATACAAGTTTTAGAGACAAAGATATAGTTTTCTCAAAAGGAAAAAGGATACATATTTTTAAGACGTATGCAGTATGAGGATAAGAAAACAAAGTCACCGTAATGAAAAAAATAAAGAAAAAAATATGATCCAATTTTTTTGTCTAAACGTACAAATCCTAAAATTTAATTATATTTTTTAAATAATATATTTAATATATGGTTCATCATTTAGAATTATGAAACCAAATAGACATGATTAGTAAACTAAAGGGTATAAGAGAAATTTAAAAAAAATCACAACATTGACTGTTAAATATATTGTTAAAAAATATGACCTATCAAGAGGAAAAAAAGAACTGAGAGATTTAAGTGTCCCAATATAAAAATCTTGAGGAATTCAATGTCCTTTTCCCATAAAAAAATTGTTATAAAAGGAAAATATAGTTTTAACAAAATAAATTAACAAAGATTTTTACAAATCAAGACATAGATGGAGGGTCGGATTATACTGGACATTCTATATTTAAAAAATTATTATTACATTCAAAAAAATTACTTGGATTGTTTGAATATATTGCATTTTTAATCTCTAAAAAGAAAATATTTTGTCAACTGTCTCTAATTTTATGCATACTTATGAAACATATCTAAAGTTCAGTTTTTGTCCATCAAATTGTGTTTGGTGTTAAATGATCATTATAGCCCCTTTCCTTACAAACTAATTTTGTTGAAATACCCTTCTTGCACATCCATATTTAATTCTTCCTGACATCACTATGCACAATGATAGTGGGGCTTCATATGTGATAAATACCACCACATGGTAATTCTATATTACCATGTACTAAATAAAGCACCACTATGCATAGTGGAGGCAATGACATGGAAAAGAAAGAGGAATTGGACGAAAAACTTGATAACTAGTTATAATAGTGTTCAATTGGAGAACTCACAATTAAATATACATCTTTCATAAATATAAAAATAAGATTTGAAAAAAATCAATCACAATGTTTCAGATGAATGGAACTTCCCTGATTTACAATTCGTATAACATACTTAACTTTTTTTGGTTAATTTTTCCAATTCCCATTTAGTTTTGTCTTATGAAGTACATAAACAATAACTGCGCACGCCATAAAAAATATAATGGCTAGCTTTCAGAAAGAATTAGATGTTATAGAGGCTTTATTGGAGTTTGCCCAATTTTATGATATAAGCGCACACAAACTAATATCAATATAACACTATATGCAAGGCTCACCCATAAACTAATATCCTAATGGCTATAATAAACAAGCACAAATATAGTGTTTTTAATCAAGTAAGAAATACTTTCTCAATTGTAATCCTCTTAGTATGCATATTCCTACTTAATTAAGAACCACCCCCCATATAACATGCATATTTCACTTTTTTTGTCACCAAAAAAAATGCACATAAAGGGAAATTCTCAATCAACCAATACGAATGAGGAGAAAAGAACATATAATGATAAAATTTATAATTTATAATCTAAAATTACAGTCTCAACTCATAATATAAAATTTATAATCTATAATTACAACAAAATCACATGGCCACATTTATACAATTTTATAATTCTAAAATTCCATAAAATCATACCGTCTCACAAGTTCAAATACAATGTTATTACCAAAAAATTAGTGTTCATTTAAACAAAATATATCAAAGTTATACAAGGAATAAAGTTACAAAATTATTCTTTTTTACTTCACAAAATTCACAAAAATTTACTTCCTTTTTTACTTTTCCTACAATTTGAATAACACTTAAATATTAGAATGAGTAGAATAATATTAAATTAAACTTGAATAAAATTAAGTAATGTAAAATACCTCATGAAAGTTGGACGCGACGATTTTCATAACATAGAAATCATCAATTAGCGTATACGTGCTAATTTTTCTGATATCTCTCTCTATGTAAACTATCAAAGAATCAGCTAGGTAGTCATCTTCCATTTTGTTGCGGAGTCTCGTTTTCATGATTTTCATAGCCGAAAACGCTCTCTCTGTAGTAGCCGTTGAAACCTGAAGAGTGAGTACCAAACAAATTAGCCTATGAAGCACAGGGTATATCGTCGATGTTTTAGTAATAATTATTGCACGACATAGTTATGAAATTGTTGTAAAACTGGCCAAACCATCGTGACTAGACAACATTTTTTGAAAGTGTGTCAACTCGTTTCCCAACCCAAATCTTTCGTGATGTGTAAAATCATTTGGATAAAATTTATCAGCAAGAGACAATATCTTATTAGAGGATACAAAACAATTTTTAGGGTCCAAACATAAGATGAGAGTGAAGAGTTCCATCGATGCGTAAGTGAATCTTCTATCTAGTTCACTCATAGTGGAGTATACAACAACTGTAAAGATATCAAATCGATAGTAATGCTCAACAGTGATGACATTCGTCTGGTTACGTGGGAGACCCACCCCCTTTGTGTAGTGCTTACTCATATTTGGAATTTTAGCTTTATGTTTTTCACAAAATGACTTCATATTTTCAATAAAAGAACCCCAACCACTATCTCTTGAATTTTGAATAATCTTCATTCTTATTGACACGCACCTGATAGCATTTGCCATATTTTGTGTTTCTTATTGCAATGATTTATATAGTAGATCGGAAAATCCCACGATTTTTTTCACGACATGTAAAATTAACACAAACTCAAATGACATAAGTATCCTATATGCGACATGGGAATCCTTACGTATTTCACTAGAAGTGGTTTGTTCGGCAAGATTTTCCAAAACCTTTTTGGATGGCCCAAACATTCTTTCCAAACTATAAACAGATTTTAAATGTGAGCCCCAACGAGTATCACTGTCTCGTTGCAATGTGCCTATTTAATTTAATCCTCTTCCAGTTTCAAGTTCATTGTTGATGTCTCCCTATTTGTTCTAAATATTATACCTTAGGAGACATCAATTTAGGTGAATATTTGACTTATTTGATAGACTTTTATGCTTATTTCGTCATATTGCACTTTCTCCCCTTGGAATTAGACTATTTGCATTTTTAGAGATTTTGTGCATTAATTTGTTTGTTTTAGTGCAAAGTTAGTAGGTTTATGAATTCATGAAGAAACCAATACAAGGAGGAGAAGTGATAATTAAAGTCTTAGATCGAGTGGAGGAGCTAAAGGAAAGAAAAGAATTTCCAAGAACTTAATTAAAGAAGTTGCAGATCTGAAAGGCTTCCAAATATTGTTGTTTTTGGGCTACTTAGGAGCGGATTTAGCCTTGGGCCGTGAAACATGGTTTGATAGCCTATTGATTTAGGAAGGTTCTCCAAGTTGAATCAGCTCATTTGGAGTTGTTATGCAAAAGTTATAACCGTTTTACTAAAGGTGCACATCAGTTACGGGAATTAAAAGAGATGATGGGCTTGGGCTTTTTATAATTTGACCTAATGCTCTTAACCTAAACCCTAATCCGTTTTTTTAGCACTATATAAGCTCCTTTAGACCTCATTATTCAGTACCTCTCATTAAACCTTCATATTAAATCATCCTTAGAGAGAGCGTCAAGAGGCGGAAGCAAGAGCAGAAGCTGGGGAATCCTTTTCTCCAACAACAGCTCAAGTCAATTCCTCTATCTAGGTTCTTATTTTATTTCTGTTATTAGGAACATGTATATTATTAATTTCTTTATTGTTTTTCTTTCAATTATGAGCTAAACTTCAATTACTTGAGAATCGCGTAATGGGATGAACCCTAATTTATTTAATTCATGTATTTCAATTTGGGATTAGTTTCCAATTTAATTTGAATTGGGTATTTCATATTGCTTATTATTTTATATTAATTTCACTATCAATGAATTAGCTAATCGGAGATAGGTCATAGTAATTAAGCTATTCACTAGTGGCGGTGATCATCTTGATGGGGGGTTTAATTACTGAACTAGATAATAAACGCGTGGTTTCGTCAATGATCCTGGCGGCCTTGACTAACCGCGTAGCCAATGTGGTAAGAGACTAAAACCATCTGAACGTAGCTTATAATCGCCCTAACGAGGTTTGTAATACTGTAGGATAGTTCCTAAGTCTACCCTGATGGGAGTTAGGAAATAGTAGACTCCTGACTAATATAGAAATACCAGTTCTGCCCTTAACGAAAGCATTAATTACGTAAGTTTAGGTGATTCCCTAACGAGACTCAAGTATAGCTGCGTCTCAGTCCTTTAGTATTTATTTTCAGTAATTTGTTTATTTGCGTCTAGTAGTTTAATAACTCAAAACCAAACAAACATCTTTTATCTTTTATTCTGTATTTGCATTTACTGCTACTTATTTATTGAACACTTGGGTTAGACCAGTCCAATCCCTGAGAACGAAACCCGATTTATCGTAGTATTACTTGGATAACCGTACACTTGCGATATTGTGGTTCCTTTATTTCCAGTACTTCATTTTATAACACACCAGGACCCACCAATTGTTTGCAATCAAACAAGCATATTCACCCGCTTGAGCATCTTGTAACTCATCATTACACTTGCAAGAACCACTAACAGTATTGATGATGAGATTCAAGTTTATAAAGAACTGGCAAACATCTGGTACTTCTCTTGAAGTCTCTACCAATTCTTGTTGCAATCTATGAGCCATGCAATGGACATAATATGCAAATGGACATTCTTTAAGAAATAAAGCTTGTAACCCATTCCACTCATCTTGCATATTGCTAGCACCTTCATATCCTTGTCCATGAATATCTTTAGTAAGAAGACAATGTCTAGATAACACACTACTTGTTGCTTCTTTAAGAGTAAGTGTCGTAGTCTATGCTGTAGATCTCGGTTCCGCGGCCTAGGCGGTCGACTGGGGCCTAGCGCCTAGGAGGGACTACGCGGGGCCTAGGCGGGATTACGCGGTTTTGAATCCTGCTATGTAATTTTATATATTTAGTAATACGCGTGTATAATTATGATAATTTTATCTATTTAAGTCATAAAATTTATCTAACACCACTATATTGAATATGAAAAATACTAAAATTAGAGTTATAATATCAATTCAAGAATTTCCGAGAGTAAAATAAATTTAATGGAGGGCCTAGGCGGCAAGTTTTTACCATTAATCGGTGCCTAGGCGGGCTAGGCGCCTTTTCCACGGCGACTAAGGCGTTGGGCAAAAATGCCTAGCATTTTTACTAGGCGTAAGCGGTTGAGGGGGGAGTTGACGCCTAGACGGCGCCTAGGCGCGCCTAGGCGGCGATATCTACAGCATAGGTCGTAGTGTTGTTAACATGCACAAGATCAAGGAAACATTTTGTAACAAAGCCTTCTTGGTCGACAAATCTGATAACGAGACCTATTTGCTCTCTTTTTGGCTCATCTCTAGCTTTGTGAACAATTATGCAAAATTTCAAATTTCCAATATTTTCTCGAATCATACTACGTACCCTTTTTGCCCAAATACTCAAGATTTCTTTTTGAATGTCGGGAGAAGTATATTTTGTATTTTTCGAAACATTTTCCAAGACAACAGAAACGACATCATTATCATACTTGGATATTAGCTCTACAAGATCATAAAAATTGCCACGATTTGATGACCGAACACTTTCATCATGAACCCTAAACGCACACCCTTGAGAAGCTAACCATATGATTGCATCTATCGTTACCTTAAGACGTAGTCGATTCTTTGTTACTACATAATAATTTATCTATATTCCTCAATCTGATTCTCCATTTTAATTTTTTTTTTCATATATACAACACAAATGAATCATCAAAGATTTAAAGAATAATAAAGGTAAGTTCAATACTTCAATTAAAAATGCAATAATCTAAAAGTACTTTACTTTTTTTTTTTGCAGATTGTTTATGGTTGATTGTTGATTGTTGATTTTGGTTTAGATGAATCAATAACTCATTAAAAATTCATTGGAGAAGAAGCTTCTTTTGCTGAAAAGAAAGTCTGTTGACATAGAAAAAAGAAGAGACCGATCGATCGATGGACAGGCCACAAGGGATGGGCTTTTTCCATATAGATCTATCAGTAAGATCTTTTATAGAGATTTTGTGAGAAGATATTTTATAAAGTTAGGGGGACCATGTTCACTTCTGGTAAAGGCTTATCAGTAAAAAAAAATTAATTATGTACGTTAATATTTATTTAAATCTCACGGGGGGCCATGGCCCCCCAACTCTATACATGGCTCTGCCCCTGCATACGCATAACTTTGTAAAATGTGTGATTTTCATAAAATAACATTTTGAATCACAAAACAACTTTAAATATTTGATAATGGTCATCACAGTCATAAGATTCACTTAAAAATAACCACAAGACTGTATGAAATGTAATTTATTTAAATAATATTTTGAATCATGAAACAATTTTCATAAACCGAATCTTCAAAGGTAAATTTTTCTAGAGATAGATCTTAATTAAAACAAAGTTTATAACTTTAAAAAATCATGCAATCATTAAAATCCTAAAGGTCATTAACAACTAAGTTCAAGGGATATCAAAAAAAGTTATCTAGATTTCTTCGCTATGCTTATGATCACCAACCCCCTCTTGAATCTTTATTTTCTCTTGCGTATCTTGCATTACATGACCCCTAGCACAAGTATCATTGATTCTTGATATATTGAGTCTCAATCTTAACACCTTTATCACATGATTTATTCTTGATCCTCACATGTCCAATTCAATCACTTTAGTGGGCATAAACCACTTGATCTTCTATCTCAACCCTCAATATCTTCCTCGAGTCTTGATCTTAACGTCATTGGATAATTCCTTGACAATTATTATTTGATCTTCCTTAAGTCTTGATCTTAACATCCATCTCAAACAATCATGATACACCTAACCCAAATATTTCAAGTATGATTAGAACAACAATTAGCATAATCATTAAAATAAACCTAAAGGAAGGTTAGGTCAACACTTCTATAGAGGCTCCACAATCTAATGGTCAAGGTATTAGTTACTAATATTATGGTCTCAATTGTATGAGAGACATAATTTATAATAGGTTGGAAGCCCACTGGTATAACAACTATCAATATTTAATCAAATAGCGAGATTTTGCAAGTTGTTATAGTATATTTAGAGTAGGTCGATGGTAGAAGGCGAGGTTGTGGATCTACTAGAAGCTTCTAAGTAAGCCAAGCAGTTTTATGATTATCATCTACTCTGATTGTTTTGAACTAGTTAAAAATTTGGATGGTCCACCTATACTTATATGGAATATGTTGTCCATGTTTTCTTAAGATTGGGGAAGAAGCTCAATCTCGCTCAAAGTTTATATTTCAACACTGTCTTGTCAAATATCAAATTGATGAATGTGGTATTTAGTCGAATCAAGCAAAATGCTTTGCATGAATAATGAACTCGACGCTTCTTTTATTGTATATCTTCATGGTAATTAAGGATAGAAAAAAGGTGGGATTACTTATCTTAATATGGCATTAATTAATATATAGTGTTGGTAAGATGGAGCACTGATCAATAACAATAATCACAATTTTATTATTGAATAACAAGTTATAATATAGAAAATAAATTACACAAAAACCAATAACTAGAACAAAAGTAATAACATGAACACACTCATTGCCTCAAGAAAGATTTTCCGGGTACATTTAATTAGGTGCTAAATTGTATGTTAGTCAATTTAGAAGGTTTTACTTTTACTTCTGTCAGGAGTTTGCACTCACACAATAACATATTGAAATATACCTATCTATTTGCTCAGAATATTTTAGAGCGATAGAAAGGAGCTCTGGATTGTTGTTGTGTTGAATGAAGTGACAAGGCTCCCAATAAATAGTAGTACGAGTAGACACGAGATTTAATGTATACGTTTTGTTGAATGAATATAATAATAATAACTATGTTATACAAGATATCTGGGTAGTGCATCAAGGGATCATGTCTAGCATCTTAGCCTGACTAACGGTTCCCAGAACCAGTGCACCGGACCGGCCCGGAGAGGAAAGCGGTCCAGAACCGGACAGGTATGCCGGGGTAGCGGCTCGGTTCTTTAAAAAAAATGGATGTGAAAAACCGGGCTGATAAGAATCGGAACTGTGAGCTGTTTTTTTTCTTTTTATATGTTAACCAAAACTGGTGAAGGACCGGACCGGAACCGAAACCGGAACCAGTAAACCGGTCCCTTTTACCGGTCGTACTTCTAAGTTTTGAGACCGAAAACCGGACCGGACCGGGACCGATAGCGGAGGACCGGTATACCGTAGGTCCGATAAGGACCGGTCCGAAATCGGTCCGAACCGCACGTTAGTCAGGCTGATTAGCATCTCATTCATGTGGGAGTATATTCAGGGTCAACTTGACATTTGGGTATGGGAATCAAGAGAATTGAAGATGTATGTTTGTTTGATAACTCTTCAAATGTATAGAAGTCTCTTAGACATCACCTATATGTACCTTCTCCCAAAATACGTTTTATTTTTATTTTTCAATTCACCAAGCCTTCCTAACTCCCCATGACTCATGAATCATAATCTTGACCACGCCATGCCACAACTCTTCTCGACTTGACTCATCTTGCCGCATAATCGTTGTTGTCTCCACCTCCGATGCGGGTTTGGAACCGTGGTGGTAGTGGTACGTGCGTATGAGGTATTACCCATACTTCATATAACAATTAAAATTTGAGAGGTTACTTGAACTGAATAATATAACTAATATTTAATCCTTCAAAACTATTGATGTATACAAGAGCCGTTCAAACTTCTTATAAGTATCAAACCTTTGGAATTCAGTTGATAATAAATGCTTTGGCCTCCTCAAGTTATCAAGAGCACAAGTACTAACAATCCCCCACTCAAGCTCTATGGAGAAAGTAAAAGTACTTTTAAGAAAACAAGTAGTGAGTGAATTGTATTTAATTGTTAATATATTTCTATATAAACTAACACATAGTGAAGTGAGGCAACAACTGAATCCCGTCAAGTGATTGTACTCTTGAACTTGACGATCTTCAGTCGAGACCCCCACAACACATACTCTACTCGCTGGTTATCACAATGTGATACTAACACATGTGCTTTCTAATGTTCATGTGTGTATCTTGTCTCTCATGAGTTTTGAAAAAGAAACAACTCGTGTTTCTTGTAGAAGATGGACACAACTTTCACACTCGTAGAGGTGATCTTTAAGAATGTCTATTCAATTTTGAATACCCCACTAGGGCCTTGAAATCATTAAGAGAAATATAGCTCAACCTAATCACATTTTGGTGAATTTATCAAGTACTTCTTGGTAAGACCACCACTAATGGATATGAATTTATTAAGGGTTATAAACTCATCCTTATATTCATTGTGTACGCCATAGGGATGGAAAGATAGTGGATCATATGGACCCATCTTCCATATATTCTCCATCAATGGGTTTTGGCCCCATCCCCACAATATTTTTTGAAGAATATTATCCTAGTTAAGACTTTGGTAAAGGGATCATTAAGATTCTTCTTTGATCGTACACACTTTAAGGCTACCACACCATTTCGAGTAATGATGAAAATCTGGTATGTACGTGATTAAAGGAGAAGCATGGGCTATGCTTAATACTCTCAATATGAACATGAGTTGCAAAATTTGAGTGAAGTTTTTTTCTATGATAACATTGATTTAGTTTAGGGTATTCTCAGTTTATCTCGGGAATGATGTAATGTTTTGCCTACTATTCATCACATCAAAGGTATTTTAGGACGAGCCTCCTGGTAGGAGGTAGGGGTGTGCATCGGGTTAAAAAAACCCGCATAACCCGACCAACCCGATCACACTAACCCGAAATTATACGGGTTAGTTGTTAATTGGGTGTGTTGCGGTTTACATTTTCGAAAAAATATACATATTTTTGCGGGTTGTAGATTTTAAACTTGAAACCCGCAAACCCGCATATACTCGATTACCTTGTTGTATAAAAATTAGAAAAAATCGTATTGCTCATTTTATTCAAATAAAATAGTGGGGGTCATGTGCTTTTCACTCTACATTTTTTCTATTCCTTCCTTTTTTTCAAAAATATTTTGAAATCGCTCAATATTTCAATAATATTTTATCTAATGCATATGTTTTTTATTTCAATTATGATATTATCTTTACTCTTTGCTCTTTTTATATATTTAGTTTCCTAAAATCTCATTTATCATAGATGATTTAAAATGCATATGCGTATCCTAAACAATATTTTTCGTTATAATTTGCATTTGTAATATAATTTTGACTCGCCAAATGAATATGGATACAAATTCGTCTTCTTTATCGAACTAAATCATCCGCAATGCACCCGCAACCCTCCTAATCCGAAACTCAATGGTTTAAGTAATGTATTGGGCGGGTGCGGGTCTTATTTTTCAAAATCCGCACAAGAACGGGCGGTTTGTGGGTTGCGCATTTTTTGTACAAAACCGACCCGCGCACCCCCCTAGTAGGAGGTTTGTCACATACTCATATACCCAGATCATTTAATAAGGTGACTGATATTCTCGGTAAGTGTGTCAGGAAATGAGTTGGTCTATCTTATTAAAATGATACATCTACACACACAAATCTCAATATTCAGACACATCTCTACCAAGAATGCAAAATAGGTTGATTAGTGACATTTTCAACACAGTTTATTTCTTTTATCCTTGGGTTTTGTGATATTTCTTTGAAATTTTTATTTTCAAGTCAAAAAGATAAACTCATTGATCAAAACTCATATGTTTTTTGTAATGTCCTTTTGGTCAAGCCCAATGGTGATGACACTAACGGGTCTATTTAGTTAACACAAACCCAAAGTATCAATTATCATTCAAACAAATATAGAAGTTAATCTAGAAAAAATCTTCTCATCCACGTATTATATCATCTTACACCTTTTATTTTTGTTAATATTATCATCTTACACACAATAATTTTATGTTAACCAGTTGGATTAGTTTAATTGGACAGAGCCTTACTATTTTTTCTTAGTCTAAAAAATGTGAAGGGAAAAATAAAGGGTTTGAATCTTTTTCCTAAACATGGATAACTTAGGAGACGTGCATATTCCTCATGAGTTTAATCATGATGTATCCAAGTTGGTCTAAACCAACCATGTTAAAAAGAAGTTTGTTCGACTGTTTGAATATATACTAGTATATGTTGATTACTAGTAATATTTTCAAAAAGTTTCATTAAGATACTAGTACTAACGATTTACTTGCAATTAAATTATATATTTTTTACTATATTAATGTACCCATGTTATCCTATTGCTATTGCACTTGTGTCTTTGCACATTAATTTATCTTAATTACAATTATAACTCTCTTTCATCTATCATCATAAAACTACTACAAAACATGCTAGGTTTTGATCATAAATATGTTCGCTATCTTTAAGTAGTTGTCAAAGTTTTAAACTTTGTACTCATAAATATAATAGATGTAAGGTTTTAATACTTTTGTGCTTTTTTATATATAAAATTAACACTAACTAGTTTTACTCATCTACGTAATAATTTTTTTGAAAATAAATTAGTACAAGTTATTTTTCAGTATATATTGTTCCAAAACTTTGATTTTAACAATAAAAAAATTATATGAATAATAAAATTCAAAAATTTATGTTATGCTGAATACTCCTTCCGTCCATTTTTATTTGTCCTTCTTTCTAAAATGAGGTGGCCAATAATATTTGTCCCTTTTATATTATCAAGACATTTTTTCTCCAATTTTTCCAATATCACCCTTAGTTAATTAGTTTTTTTTGGTTAGGTAAACGGTTGTATTAATTAAAAAACTGTACACTATACAAGAGAGTTACCTACCTAAGCCAAAAGACTAAAGATAGCAACTAAGAAGCTAAAAACGACTACCTCATACTAATACTAATACAAGCTAACCGTCCACCATCATTTAAAAACGAATGATGAGGAAACAAGAAAAATAAAATAGAAAATATGCACCACTTAATTTCATTGATAACCGTTTCTCTAGATGAAGAATCACCTCTTATAGCTAGGTGATTTCTCGCTTTCCAAATACAATACACTATAGCTCTAAAGCCAATCTTCCATGCTTTTCTCCTCCAATTTTCTCTAGCTTTAAATTTTTGAGCCATTTCAAAACACTTAGATTTTCCTGCAACTACTATGTAATATGTGAAATCAGTGATGTGTGTAATAGGAGATGGTACTTGGTGTTTGTGTATGGACCATGTGACGATACAACACGAAATGAAGTGGGGAATGAGTTAACTAAATGGTTATTAGATCATCAGGAAGCAGTTTTATTAATGGGTGATTTCAATGAAGTAGCAAAGTTCAGCGAGAATGAAGGTAAAAATACAGCTAACCTTAATAGAGTTCTAAGATTCAACCAATTCATTCATCATAACAGCTTATTAGAATTGAATTCAAAGGGTTGTTTTTATACATGGAACAACAATAGAGATGGAAAAGATAATGTGAAGGAAAAACTAGATAGGGGGCTTTGTAATATCAAATTTCTTGACCTCTTCCCTAATGCTATCATCAAAGTGCCACCGGCGGTGGGGTCAGACCACTCGCCATTGATACTAGTCAAGGATGTTAAGATTAAACCAAATAAAAAACATTTTATCTTTGATTCTAGATGGTTAAGTGAGGAAAAATGTTTTGAGGTAGTAAAGAACTCATGGGAAAGCCATAATGACGGAAATGGTGGAAATGTGCTCGAAAATTTCCTAGAAAAGAGATCTAAAACATGTTCATCACTAACAAAATGGAGTAAGAACACCTTTTTTAATTGTAGAAAAAGAATAAATGAATTACAAGATAAACTAGAATCCTTTCAAGATGGCAAAAATAATTCATATGATCATGAGAGAGTAAAGGAAATTAAAATAGAAATAGAAGACTTATGGGACAAAGAAGAAATATATTGGGCTGATCGAGCTAGGGATCAACACATACAATGTGGCGACAAAAACACGGCATACTTTCACAATATAACAAGAATAAGGAGAAATACCAATAGAACTGTTGCAATAAAAAATGATGAAGGAATATGGAAGGAAGATCTGGAGGAGGTAAAGAGTATTTTTCAAAATTATTATGTTTCACTTTTTAAAAGGAAAGATGAGGAGGTTAGTGACCAATATGAAGACATCACACTCATGATACCCCGGAAAGTAACTGACGAAATGAATGAAAACTTAACAATAACGCCAGATATTGATGAGATTAGAAATGCAGTTTTCAGTATGTCGGGTGGGAAAGCTCCAGGACCAGATGGTCTAAGTGGAAAATTTTATCAAGAATTCTGGGAAATCGTTAAAGATGATGTTGTTAATATTGTGCTGGACTTCTTTAATTTAAAATGCAACGTGGAGGAAATTAATGATACTCTTATAACATTAATACCCAAAGGTGAGTCTCAAGAGAAACCAAAAGATTATCGACCGATTTCGTGTATAAATTTCATTTACAAGATCATTGCAAAGATTTTGGCATCGAGATTACAACCAATTATGGATACGATCATATCTCCAACACAATCAGCTTTTATAAAAGGGAGAAGTATTCAAGATAACATCATCATCGCGCAAGAACTCTCATATTTTCTGGGAAGCAAAAGAAACTCTAAGAAACATTATGCAACCATTAAAATTGATATGGCAAAGGCTTACGATAAGGTTGACTGGAATTTTTTAATGAAGGTACTAGAAAAAATTGGGTTTTGCGAAAAATGGAGGAAATAGATTCAGTTATGTATATCTACCACTAGTATGCAAATCAAAATTAATGGGGAACGACTTGCGAAATTTAAACCTGAGAGGGGAATTAGACAGGGTGATCCATTATCGCCCCTTCTTTTCTCTATTATGACGGAATCACTTGTTTATACTATTCAACATTACGTTGAGGACGAGAATTTCAAAGGTCTAAAGATTACTAGGAAGTGCCCGGAATTAACTCACTTACTATTCGCGGACGATGCTTTGTTTTTCATGGAGGCCAACAGAGAGGAATTTGATAAATTCAAGGAGTTACTCAATAAATATTGTGCGGCGTCGGGACAAGAGGTAAATTTTGAAAAATCTTTAATCCTTTTTAGTAAAGGAATTAATGATAACATTAAAAAAATATTGGTGGAAAAAAATGGGAATTGCTAGTACAAACTCCTTGGGAAAATACCTTGGCTTACCACTCACATTAAAAAGATCAAAAACTGAAAACCTCGAATATATAAAAGATAGATTGATTAACAAGGCAGCTAGCTGGACATCAAAATATTTATCTGAGGGAGGAAAGGAGGTGATGATCAAGGCCGTAATGCAAGCTATACCCAATTACGCTATGTCGATTTTTGAGTTTCCTAAAGGACTATGCAAAAAACTTTCTAGTATTGTGTGTAATTTTTATTGGGATTCAATGGAAAAGAAGAAAATTCATTGGGTGTCTTGGAACAAGATGGCTAGATCAAAAAAGATTGGAGGCCTAGGATTTATGGATTTTCAAAAAATGAATTTGGCTATGTTGGCAAAACAAGCTTGGAGATTAATAAATAATCCAAATTCGCTCGTGGCAAAAGTGATCAAAGGAATATATCATCCAAACTCGGACATGTGGAATGCAAAGCTGAAACAAAAAAGATCGTGGAGCTGGTATAGTATAATGAAAGGTTTGCAATTTTTAAAGAAGAAATTTTGTTGGCAAATAGGGAACGGCCTAACGGCTAATATTTGGAGTGATAATTGGGTAGAGCCGGGAGCGAAAATTGATAAATACGATTGGTTACCGATTGAGAGAGTAGCGGGATTATTCAATAATGGATGTACGGGATGGAATGAGAATCTGATTGACTTAATATGTAACGATAGAGAGAAAAATGAAATTAATAGGATCCCAATTATTAATATTGAGGAAGAAGACAAAATTATTTGGCCGTTTACGAAAGAAGGCTGTTACACCACTAAATCAGAATATCACCTTTTGGTTGACGAGGAAATATCTAAAGAAGGTAGTACATCTACGAAGGTGGCGCAAGAAGGGAAACCATCACTTTGGTCTACGGTACGGTCTTCGAACGTACCCGCAAGAATGAGGAATTTTGTATGGAGAATTATTAAGAATGGAATCCCTACTAAAACAAGTTTGAAAGTAAGAAAGTGTATGGATGATACGATATGCGAATGGTGCGAACAAGGCGAGGAAACAACCGAACATCTTTTCTTACAATGTCCCTATTCAGCGGCCGTCTAGGCTGAATCTCCGCTACAATTGAAAATTAGGACGGATGGGAAATATGAATTTAAAGAATGGTTTATGGAAACCAGCGAGAGCTACAAACTTGGAGGTTGGTCTAAAGAGAAAGTTATTAGTACAATGATAACAATTTTATGGAATATATGGAAAGCTAGAATAAAAAGTTTTTACGAACAAAGGAAATGGGATGTTAAAGAAATTATAAATAGTGTTAACCATGTTTTGGAAAGATTATACAAATTAAGACAAGAGACGGAAAAAAGAAAGGAGATTCAACAAAGAAACCAGGACGTGAGAAATCAAGATACGGAAATAATTGAATCATCCGAAATAACGTGGTACAATGACACTTCTTTTGTGAATAGAAATGAAAGCGCCGGAATAGCTTCGGTGGGGATAGATACAAATGGAAGAATTGTCGAGAAACACTGCAGGAGAGGCTACTATGAAAGTGCTATAGAAGGGGAAGCGTTGGCTATAATTCAAGCAATGAAGAGATCGGAGTCCTTAAAAATAACAAAAATTTCGTTCCTCACAGACAATTTAGAGATAGTTCAAGGAATTAATTCAGGAAAAGGAGTTGACTGGAAGATACGACCTATGATTAAGTTAATACGGAAATGGACTACAAGATTCCCGGAGTGGAAGGTGCTACATATTACAAGAGACAGTAACTTAATAGCCGATCTAGCAGCAAGAGGAGTACGCAAAAAAGGAAATTTAGATCAATGGACGTCTTCAAATATTGATAGTAGCATTAAATGTTTAAAGCAAATTCTTAATAGTTGTAATAACTCTTAACCTTGTTAATGTGACAAAAAAAACACTTAGTAGCGTGTTCATCTCTTTTTCCAATCCTAGCCAAGACTTTATCTCCATCCAAATAGCCCTCGGATAAGTACAATAAAAAAAGAGATGCTTGTTTGACTCAAAATCTTCTCCACATAAATTACAAAGAGGATCCAACTCCAAATAAGTAATACGATGCTTAGTTTTAAGCCTCTCCCGCAAAGCCATCCATATAATAATTGCATGTTTAGGAAATACACACGAGTCCCAAATAATATTCGTCCAAGGTTTAATATAATATTTTCGATGGAATAAATCATAAGGTTTTTTATGTAAAGAATAAAATTCCTTACTTAATTAGTTAAAAACAATGGTGCATTAAATGACATTCTATTCAATGAATAAAGGCAATATACTCTTTTTTTATTTTTATGTCACAAAAAGTAGGACAAATAAAAATGAACGAAAAGAGTAGTTATTATGTTATATCCTGATGTTATTATGACTGCTTTACCATTCTTATTAATTACTAACTACTTTCACAATGATGACATGGGAAAAAGATGTATATCCAACCTTATGAATATTGTATATCTTTTAGCATGATTTTTAATACTAGTAAGCACTAAGTATTTCTTTCTGGACTAAAAAAATTAAAAATTAAAGTTGATTGTGCAAATATAGCACTAAAAATTGTTCTTTTTTAGTACTTATCAAGTGATACCCAAATTTCCACTCTTAGTTTGGGACTGTCTTTTTCCTACAAATCGAGTCAGTTTTTAGCACAAAAAATACTAGGTACTAAATACTACTCCATCTATCAGATTTTATTCAGTCACTTCACTTCCATTTTTAGTACAAAAGTACCATAAAATTCCCCACCCAAACCTAAGACTTTGGTGATTCTCTGATAGGTTTCACTTTTGGCTTAGATTTTGCTCACGTCACTTTTTAACTGTTTTTATAGTAAATATAAAAAAAGAAAAGTAAAATCCCAAACCCTTAACGAATCCAACGGATGACAACAACCAACCTACCGTCTAATCTAATGGCACTTAAGGTGGACACGTACTCGCAGGGCTTCTAGTATGGACCTGCCTCTTCTCATAAAGCCTCACTTTAGCCTCCACCCTCATTTCTCTTTCTCTATCTCTCAGATTCACTTTATATACATATAAAGATATAGTATATCTATCTATATAGAGATACAAATTATATATAATTAGTAATAAATATTTAATAATTAAGCTGTTTTGTTACAGGGTTTTTGTTAGTTTAAGCTAAGATGCAGGCAATTAACGCTTCTGAATCTCAAGAGAAAAGTGAGAAAAACCGCGAGAATAACGGCCAACAGCAACCGGCGGCGCAGGTAACGGCGGGAACCGTCGCAGCTCCAGCTCAACAGTGGGTAGCGATGCCGTACCCAGCGGCGGCTGTGGTAATGCAGCATCAGATGATGCCGCCGCCACCACATTACTCACCGCACTACATACCTTATCATCCTCATCAACAACAAGTCATCCACCATCCTCCGCAACCACAACCTCCTCCATCTCCTTCGATGCACCACCAACAACAAGGTGGATCCGATAACCGGACGATCTGGGTCGGTGACCTTCATAATTGGATGGATGAGGATTACCTTCGCAATTGCTTTGCTTCTACTGGCGAGGTCTATTTATTCTCACACCATTAATTAATATATATACGTGTATGTATAAATTATAATGTATTTATTCACACACATAAATAAATTATCTAATCACCTAATTAATTTTGTCTTTTTGTAATTATCTATTTACACATAAATTTATACAAAAAAGTAGATATTAATGAATGTAATTTATTTGTGTACATTAATGATTAATTTATGCATGTCTGTACGCATATGAAGACACATAAATGTATATAATAAGTGCTTAAATGTGTATTAAGTATATAGCATGTGTATGTGCAGATGTATGTATCCATACATTTTACAAAAATTATATATATAATATATTTTGTCCATACCATTTACATACACATAAATCCGAGTTTGTTTGATATACATTATCCAAGCAATTAATTACAATTTTATTGGTGATGTGTTGGTGTACTATATATATGTGAAATTTATCATTTAAATATATATATTTGGATTGATTAATATCACACTTTTATTGGTATTGGGTAGGTCTAGCATGTGGAAAGCAATGTTTTTTTTTAAAATCTATACATACATAGAAGTGATATGTACCTTTGTAACACTATATTGCTTAATGTTCATTAAAATGGGGAATATGGTTTTTTAGACTATTTTAAATTTTTCTCACCATAATTTGTTGCTACATTTTGCATATTAATTCAACTAACATGATAATTTACACAGTTATCTTCAATCAAGGTGATACGAAACAAGCTAAGCGGATTTTCTGAAGGATATGGATTTGTGGAATTTATGACACACGCAGCTGCTGAGAAAGTACTTCAAAACTATCCACGCACAGTTATGCCACACGCGGACCAACACTTTCGATTGAACTGGGCGACTTTCAGTATGGGTGACAAACGCTCAAACAACGGTTCAGATCTTTCGATCTTTGTAGGAGATTTAGCCGCAGATGTGTCCGACACTTTGCTACACGAAACATTTGTAACTAAATATCCGTCTGTTAAAGCTGCTAAAGTAGTGATTGATGCGAATACTGGCCGTTCTAAAGGCTACGGATTCGTAAGATTCGGTGATGATGGCGAAAGAACACGCGCTATGACTGAAATGAACGGTGAGTATTGTTCAAGTAGGCCTATGCGTATTGGTGCTGCTACACCTAGAAAATCTTCAGGGTATCAGCAACAATTCTCATCCCAAGGTAACTTTTTTTTTCCTACTAAACCTAAACTCTGTTTTTTTTATGCATTCCTTTTTTTTTTTTTAAATCTTAGATTTTAAAACGGTTGTGATAGGTGGATATGCGAACGGTGGCTCAGCGCAAGATGGGGATTCAATGAATACAACTGTTGGTTTCTCATCTTTTCCTTTATTTTCCTTTTTTATACTCACTCTCTGGTTTTAAATAATTGTCCACTTACTAAAAATTTAGTTCCAAAATAATTGTTTATTTTTTGTTCGAACCAAAATAATTGTTTACTTAGAAATCAATATATTTTTTTTCTAACTTTTACCACTATTACCCTTATTAAAATATTTAAATTTATGTTTTTAATAAATATTTATGATTTGAAAACACTTTATGGATGATATTTGAGTAACAAAGTAGGTAATGATTGTATTTATTAATCTATGTGAAAAGGTAAAAGCTAAGTGGACAATTATTTAGAAATGAGGAGTAATAATGACATAAAAGGGCCAGAATTACATTTAATGTCCATAAAAGGTTTTGCCCATAATAAGTCTAATGGGTTTTCACCTGTCTATGTATAAAATATTGATGGGTCTTTAACTATCATAAATCAGACCTTTTATGTATAAACCTTTTTGGGTCAATGACCTTTTTTTTATGATTATTTGTCCTCTTTACTAATATTTGCTAGTTGTAGATTTTTGTTGGAGGGTTAGACCCGAATGTTACTGACGAAGATCTTAGGCAGCCGTTTAACCAATACGGTGAGATAGTTTCGGTGAAAATACCCGTTGGAAAAGGATGCGGCTTTGTCCAATTTGCTAACAGGTAAATTATAAAAAATTAGACATAAATAAAAGCTTTTTTAAAATTTTGAACTAAATTTTTTAATGCATTTATTAGAAACGATGCTGAAGAAGCATTACAGAAGTTGAATGGAACTGTGATTGGAAAGCAAACTGTGCGACTTTCTTGGGGGCGCAATCCAGCTAATAAACAGGTAAATATTTTTTTTTTTTTTTAACACGAAAAAAACAGAGGTTCTGTAAATTATTAACAAATTAATGTTTTATAATTTTGTAGTTAAGAGGTGAGTTTGGAAACCAATGGACTGGTGCGTACTATGGAGGAGGACCATTTTACGAGGGAGGAGGGTACGGATATGCTATGCCACCACCACATGATCCAAGCATGTACGCTGCAGCAGCTTATGGGGCTTATCCTTTCTATGGGACCCATCAGCAACAAGTAAGCTAAATAGAGTGTTTGGGAAGAAAGGAAAGAAAAGAAAACATGTGGAACTGAATGTTAAATCTCTACTCTAATTATTCCCTCCAAATATGGGAGTGGAACTGAATTTTGACTTAGGAAGAGAAGGAGGTGACACGTATGTGTGTGTGGTAGTGTTCTTTAGGAGGATTTATTAAACATCTTTAGAAGTGCAATAACAATATGAAAACTTCTTAATTAGTTGGAATAAGTGATTTCTTTATCACATGTGATTGCATTATTTGCTCTTTTCCATTTTGCTTATTTGATCTGCTTTAATATCACAATCCCTACCAAAATGTCATATAGAGATGGCTTTTTTCTATCTTTATAGGATGTGTTGCAATAGGTACCAGATATATCTCAAATGGTATTATGGTATTTTCATAAACTATGAGATGAGAATATCAGGGGTTCGCTTTCTTCCTCCTAACATGTTTCATGTGAATGATTTTAAAAATGGTGAGGAAAGCTATCTTTTGGTTTATTCAGTTCATGGTCACTTCTTTGTTTTACGTTTCTTTCCTGATTTCCCAAAAAAATTAGATGTTTGATTTCATTAATCTGCTTATATCCTCTAGATATATCCTTCCTCATCTAATATTTGAATGACCGATCCCTCTTTGTTGACTTGGAGTTACTACCCAATAATGGAGTTTTTTTTTTCCGACTAGAGCTTCACATTGGATATTTTTCCTGTAGTCGCTCGGGTGTGAGAATAAGTAGCGGAATAAGAGAGAGAAGATCTTGAGCTTAGGTGATATAAGCTCACTAGAACTAGAGAAACAGAGAGAAAGTGATTAAGATTGTGAGAGATTTTAGTTTCTGGTTTTTGCTAATTTAAAAACTTTAATCACTACACGTGAATGGTGATTTGTGGGAGTAGTTATAGGATATCTGAGTTTCAGCTTGTACCCGGTTATTAGCGTGCATTTTCCTAATGTCTTATCGTGTCATTAATGTTAGTTCTGAGTACTTCAAACCACTTATCGTGTCAATAATGTGAGTTCTGAGTACTTTTATTCTCTTCTAGAGGATGTCATTGGTATATAACATCTATCTGAGAAAACACGTGTTAATGGTAATCGCATACGATCGGAACCATAAGTTCTTCTAAGTGATTCATGGCTTTTGGGACTCCTTGTGTCTTTTCTTCCTTTCTCGAAGGTATCTCCATTGGTCGACTATTTATAATAAATTACCAAACTGTTTTTGTACCAAACTACTTTTTCACCAAACTGCTTTTGCATTCTTATATTTCGCATTCGAAGCTCTTTTATACATAAATTGGAATCAAGATTAGACCACATTTTTTAGCCAAACCAACAATAGTGGTGGAATCTCGTTAAGACTTCCAATAACCGATTGAATGTTGAAGAGGTCAAAGCAATCATAAATGAACAAGGGAAAAAAATTCTTATCTGTATAACGGATTGTTATACAGAAAGAGATAAATATTATTGGTCGAAGTGAAATTAATGATTACAAAAAAGTAAAATTACTAACCGTTAAGGAATATTAAACACATACAATGAAAATCAAATGCCTACAAACCTTATATTACAAAATCTATATATAGAGTCATCTCCTTTCTTCACTAATGATAATCGGCCTAAAGAAAGATACAAAATCCAATAGGAAACGGCTAGAGCCTAGTCATGAACATGATAAGTAGGTTGAACGGACATTGGTGACCCATGTAGTTAGAAAATACCACTTAACAGTTATACCCAGATCCCCATATAACTTGCTGATAAAGAGAGTTTGAGACCGCAGTAATTTTTCTTCTTTGGAAGAAAGGAAATAAACTTGAGTTTGGTAGGTTTCAAGCTAACGTTGCAGGCATTAGCATATATTTTGAGTCAAATCATGCCTATTCGATCCCATTAAGGTTTGCCAACAACAGTATCCATAATGAGTTGAATCATGCCTTTGAATCCCACTATGGTTTCCCAACAACAAATTTCATAATTATCAGCTAAGACAAATTGAAATTTGACATGTAAACAATCTATGATAGGAGAAGGTATACATAGGATCTTCCTACTGTGTGCCTTTAGAACTAGGTTACCCATGTTCAGAGGTGATTCGAAGCATGTACCTCTTGCTTTACTTTTTCTTTGCTTTACTTTTTTTAAGGGCTCAAGTTCAGAACTAGGTTACCCATGTTCAGGGAAGTGATTCGAACCATGTACCTCTTGCTTTACTTTCTTTAAGGGCTCAAAAAATAACAAAGTTGAGGAGATTCGATCCATGTACCTCCTAGATGAGAGACAAGTTTCTGGCTTTTAAGCTAACCCCCATGGTTATACGCAAGAATTTTATTATTAAGGGGTCGATCCTCCCTAGATAAGTTTCTAGTGATCAGTATTTTATGTGTAAGAACACAATTTTGTGATCTCTTTGAGCCCATAGGCTTTGCTTCCTCGTCCACATTGTAATACTTCATTTCTCGAAAAGATTTGGTATTTGTAACGGAGGAAGCTGCAAGTATACATCCCATTAATGGATATGCCTGATTTATTTAAAGAAGGTCATTGTTCTCGCCAAACGGTGATGCCAAAATGAAGATGTCGTCTCAAATATATTTGTTGATGAGCGGAATCTTATCTAGATTGAAACAGAGTCTCACCTCACTTTGAATGTCTCTGTGAAGAATGAGACACAAAAACGAGTAGAGTCAATATAGTAGGTCAATCCACATCATTACTACCGTGCATGTCTTTTGCGACAACATTTCAATTATCAACACGCCAAGTGTGTACAGAGCCTGAGGGAGGTTAAGGAGACCATCGTCTTGGGCCACTTTCAATTTTTATCACTTTTAAAGCCCTAAATATTCTTTTTGTATATATAGTATAATTTTTTTCTTATTTAAAAAGGCCCAATTTTAACTCAACTCAAAACAAAAATGCTAATATGTCTTTTTTATTTAAAAAAAAATTATTTAATTAAGTTAAGTAAAAAAAAATCATTTGTACTACACTTAAGATTATTTTAGGGGCCCATATTTTAAAGTTTGCTTTGGCCCCCAAAACGTCAGGACCGGCCCTGAGTGTGTAACCAGTATTGGTAAGGATAAAAAAAATAAACTATCTTTTACTACGTCATTATGTTGTCGCTATAAGATAAATCACTAACGACGATATGTAGTTCTTGCTCGTGTCTTCAATTGCGACGTGATTCTTAACAATTAAAAAAAATTAAAATAAAAGGCGTCACTAAAGATCAAATTTACTAGGGACAAAAATTTATTATCGCAATGATGTCATATGCGACGACAAGAAAGCTGATTAGCGACGGTATTATGGCGTCGTGAAAGATAAACGCGTAATAAAGTTAGTGAGTGGGTAGATTCCGCAATTAATACTCATTCCCACTAAATCCCCTCCGCAATCCCAAACTCTAGACCCAAAGTGTGTCACTAGACCACTTCCAACCGTCACCCGTTCTCAGTCACTTCATCACCAAAGGATCCCAACCTCAACCTCCACGTATGCGGCCCACTTCAATACCAAATTACTCATTTATATTACCGAAATAAGGTATTCTTTTTAATTTTAATATTTTTAAATTTTGTTTTCAAATTTGTTTTTCACTAGGTTAGATATATAGTAATTTATTGTGTATTAATGTGGGAATTCTTAGGCTTATATTATATAATAGTGTGCATTATAAGAAAATTGTTCGATTTTTATTTATTGTTTGGATTTTAAAATTTGGTTATAATTAATTTATAATTATTTTATGAGATAATTACATTTAGGGTCTTGACCACACCCCCCTCTTCAAGATGGGGATTCGGCCTAGAGCCTCTTCTTACTAAAGACCTCAGAAACTTTTTAACACATGAAACCCAAAACCCCATTTACAATTATACCCTCTTTTGTTTTTTATACCTATATATACTAATTATTCTCCATTTACAATTCATTTTCTAAATCACAAATCATTACTGCTTCTCTCTCCTCTCAATATCCACCGACACCACCAAAATGGCCACCACCACCACCGCCGAAATCGCCACCACTCCAACACCACTCTCCTTCTTCCACCACCGCCGAAATTGCCACCACTCCAACACCACTCTCCTTTTTCTCACGCTTCACATTCGTCGGAGCTCGCACAAGCTCACCACCGAACCAGATCTGGTTCTTATTCTTCGCGGTGGAGGAGTAGCGTGAATGAGCTTCACCACCGGATCTGCTTGAAGCAAGGAGAGACGACCCGGAGAAGAACCACTGCTGCACTGTTGCTGCCGGAGCTCACCACTGCTGCACTGTTTCGAGCTTACTTCGCCGAAGCTGGAGAAGAGAAGCCTTCGTTTGCTGTTTCGCCGGAGGAGAACCACTGAACCACTGCTGCTGCCGCAGCTCGCACAAGCTCACAACTGCTGCACTGTTTCGAGCTTACTTCGCCGGATCTGGAGAAGAGAAGCCTTCGTTTGCTGTTTCACCGGAGAAGCTTGGTGATGGTGGCTCGAGCTTCCTTCCACTCCGTTCGTGAACCACCAAGCTCCAGCAGTGTTGGTGGCCTTCATTTCGCTGCTGGATCGAAGAAGAGCACCGGCGAGTAGTTTTGTTTTGTTTTTTTTTTCTTTTCTCGCGTACACAGTACGCTGTATTTTGGTTTTTTTTTCAGATATGGTCAAACTTGTAATTAGTTTAGTTTTTTTTTTTTTTTATTTGTTGTAAATGTGTTATATTTTTTGAATGAAATGAATAAAATGGTATTTATACATTGATTTTTATAGAGTATTCATTTAATTTCAAAGAGTACTCTTAATATTTCATAGAGTACTCCGACTATTTAATAGAGTACTCCGACTATTTTTATAGAGTATTCATTTAATTCTCGGAGTACTCAGCAAATTCAGTGAGTACTCAGCAAAATTGTCGGAGTACTCAGCAAATTCTCGGAGTACTCTATATTTTTTCCGGTGACTGGTGGTCGGTGGTGGTCGGTGGTCGGAGGTCGGTGGTAGATGGTCGGAGGTTGGAGGTAGGTGGGTAGTGGTAGGTAGAGGAGAGAGAAATAGTGACATCACATTTTTCTAGTCTTTTAGTGGTAGTAAGGGTAGGAAAGACTATTGTCAAAATTGAGGTCCCTAAGAAAAATAGCATTTTTGAAACTACTCTATAGAGAAGAAAGTGTGTCTCCAAGACCCTATATATAATTCACCCTTATTTTATAGACGATAAATTCGGTTAATAAGAGAAGTTGGATTAACTCAAATAATTATGTACCCGAAAATATGTGTTAGATATGAGGAAATTTATTACATGATAGGATAATCACAAGGTTAAAACGACTCACATATTTTGTCTGTGTAACAGTTTTATGAATAATATGTACAAGCGAATATTTTAAAGTTTGAGTTTTTGTCAACGTATGAAATTTGGACAAAATATGAGAAAATTGAACAAATTCCCATGAATACCTCTACCCATATTGTAGATGATGAATTGATAGACGTGTTTAAGGATTTAAGGCCGAGTATTAATATCGAGATGGGTGACGAAAATATTCAAAGGACAAACTGTGGTTATTCTGATACTTTGTTTGAACAAATGGAGATTGAGTTGTACCTTGGTTCCACATCAATGATTTTGTTGAATTTTCATCGGTAAGTTGATGCACATCAAGGGCAAGAACAAGTGGAAAAAAACTTCTTTCACGGAAATCATACAACTACTTTTTTCTATTAAAAAATTGTTTTAATAAATTGATTAAGAACTCAAACAAGAGGGAGATGAAAAACTATGAGAAAACAAGTAACCGGTAGAGGGTGAGGAAGAGCAGGTACTGGTAGAGGGTGGGGGAGAGCCAACCAGTATCGGCAATTGAATGTAACATTCATATACATTATTTTGATTACTTATACTCCATATTATGTTTGAATAATGGTTATGTGTATATTCCATGTAACAAGAGGAGTTGAGAATCTAGATGCACTCACTTGTCACCCAGGGTTCAAAGTTTGGGTCTACCGGATCTTCTTCTTCAACCCCTGCATTGATATAAAAGGATGTGGTTGACCCGGTTGTCGAAGTTGTCAATAAAGTGATGGAAAAGTTATCTCGGAGTTGGATGGTTGGTGTTGGTCTTCCTCAAAAAGGTAAAAGAGGAGATCTCTTGAATCTTTTATACCTTCATATTTTCTTCAAAATTAGATGGCGTGGTGGTAGAAATTAATGCATGATTATTTTCCAAGGGCCGATGACCATACATTTCTCCAGTCAACAAGACGACGACCTCCACTACTACCTCACATCACTCTTACCCTAGAGGGTGTTAGTAGGGTGATCACATGGTATAATGAAGAGCGGGTAGCATAGGGTCTTTTGACTTTTGTTTCTTTCGATTGCTCCCTCCAGTTTCACCCCTCCCAGTCTCGCTTCTGACATCCCTTCTCCAGGTATTACTCCTTTCCATAGTAATTCTTGGAGACTCAAAGACGAAGAAGATGCATACATGAATGCTCCTTAATTTTTATTCGGTTTTTCACACTTTAGTAGTATAACTCTTTTGATTATTTATAACTACTCTTATGTTCAAATGATCATGCTTAATTTTTATTTGATTGTTTTATAATTTGTAATATTTATCTGTTATTTGATTTGATATAATTTATATTTTTTGGTTTATTAACAAAAAAATTGAAAATACAAATAAATTAATAGAAAATAATTGAAGATAAAAATAAATTAATAGAAAATTAATTCTAAATATGTGGCAATTAATGATTAATAGAAAAATAGCGAACGACATATTTCCTCTCTAATGATAGGGTTAATTTGTAATGATAATTTTTGTCTCAAATGAATCTGATCGATAGCGAGAAAAATTTTCGTTGATAATGATCTTGTATTATTAGCGAGAAAAACACAGATTGTTGCCCTACTTTAAAACATATACAACATCGACCAAAAAAATTATATACTCTTTGTTGATAACAACCTTTTTTTCTAACAACTAATGGAATAGAATTCAATAATTTTAATCAAATTCTTAATGAAAATGAGTTAGCAACTAGCCAGAAAGTTAACTTGAATAAAAATGACATTATTTTTAGTGTTATACCCTAAACAAAAATTATAAAACAAATTAAATTCATACTTAGCTTAGAATGAATATAATGATTGATATGAAAAACTACTAAGGTCTTCCTTCAAAATGGGGAATATCTGAAGTAAAAAAAAGTCTAAACTACCTTATTGATAGAAATTTTAGTAAAATCCAACAATGACATTCAGAATTCCTATCAAAAGGAGGAAAATAAATAATGATTAAAAGTGTTTTACATGCAATACCCATATGTGTAATGTTAGTCTTTAATATACCTATTAAAGTTTGTGATCAAACTGAAATTTTGATAACAAATATGTGGTGGGGTAATGGAGATAAAAATAAAATACATTAGGTAAAACAAAATAAACACAAAAAGATAAAATAACAGTGGAATTGGTTTTAGAAAAGTAACCTCATGAATAAAGCTCTATTATCTAGTAATGTATGGACAATTTTTTGTAATGAACATTCCTTACATGCTATACTTTACACAAGCATATACTATGAGAATGGTAAATTTCTTGAAGCTAAAATATGACAAAATCCCTCATGGGGGTGGAAAAGCATACACACTGGCAAAAAAATGTTTGCTAAAGATATAGGGTGGAATATAGCAAATGGTAAATCAGTAAATATATGGGAATATGTACGGGGGTCTGAAACGGAAAAAATTACAAAACCTAGGCGCACAAGCCTGGAATAAAGAATTGGTTTATAACAACTTAAGGGGTAAATATCAACCAATATTTGTAAAATTAATCTGCCCCTATATTTAGTGTATATTTAGTGTGAAGATACCCTAATATGGTCACCTCCAAAGGATGGATTAATTACAAGTAAAAGAATATCTCACAAATTTGAAGATGATGAAAGATGGATTAACCAATCCTTAAAGACAAGCGATCCCCAGAATCTTATAGGCATCCTAATATCCTACTGAAAACAATATGGGATCTAAAAATACCATCTACGGTGGGAAATTTTATGTGAAGAATGTGTAAAGGGGCACTACCCACCAAGAATAATAAATTTAAGAGGCAGTGTAGTCAGAACAATATATGTAAAATATGTAACACAACATGCTGAGAAAACTGCGCATCTAATATTCGCATGACCTGGCAACATGTTTGTCGCTCTTATGGGTTAAATTAATTACTCAATGAGAGAGTAAACAGAACGGAATGGCTTCATGAGCTAATTCAGGCCAATACAATAAACAATATATGTACCTTATAGTAGCGAAGGTAGACATGATATGTTAGATACATTTGGAATGTTAGGAATGATAAAGTATTTGAAAACACTCTACTTGACCCCACTATAACAGCTTATAAAGCTATAATTTCATGTGATTAATATCTAAATATAAATAATACTATTGAGACAATTGAGACCATCCCTAAGGGTGAACAACAATGCATGAATAAAGGTAATAAAAAGGGGAGGTCCATGGATCGAATCCCCTCCCTAACAGGTGTAAAGTGAGAGGTACAAGGCTCGAACCCCTCCCTGAACATGGTATCCTAGTTCTGATTTACCATGAGAATATATATGGGGAGGCATGTATATCTTCGTGGGATTAGTCGGGTGCGCGCAAGCTATTCTGGAACCCATGTAACCAAAAAAAAGGTAATAAAAAGGTAAAAAGAGGACATATAACCAGCTTAATAGTTAATATATTCTTAATGTAAGTGTTGATGCATTTTTTATCGAATCTACTATAAAATCTAGTGTTGCATGTATTGCCACAGATATGCAGGGAGTATTTTTAGAAGACCAAGCTTGAAGTTTTGCTATAGATTTAGATCAAGTGGCATAAACAGTATGGATAAGGAATGTTACTAACTATACGTATATATTTCTAGTTATTTTATTAGTATATTTAGTGATTGTAGTAGTGTTATTGAGTCTTTGAGTTGTAATAAACTGGAAGACAATAGGGGAGTATATGATCTCTTCGCTGGCATTTTATCGCTTAGTAGGAATGGGGATTCTCCTTCTTTCTTCGGAGGATGAATAGTATAACTGACTAAATAATTATACAATAGTTCAATGAATTGTTGTTTGGTAATTGACAATACTATGAAAGGGCGGAGCCAGTAAATTGTCTTAAGGGGGAAGGGGAGGGGGAGGGGGGCAAGAGAGTTCTGGGGCAAAGTCCTCAAAAAAAAAAAATATTCGTGTTTGCACGATAAGTATATATATTATGCAAAAGTTGCTAAATAAGCCCTTATATTATGCAAAAATGCGCTATAGATCCCTGTGTAAAATTAAAATATAAGTCAAGATATTGATTTTTTAATAAACTATCCTATAAATTTCTTTTTTTATATAAAATATTATATGTTTAATTATAAAAAAATTAATCCTATAGATAAATTAATTTAAAGTCTAATATAATAAATTTTAAAAAGTTAAAGAAGACTAAATAAAAAAGAAAAATTTAAAAATTAATTGCCGATAATTTTTAGAGATAATATCAAATTAAGTCAAAAAACACAACATTCCATCTCTATAGGGTCTAGAAATTTTTCCACCCCCATGGAAGTCCATTTTTTTAGTATTCCATCTCTACCCCTTTAGTTTCCACGTTTAGATTTAAACAATATCATTTAATTTTGTAACAGATTCCTAATTTGTAGCTAATCAAATAATATCCCTTACTAATAGCTATTAATTATAGAAAGATTGTTATTATATTCCACGAGTCAACATTCACCAAAACTCCGTTGATTTCTTTTAAATTTCATATTACGTTCTGTTTTGATCTTTATGTAATAAGTGATTCCCTTTAATCACATATGACAATCTAGTATTATTTTTCATCTAATAATATCTGCGTATTCCGTTTAATTTGTTAATATTTTTTAGCCTTTGTTGTTTTTGATATAGTTTGAACACACACACCGATATTTTAAACTTGCACACCACCAGAATTAAACATATAACCCACCGCCAAAATTCTTATGTTATCATATTGTCAACAACCCACCAATTTTAGTAAACACCCCATCACAAATACCCAACTAACCCACCATATGACCTGTTAGCCTAATTTTAACCAACCCACTGATTTAGCCTTATAACCCATCATTTTTACATACGCAACCCATTAAGTAAGAATAACCCATTCATGTCAACCCATCCAACCCATCGACTTTATTCATCCAACCCATCAATTTCCAAACACAACCCACCGAAAATCGCATATACACACCTTCATAAAACATTTGCTGGGCAACCCAACTATTTATACATCCACCCCATCATATTTTTGAATACAACCCGAAACAAATTTCTATTACTTAACAGAATACTAAAAAGATTCACACAATTTCACAACCCACTTTGGTGTTCGGGACCCCGTTGTGAAAAAAACAGCCGACATTGCTAGGATTCCCATCAGTATTACGAAATCCCTCACCGTATCATCCAACCCAACGTTTTTAGTCTTCTTCTCTTGATGAACCTTCTTCTTCCCCTTCCCATCATCATTTTAGCGTCTTTTCTTCCAAGTATTCAATGGCACACCTTCTACAAAATCGTCGTCACTGTTTTCAAGCGATTTTCCTTTATTTTTAGCACTACTATCACCTTCAGCGTCCGGTTTCCTAACCAGTTTCACTTTCTTCGTTTTCTGATTTCCATCGTCGACGGTGGGTTGCTGGGGCACCTTCATTCTCGCCATTTTTTTTCCCGGTGGTATATCGAAGTGATGATTAGGGTTTAGTGGTGTGAAGATTAGAAAGAAGGTGGGTTATTGGAAATTTCAATTTTGTTTCTGGCGCTTCGTTTTCTATTTTTTTGATTAATGTTGACTGATACGTTTGCATGAAATCAGCGTATTTTGTTATGGAAACTGAATGGTCAGTCAATGGGTAATGGGGGGCAAATCAGTCTTTAGTAGTGGGTTGGACGCAATGGTCCAACCTCTAAGGACTCTATTAATAAATCACCTTAATTTTTAAAGTAGTTATAATTTATTTATTTTTAAATCCAAGTGTCCTATGTCCCATCCCATTCAGAAACTTTTATTTGTGCGAATGGTAAACTTACATATATTAGTAGTCCCTATCCTGTTTTGGTTTTAAATTGTTTTTTTTTGGTTTTAAATTGTTAATTATGCTTGATTAAAAGAAAATTGTTCCTACTTTTTTGGCGTTTCTTTTGAATAGGTACATACTAGAAGTAGTTGTCAATAATTTGACCATATTACACAAGGATGACTTTCTTTAAGCGCACGCATATATTGTTCTAGTCTCTACTACAAAATAGAAAAAACATGTCATCGATCATTATACGTAAAATAATAAAATATATACATCAATTATAACAAAACGCTGAGAAAGTAGTTAAAGGCGGCTAACGTGTTCTACATCTTGGGTCATTTAAATTTGGATCTGTTGAGAGACTTTAGTATATATTTCTGGTCCAATCCTCTCCTCCTCCCCATCCTAAACCTTTCTCAATCATTGCTAAAAGTGGTTACTAATCACTCCTGTATAACATGGAACTGCTAATTCCTGTCCAAAACATTGATTTCGAATTCAACAGTGCCCTGAAATCTCCATTTCCGAATTCTCCTCTAACCCCTAAGCCTTTTGGTACTGATGTTTATTATAGTGCTCCTTCTAGTCCTAGTCGACTCTCTGAGTTTTATAGCGAGTTAGAACGTGAGTTCTATGATCTCGATATGAACATAGGCCATCACGATGAAGTATACTCAAAAGATGAAGATGATCTATTTGCGTTTGAGAAGGTCCAAGTGGATTTAATCTCAGAAGAAGAACTTTTCGGCACGCTTAAGCCTTCCAAGATCACTCCGCTTGGTTTATCAAATCCTACTCATGAATCTTCAGATCAGAATAATAAAACTAGATCTCCAGGGATTAGGTCAGAGCGTGAAAGAGGAAGAGAAAGAGTTCAAAATTCATCTTCATCTAGCCGAAGAGTAGCAAGATCGCATTCCCCAATACGAGATTACAAATATTCAGGCGAAGAAGTGACGAAAGAAATAATTCAGACCCAAGAACAACCTTCAACAGTCGAAAAATCATCTTCATCGTCAAGCAATTCCTCTGCATCTTCAAAGAGTCAAAAGAAATGGAGATTTAGAGACATGTTCTTGTTTAGAAATGCATCAGATGGACGAGCAAGTGATAATGATCTTTTGAAGAAATACACAGCTACAATGAGAGCAAATGAACGCCCTGTTAATGCAGCTGGGTCAACCCCTAGAAGAAAAGCACCACCTGTCTCAGCTCATGAGTTGCTTTACAAGGAAAACCGAGCAGCTAGAGAAGAACAGAAGAAGAAAACGTTTCTTCCTTATAAAGCTGGTGTTTGGGGAGGAATGCCATTTAATCCTGCGTTAGCTAATGGCTTAGGCTTCTCGCATAAATAATATATAGCCTCTTAGTTCAATTTGTTTGTTTTCAATTGTACAGATGATTAAATCTTCGTAAATTTCAAGTTCATGAAATATTTCGATTTATTAGTTGTCAAATTTAATGAATCATTAGAAGGGAAATCCTTTGAAGTCGCTGTAGAGTGACGGAATGAATTGTATAAAATCATCAAAGGTGCATTATTGCACAAATTAATGTAAATAATTTAAGAGATAATTTCTCAAAAGTCACCAACCACAAAATAGTTTGTCTTTATCAATTATCATGTTGTTTTTTCTTCCCAAAAAGGTCCTATTATTAATGAATTGATTTGTTTTTTTAATGGGTTGCATATTTTTAAATGTGGCTCGCGTATTTTTTTAATGGGTTGTATGTATTTTTATGAGTTAAGTGTGTGTCTTTTCATAAATTGGTGTAGACCTTATTTGGGTAATTCATTAGTGATTTTTTTGGTCAATCACCCATATATTAATGGCTGAATATTTTCGTTTGTAAATTTAATAATTGAGCTGAAGGATCTGAAATGGGTAGGCCTGTTGTTGGTTTATTTGAGTATCATGGAGTTGGATGTCCCATTTAGTTGGGATAACAAAAGTGATGGAGATGATATAAAGCAAGTAAGATAGACCATGCTTTAATTATTGATGTATTGAGTTACCTTCACTTATTTCATATCATAGCCCTGAAATAATTACAATTGGTAAGGCTAAAAAGAGGGGCCCAGTGGCTTTTAAATTCTAGAATGCATGGTTGGGTCATGAAGACAAGCATTTGGTGAATAGGAAGTGGAAGTAGTGGCTTTTTTATGTACTACTTACGTCAAAAGTAGAAGAACTTATATAAGAGAGCTATGAAAGTTTTTAATTGTAAGTATTTTGTAAAGAATTAAAAATTGTTTGTATTTTTAAGACATAATCAAACGTGGTACAGATGATTATTATGAATGGTGATGTTAATCTTCCCAGAGTGGAGGAGGGTAGGTGCAATCTATGATGGAGGAGAAAACTTTGAGGCAAAAGGCTAAATTGCACTGGCTCTAGTCTAGTGATATATATTATAGTCTAGTGATATATATTACCTGTACATATTATCTCACGTGTATTAGAGAAAGGATTGCTCATAACACGATTGAAATCATTAAAGATGAGTTTGCTCATAAGATTTGTAACAAGGTGTCTTAGTGGGCATCTAAATACCTAACTTATGTTGGAAGGTTAGTGCTTACTAATGCAGTTTTGGTTAATTGGTGAGATAGTGGTGTGGCATAATCATGTTTGTTAAAGAAGTTATTATGATGTTGAGAGAATTTTAGATGCCTATATGTGAAATGGAGATATTAATTATACAAAAGGGGCCAAAGTTAGATGAGTAAGTGTGTAAATCAACTAAGAGGAGGGGGGGTGCTTGGGGCTTAAGAGAATCAAAGATATCAATAAGATTGGCCTTCTTAATGTGTTTTGGAGACCTTAAGGCCTTACAAGATTCTATAGCGTTAGTGGATCAATTTGAAATTCAATTTTGGTGCTAGAGAAAGTTGCTCTCACTTAACTAAACTGTCTATCATAGGATTGAAAATGGGGAAAAGACTATCCTTTAGTTGGATTCTAATTAGCTGAGGAATAAGATACTCTTATGGAGTTTCAGAGTGTTCAATATGCGGCGATGAGAAAATATTGTTAGTTTATCCATCATAAATGTTGCATTGGTCATCTCAATTACACTGTTTGTCTGAGATAGCAGTTGATATTACCTCAATGATAAGATGAGTGATGCGATTTACTAGAAGAAAGATTCGAGAAAAATTTCCCGGGGAGGAATAACATGTTATACTTTGGAATCAATATGTTTAAACATGTATTTTGTGCTTCGTTGTGCACTCTTGATAGATTGCCTGTTGGTAGATGTGAGCTTTGTAAAATGGCTATGATAGTGATCGCCTATTTTTCATGTGTTCATTTACTTGTAGGATATGGAAAAATTCATGTTGATGTGTTGTTAACAATTAAGACTAAAAATGAGCTGAAATTGCTTGTTAAGAGAGCTTCAGATAGTCATCTTAGCCTTCGGTTCTCGCCTATTGCTTACATCTTTACAGGAAGCATATTAGAAGAGATGTTAAAGCAAGATTGCAGCTCGAAAAGTTCAAGAATACTCCAGGCTATGAAGTCTTATGTCGAATGTGGAATTCCGTAAATATTCTGCAGAAATGGTTTTCTACAGGAGTGTCTTTAGGAGTTTTTCTATGTTAAATTATGCGTTTGCAGTCATGCTTTGTTGTTTAATTTGTACCGAGTAGGTTAGTGTTTCTAAGTTGGTTTAATAGGAGGTTGTTTACGTTTCTTGCTGTTTTTTGGTAGTAGTTGATTGTTAATAGTTTTGGGATATTATGGGCCAGTTGGTTAGTAGATCGGTTGTATAGGGCCTACTTTGTAATTATGTTTTGTATGTTGATTAGTATAAGTCTCTTGCTTAAAAAGCAAAAAGAAAAAAACATCACTCATCTTACTTTTTATTTTTCGCCTTTAAGTGAAAACTCATCTTAATTTAGAGACCATTGTGGAAATTGAATCGAAAATTTCCGATTCCGACCGAATCCGTTCCAAAAATTCCATATTCGGTATTAATAATTTGAGTAATGATATATACCACCCAAATTCATACCACCTAACGACGTAGCGTGAATTGGTTAGTTACAAATCGGTAATGTATTTATTTTTTTATTCCGAATTCTATTTCTACGTTAGATGCAACTCATGACTAAAGACCGTATAGTCATATAAGAACAAACATATTTTTATAAAATTTGTATAATACTTATTTATCTGATCAAAATAGAGTAGTTGAGTGTATATTTTTTTGAGTTAATCTTTTGTGTCAATTACACTACCTTATATACGATTTAATGTGAAAGGTTATTTATCAAATCAATTATTTTATTTGTATATAAAAAATGCAAGAGACGTCATATAAAGTTATTTATAATATATTGTCCAATCCTTGATGTAATTGCAATAACTTAAATTTATAATAAATTTCGATCTTTAGAGTAGTAATTGATATGTTGTAATGAATTTAGGTAGGAATTTAATGGATTTAGAAATATAATAGAGTTAGGAATGTAATGAACTTTGTAATCATTATACAATGTTTGACATGTTATATTAATGATGATGTAACGGGTTGATTGAATTCAAACTTGTGCTGATAACTAGTTTAATTAAATAAGATTGTAAATAAATTATTTAAGATACAATGAGATAAATGAGATTGCAGATTAACTTGTGTTATGCAAAAATATTGAGTACTCAACAAAAAACGTGTTAGAACTAATTAACCAAATTCAGTAATTTACTGAGTGTTCATTAGATTCACTGAATATACTCAGCAAAATCACTGAGTACTTAGCGAAATCCGTATGCCCTACAAAGTAAATGAGTGTGCTCAACAAAGTCACTGAGTACTTAGCAAAATAATTGAGTATCATTTAAAAATATTGAGTATTAACACAAAATTACTGAGTATAAACACAAATCACTAAGTATTAACGCAAAATCAATTAGTATTAACACAAAAATTACTGATAATTAAAAAAATCATAGAAGTTACAATTAATTAATGAGTATTACAAAAAATTACCGAGTACTAAACGCGATCACTGAATATTACAAAAATATCACTAAGTATTAACATAAAAAGCAAAACTTTATGCTCGATCTTCCATGGTTGAGAAATAGTGTTGCATCAACGAGTTTCAACAACACTGCTTCTTCCTCCCTGCTCAAAAAATGGTAGAATGGATCTCGGTATCTGGATGTCCATTGAAACTTTACGAAAAATTAAAAATAAAGCATAAATCCATGGATGTGAGAATGGCTGCGAAAATTGTTGTTCTTAGGGATGGCAAGGGTTCAGTTTTCATAACCATAATCGTTTATTTTATTAAAACCATATCCTAACGGTTTTAACCATCAGTTACACATTTCAAAATCATAACCGCATTATTCGGTTTCGGTTTCTTAAACGGTCTTGCGGTTTTTAACCATAACCAAATGATAATTTAAAAATATTAATTTTCATAAAATCAAACCACACATACAAGAAAAATCTTTGAGGTATATAAAATATTTTTTGGTCTTTGATTAAATTGCATATTTATTATTTAGTTGGTTAAATCTAGTATTTATATTTTAGTTTTATAATTTTAACATATCTAATTTACCTAGATTATTATAGAATATGAAAATATATAAGATAATAAACGGTTTTCGGTTATTCGGTTTTATTTTTATCTAAAACTATAACCTAACGGTTTTAACCATCGGTTACACTTTTGGAAACCATAACCTAATGGTTTGAACCACATTTACATAATTCGGTTTTTAATTGGTTCGGCTATCATCGATTTTGGTTTTTAGCCGTAACCATTGCCATCCCTAGTTGTTGTTCTTCCTGGATGCAGAAGTGGCTTGAAGCCATGGGTGGTGCTAGGAGTTCAAAAATAGCTGGAAAAATGGAGAGGAGAGAGAGAGAGAGATTGTAAGTGGCGTGTGGGGGATTTTTAGTGTCTTTGTATTTATTACACACACACGCACGCGCGCACACATACACACACCCGCACGCACACACATACACCCGCACTCACACGCACACACTCACACACACACACACACACACATGCACGCATGTACTCACTCACGCACGAACGCACACATACGCACACACACATACTCTTACAAACACACAAGCACACACACACGTGTGCACACACACACGCACACACACACGTACACACCCACACATACACGCACGCTCGAACGCGCACACACACATACACACTCTTGCATGCGCGCGCTCTCACACACTCATCACACACCCACCCATACGCACGCACGCTTGCACGCGCGCACACGTCCTGAGAAGGGATTTTCGAAACCCATTGAGTAAAAATCTCTTTAATTTATTTTGACTATTCAATACTTTAAAAATTAAAAACATACAAGAAATTTTGACAAAATACCCACTAAAAGCGTCAATAGTAATGTATTGCGTGAAGTAGGGCCAAATCCAAGTAGGTTTTGTGGGCCATCCCTTGGGGCATATTTTTTTTTTAACAAAAAATAGAGTTTTATCCCTTTTCCCAAACTCTCTAACATATTTTTTGTCATCTAAACCCCCGAATTCGAAACTGGTCTGATTTTTTTTTTTGTTAGACTAATACCTCAAATTCCAATAGATTTTCTAATATTTTGTTCTCTAAGAGATAATTTCTAGATTCGCCCCGGGTGACAAAAGATGATTTTATACATGTTATATGAAATTACATGGACATTTCTTTATCATATTTAGATCAGATAAATTTTTTGTGAGATTAAAATAATTTACATGGTATAGATGTATTTCACCCATCTTTTAACTAACACACAGTTAATAAGATGATACTACATATACAGTAACCGATGGAGTATGTGATTTCTTATAATTTATAGCTTGTCCATACTACTTAAGTACTATAATTTATAGCTTAATTAACGCCATCTAGAAGTTTTGAATTAGTCTTGATTCGATATCTTAGCCACACCACATGTCACGGTTTAATTATCAATTTTGAACCGACAGCGACAATAGCACCAAATTTTAGAGTATATTTTGTGATCTAACGAGGAAGTTGATAACTATATAAACAAAACGCAAGTTGCGTGAGAATTTGTACAACTAGCTAGTTAAATAATCCAGACTTATTTGTGCATTCCACACTGGCAGCTGTTGATTAAATAAGGAATAGTTCCAAATGTATCCATTTATATTCCATAAATTTTATTGATGCAAGGCAAAGAAGATGTTAATCACATGTAGAGAATGAAAAAAATTATCATTTGTGGGATTGATTAATATATATTCTAGGATCATTTGACTATTATGTTACCGCTATCTTGCCCTTTTACTTAAAATCATATCATTTGTAAAAATAAGGTAATGAATATGAAGCCCTTGATATATGATTTTAAGGATTTTAAGGCGAATAAAATATCGAGAAATATTGGATCTTGCCAATGCAATTCTATGTAGTTCGTATGAGAATTATCTTAAGTTTATTACTCAGAAAATATTTCTCCTAGCAACGGGAACACTACTACATTCAAGCCGGATAGCGACGATATTTCGTCGCTAAATCATAGTCGCTAGAAATTTGTAGCTAAAGATATTATTTGCGACGAAACTCTGTGGTTTTGCCGCTAATGGATGAGCGTGATTGGCCACACACAATTTCGTCGCTAACAACATTTTTCTCAGCGAGGAACAATTTTGTCTCTATTTAACTACTTTAGTTACGATTGTATTTCGTAACTATACATTGTTCGTGGCGACAAGGCGTGTTTCTTCGTTAGTAGATTACATCACTAGCGACGAAATTGTATTATCTTTTGAGATAAATACGTCGTCGCTGTTGTCGCTATCTTTTTTTTCTGAATTTTCAATTTCTATTTTTATTTTTTTATTTATAATTTTAATTTCAATTTGTATTTTAATTTTAATTTATAATTCTATTTCAATATTTATACAAATATATTAAATAAAAAATAAAAAACATAAAATATTAATAAAAAACAGTATTTAATTAAAAAAGAAATATTTAATTAAAATATAATTCAAGCATTTGATGATAATAAAGTCAAACCAGGAAAATATAGTCAAAATAACCAAAATTACATCAAAATAAACACAAATTAAACTAGGCTTCATCCAACCAAGGGAAATCCTCACTCCAATCCTCTTCATCTTCTCTCGGTTCTTCTCTCGCTCCTTGGGGGGACAGGGGGATCGGGTCAAGTCCTTGTTGCGCCATCATGCTATTCAACGCCTCCTGTGTCTAGAACGTTCATCTGGTAATGACCTGAGTAATGCTAGCTGTGGAGGCAGACGATGATGGATTAGGATCGTAGGAGGGAGACCTTGAGCTGCGCGAAGGTAATTCATAGCTGTCATCATAATATTAAGTCTCTCCTCAGTCTGCCCAGCCAAAGGATCTGGCTCGTAAGTACAGGCTTTCTTGTGAACCATTCCAGCACCGGATACCGATGCTGTCTTCGGTGGGCTCATCCTTTCCTCAACTGCTTCTTTGAAGGCGTCATTTGTTTTTCAAAGGAGGGCACTTCTGTAGATGGAGTCTCGGATACCCGCCTCTTTGGCTTTTCTGGGTAATTTCATGTTAGATGACAATAAAAAGTAATTGTTAATTAATTAAAATAAAAGGCGTTCAAAAAAGGAAACCTCCTTCTTTATTCCTAAACTTTTTATAAAAGGAAAGTTTCCTTTTTCGGAAACTTTCTAAAAAGGGTACTTTCCAAATTTGGAATCTCCCTCTCCGCCTGTGTAGCCTCGTCATAATAATTCAGTGGCTCCTTCTTCTTCTTTTTCATCCCACCTTGTTCAATAACATTATAAACCAATTACATTAACAATTAAGTAAAGTGATTAATATTATTTTTAAAAATAATAACTATACCTCATAAATGACCTCCCAAGTCCGTGAGAAACTTCTCGATCCAGCCTTGCCCAGTTTTTTTGTTTTTCCCGGTTTTCTTTGTTAATCTTTGCTTGCATCTGTTTCAATAAAATTTCAAAATATTAAATACGAATATTTTATAATAGTTGTAATAAAATTTAAATTTTATACCTGGGAGTCCACGTCAACCCACATCTCCCGACATTTTCTCCAAATATCCAGGTCAACATTAGGGGGTGTTTTATCCATATTATAGTAATCCTTCTTTAAATCCCCCTTCCAAGCCCTATACCTAGTAGATTGGTTTTCCTTAGGTTGTTTTGGATTTCGGGCCAATCTATTCTCTGTTTCCACCCCTGGATATCAAAAAACTCATGTAACTGGGCCAAAATAGCCTATTTCATCCCGTCGGGTACATCTTTCCAGCTTTTGTAGCTAGGCGGGACATTTTCTCGAATAGTCGTCCCTATCACTTGTGCCACATGGTGCCCGTACTCTCCAGTCGGGTTCCACGTGTCGTCTAAAATGCAGAAATCTACAAGTAAAGGGTGCCCTAGTTTGGCCAAGGCATCTAAGGCAGTCTTAAGGGAAGATGGGCCTCGAGGGTTTTCTTTTTCATTTTTCTGTTTAAATAAAAATGTGAATTAATATTAAATTGTTAAAATTATATTAGTTAAATTTTGTAATTACCAGCCCTGTGCATTGCATGAATCTATAAAACATAATAAGAATTATAACTTCGAAATTGACTGTGTATCTTTCCAAATAAGGAAAGTTTCCCACTAAGGAAAGTTTCCATAAAATGAAGGTTGCCAAAAATGGAAAGTTTCCAAAAAATAAAGTTTCCAAATAAGGAGATTTCCAAAATAGGAAAGTTTTCAAGGAGTATACATGTTACATACCTTTTCCAAAAAGCATCCCTTAAACGTTTGTTGGTGCATCGTCTTTATAGCTTTAGCCGTTCCCGATAGCGTGGATTTGTGTTCACTACATTTTAAGAAAAGAATAAAACACAATGTACAAATAGATAATTAAAAGCAAATTACTTTTACTTACGTCATGTATGGTTCGATCTTGTCGGAAATATGCATAATATACCGATTGATTTGTTCCTTCTCTTTACGTGGTAAATGACCAAACTTTTTCTTACCAACTGGAGTACACTGACTCTTAAAAACGAATAGGACTTTCAGTTTGGGTAGTGTCTCGTTGTATCTACCCAGATCATTGAACTTTGTTTTTTCTTCTCGAAGATATTGCGATATGAGTGTCAACGTCTCTTCCACCACATAACCCTCTGCGACTGAACCGTCTCGCCTAGCCGGGTTTCGAGTATACTCTTTTAACCTTTTCAAATACCTTTCAAATAAATACATCCACTGCGTTTGAACCGCACCCCCTAATAATTCTTCATCATATATGTGTATCACCAAGTGGATCATTATATCAAAAAAAGCGAGAGGTAAAATCATTTCTAGTTTGCACATCACTTCAACCACTTCCGCCTTACTAGTTTCCAACTCTCTCCTACTCAGGTTCTTGTTACAAACGACTCTAAACACTTTAGCCAACCCAATAATTGCATCGCTAAGCGATTTATCATATATAAGCCCGGGGATACTAGCCACAAAAACTGCATCATTACATGACAGTCGTGTGATTTCATTCCAATAATCCTTCATGTATCACTTGAACATTGTTCCTCAAGCTAGAGGCAAAACCATCGGGAAACTTCTATGCCTTCAACCAAGCGAGAAATTCTTTCCGCTTATCCGTTGACAACTTATACTTTCCTCACTTGAGTATCGCTTTACCTCCTCTTGATGTCAACCACAACTCTTCCCTGATTTTCATATCTTGAAGATCCATTCTCGCATTTGCGTTATCTTTGTTTATTTTCCCATCAAGTCCTACAACTGTACCGAGCAATCTGTCTCACAGATTTTTCTCGCAATGCATAACATCGATGTTATGTTTTAACAAATTTTCTGACCAACAAGGTAAGCGATAGAAGAGACTCTTTTTCTTCCAACTGAACTCGCGAGGACCTGTTTTCTTCGTCGCCCTGCCCCCAAAATCCTTGTGTTTACCAGGAAAAACAATGGGAAAACCATCTAACTGTGTCTAAATATCGGATGGACTATGTTTCCTCGGTGGGCCCTATAATCGGTACTCGGGTACAAAACTTTGTCTTTTCTAAATCAATGTCTGGGAGGTAACCAACGTCTATGATAAAAATAAACCACCTATTTCTTCACCTTCAATGACGGAGTAGAATCCATGCATTCTGGGCAAGCCAAGTAACCTTGACCCTTCCACCCTGAAGTGTATGACCGAGCGGGGTAATCATTGGTCGTGGACAACAAACAAACCTTCATCGTAAACTCTTGCTTCCTATGAGCATCATACGTAAGGATCCATGTTCCCCACAACATCTCCAACTCATCTATGATAGGGCGGAGATAGACATCCATGTCCTTATAGGGAGAACGAGACCCAATATCAACAAACAAAGCTGAAATATGGTCTCCTTCATGAATACCCACGGTGGCAAGTTGTAGACGGTCGATATAACTGGCTACATACTGTATGAGTTGTTTTGCATAGAAAATTAACAAAAACCATCAATACCCAGATCCAAAAATACATTCTGATGTTCACTAGCAAACTCAGGATGTAACACTACGAATATTTTCCAGCTATCACCATCAACCGGATGGCGTAAAACAATTCGATAGGTACTCTTTTTGGTATGGTGCCAGATCATGTCTTATGCGGTGTGCTTCAAAGCGTATAGTAGTTGCAACCTCGGGGCAATCGAAAAATAGCGAAACTTTTTATGGGGTACTTTCTTACCCTTCTTCGGGTCCCATCTAGACTCACTACATACTGGACACTTGTCGAGGAATTCATTCTTCTTGTAAAAAAAGGCATAATCATTCAAGCAAACATCAATAGTATTGTAACCAATACCCATACTTTTCAACTTCTTGTTGCATTCCTCGTAAGATTCGGGCAAATTGTGAGGTTTGGGAAAAACACGACCAACCAATTCTAACAGCTTAGTGAAAAATGTGTTCCTCCACTTGTTCTTTACCTTTATGTGCATAAGCTTGGTAATGAAATTCAAGGAACTCATCATTGTAGATCCAGGATATATTTCGGTGTCTAATTCCTTGAACAAAGCTTCGAAACTGCCACGACTTGTTTGATGTGCGTCTCTCATCTCGGTATCCCTTGAATGACCACCAACATCATAACTGGGTCTCAAATCGTCATACACATTAAACATTTCATTGTCTAAATTTGGCGAGGGTTCTTTAGGAATTACTAATTTCTCACTGTGTTTTGTCCAAATCTCATAAGGGGACAAAATCCTGTTCAGTAGAAGGTGACCCCTAACCGTTTGGGTTTGATATCGACGATTATTCAAACATTTAATACATGGGCAAAACACCCATCTGTTAAAACCATCTTGATTTTCAACAAAAGCGATAAAATCTGTTACACCAAAAGTATATTCTTCCGTAACAAGATCGGTCGCTTTCAACTCTTATCAAGACCCGAAGTCATCTTTTAATAACAATTTGATATAGCTAAGCAACTACATAAATATGAAAATGAAATAAATAATTATTACAACCCAATTATAAATAAATTAAATATTACAACCCAAATGAATAAAAAAATTAAAATTACAAACCATTGAATGAATTAAAATTACAAAAAATTAAATAGATGAACAATTTCACATAACTAATAAAAAAAATCTAACTTTATAAGAAAAAAATTTAAATAAATGAACATATGCATGATTAACCTAATCACATTTTATACAATGAGATCACAAATTTATTAACAATTATAATAAAAAAATCAAATTTTAAAAAGTTTGAATTTTATTGAAAATAGCTTGAATTGGATGGGAAGATTGAAGATTGACCATGCCCCACCTTGAATATGGACTTGTTAATGGTGTAACAATTATTTATTAATCTAATCAATAATTAAATCATGCAATTCACCATTATATCCAACAAAATCAAAATTTAATAAGTTTGAATTTTTATTGGAAAATACCTTGAATTGGTTGGAGAAAATGTAGATTGACCTTGCCCAACCTCGAATATGGACCAGGAATGGTGTTAGATAATTTAGTGAATCAAGTAGTAAAGATTTGGGGAAATAGGGGTTTCGGTTTTGAGAGAAAGTGGGAGAAAAAAATAATAATGTGGTATTTTCTGGTCTGAAAAACTTGTTGTCTTTTTATTTTACGTTTTTTTGTTATCGACGAAGATATTCATCGTTAGTTACTTAAAAATCCGTCGTGAGTAACGACTACTAGCGACGAAATTCTCCGTCGTGAGTAACGACTACTAGCGACGAAATTCTCCGTCGCTCGTATCAAAGGAATTTAGCGACGACTATTTCACTTTAAAAAAATTCAAAAAGAGATGGCGATAATTGCGATGGAACGTGTATTCTTTAACAACGAAGATAGGTCGTTAACGAAGAAGTCGCGTCATCGCTATAAAAAAGACCAATTCTGACGAATTTCTTCGCCGTTAACCATTTGTCGTCGCTAATAGAGTAATTTAGCGAAGAAACGCGAGTCGCCGCTAAATTTGTCATCCCTAAAGAACAGACCTGTAATAGTGAAAGCGAGTGAAAAGTTGAGAATTTCTTTTAAACCAAACTTATAAATAGCCTCAAGATCAGCGTCAAGTGAGGGAATTCTTGAAAGTCGGAAGGAAAAGTAAAGGCTAAGTCGAAACATAAGTTACAGAATGAAAATTTTAATTGCTAATTTAATTAATTTTAAAAAAAATACATATATTAGCTATTTTGGATTATTTGAACTCTTAGTTGAACCACTAAACCAACTATTTATATGTAATAACTTTTATTTTAGAATTTAACAAACTATTTTGAACGAAAATAATAATTCAACAATGTCTATTTAATATATTTATAAGAATTTAACAATGAAAATAATAAATATTAAATTAAAATAATATTTAAAAATTATAAATATTTCAGACAAAATAATTATAATCAGAATTTAAATATAAAACAACTTTTAATATTTTGTAAGGGTTTATAAATAATGAAATTTAAAAAATAAATAATTTATTGAAATAAAAAAGTTATCAAAATAAAGTTTGAATATTAGACAGATAAAATTAAAAAGGTATTTATTCTTTAATTCTCCATTTTAACTAAAAAGGATTGAAAGTAACTAGAGTTAGCAACATTATTTATATATATTTAATTCCGTTGTAGTTGGTTTTTCTCGGTGTTAGTTGTTTGTTGTTTGTTTTATTTTGGGTTTGGTTGGTCAAACCCGGGTACTCTGTAGCTTTTATTAATATAAGCTATTGAAAAAAAAACCTCCCGCCCCAAAGAATCATATAATTAATTAAAAAAGATATATCTGGTCTGATAAGTGGTTTTGTTTCCAATCTTTTGGGCCAAAGTTTTCATACTTTCCTATAGGGCTGTGTATCGGATTAGAAAACCCGCATAACCCGACCAACCCGATTATACTAACCCGAAATTACACGGGTTAGTTACTTATTGGGTGGGTTGCGGAATACGTTTTTAAAAAATATACACTTTTTGCAGGTTGTGGATTTTAAACTTGAAACCCGCAAACCCGATTACCCTGTAGTATAAAAAATTGAAAAAATTCATAGTGCTTAATATATTCAAGTAAAATAGTAGGGATCATATGCTTATCACTTTATTTTTTATATTCATTCTCTTTTAAAATGTTTAAATTCCTCAATATTTCAATAATATTTTATTTTTTTGGACATGTAAAAAAGACATCGAGACCATTATCAAACCATCTAATTCGGAGTTTACAATAATATATTTTCTAATGAATCTGTTTTTCATTTCAATTATGATGTTATCTCTACTATTTGTTTAATTCATGAATTTATTTTCCTAAAATCTCCTTTTATATTTTTTAAAATCGAAGATTATTTGAAGTTTATATGGGTATCCTAAATTATATATTTTGTTACAACTTTCATTCGTGATATAAATTTGACCCGAATATGGATACAAATTCGCTCATTTATCTAACTAAATCACCCGCCATGCACCCGCAATCCGCCAACCCGAAAACAATGGTTTGTATAATGTATTGAGCGGGTGCGGGTCTCATATTCCAAAACCCACACAAGAACGGGCGGTTTGTGGGTTGGACATTTTTTATCCAAAACCGACCCGCACACGCCCCTACTTTCCTATCCATATTTTTCTTATTTTTATGCATTAGGGAAGAAAAAGCATATTTATACTGCTTTACTTACAAAATGTTATCATTTGTGTTTCTTAAATGTCTCTCTTTTAACTCAATAACTAATTAGATTTTGTTTTTAATTTATGTTTTCAGAGTTTACACAAATAAAAATTAAATAATGAAAGATTTATAATCGAAAACCATCCAAATCTCTTGTTAAAGACCACTCACAAAAGTTTCACTAAACTTGTCTTATAAATAACAACAATCAACTTTTTTTTAACATTTTTCATATTTGATTTCAAACCATTATAAATCAATAAATTTGTCATTAGTAATAAAATCTTTGTGTAACATAATCACATGTAATTGTTAGATTATATTTGATTAAATCATATTCAGATTTAAAGAATAAGTTAAGTTATGAGAATTTTTTATAAATTAAACTACCTACTTTGAAAAAAATCATCAATTCTTAAAATGTATTAGTGAGTTTAATCATATGTGTTTATTGTAATATGTTTAAATTTTTATATTTTATGTACTGTTTAATAATCAATTTTGTGTAAAGATTTGATGAAAATGATATTTTCATGATTTAAAAAAAAAACTTGAGTTACAACTTTTTTATCTATATAAAAGCCAATATAAGTATGCGAATTTTCTCATAATTCAAACTGTTTTGGAAAAAGAAAATTTTGATATCTTCTAAATGTACGTGTCTATAACTTCTATTTTATTTGTTGTTGTGTGTCTGATATTTCATTTTATGTATAATTTTGATAACAATAATGATATTTTTTTAATTTTTCTAAAAACATTCCGAGTTATGAGAAAATTTAATAACTCAACAACAATATTTAATGATTTTTATACAAGTTTTGAAAATTTGTCTATAACTCAACAACATCATCTAATGTTTAATATTTTGTTAGGGTGTGTTTTTTTTTTTTTTTTTTAATTTATGCCTTTATAACAAGATATCATACCCTATCTATAACACAATTTATTCCTTCAAAACAGAGATGATTTATTTGAATTTTTAGTGACAAATTAATAAGGAAAAGTTTATTCGACAAATCACATATTTTATGTTAATGAAGTAATGATTTTTTTGGTATCGTGGATGGTCCGGGTCAGTTTGCGCGCACCTAGAGTAACCCATGGAGAATTTATACACATCTCCATGTATATCCCCAAGTAAACCAGTACTTGGTTACCCATGTTAAGGAAAAAGATTTGAATCATGTATCTCACTTAACACCCTTCAAAGTAATGATTTTTTTAATTATTTATTAATATAATGATATTTTAGTTAAAATATTGTATGTCTTCTACATCTATATGATCCTCTTATATGCTTTTTATTGGCCATTAGCCCAATAAGGATTAAACTTACAAACTAAAGTATTGGAAAGAATAGGGAAAAAATCAAAAGTATACTAAAAGTAATACAATCTTTTCCATATTGAAGCAATGATTTTAATTTTAGGTACTAAGAGCACTATACTTTTGTAGAAAAGAGAGAATATATATACTAAACAACATGTGAGTGTGTTGGTTGGATAGGTACGACATAACTTGACTCGTCGAAGCATATACTAGTCTTGAGTAAGCTTGCAAATGAGCTAAATTGTCATATCCGTTATCAATTTAAATTGACGACCATGCTTCTTTTATTTTTTGGGTTTGGTAAACGTTTTCATTAATAAGAAAAAAATAATTTTTACATTGTACAACAAGGTTCCACCTACGCTCAAAAGTTTAAGGTAGTTGCTATCTAGACACTAGTCTAATCTCAACAAGATACAATCAAAATTTCACGATCATTCATGAAGGTATTATGGACGTACAAAACTTATAAAATAGATAGCATTCAAATTTTAGTCTATTTGATGAATTTATCCTTGGAAGTATTCTCACCTCTCACAACGAGGTTAGTTCCCATTCTCCATATATGATAGATGGTAGCAGCAAAAACAACTCTCCTTGCATTTCTCTTCCAATTTTCACAAGTTTTAATCTTTATAAGTATTTAAGGACACTCAAAATAGTACACATCTCTTTTTCCAATCCCAACAATCTTACTACATCGACTACTCTTTGCAAAATCACACTCAAAGAAAAGGTACATGTTTGACTCAGAATGTTCACCCACCAATTGGTAAAGTGGATCCAATTCCACATAGTTCATCCTATCTATCATGTGACGTCTCTCTTGTATTGCCATCCAAACAATGATAGCGTGTTTTGGAACAACACATAGGTCTCACACAATGTTTTCCCAAGCGTTGGGAAAATATCGGTGACAAAAAACAGCATAATGTGATCTAAATTAGAAAAAAACTCACAAATTCTTGGTTCACAGGCAACAGTTTGATCTTTTGGTGTGTAGGTTCAATGATGTAATACATTAACTCATCCTACATGTCCCATTGAGATCTCGATTCCTTCTATAAGCTCCCATAATTGTTTAAAAAGCGGGAAATCTAACTATTTCACTTGCCACTCCTAAAAATTATTATTTTTCAAGTACTCTCCACCTACCCATTTTATCTATAGAGAATTTTTTCGCCACAATTTTTCACAACATCTTCACTAGCAAAGCCTTGTTCCTAACTCCAAGATCTTTAAGTCCTAAACCTCTTAATTCAATTTCAACTCAACATTATTAATAATTCAAATCTTAAAGAGTTGGTCGAAATTTGAAAAGTTGCGACTAGATTGGAAAGGGTCGGGATTAGTTTCTTCCAACAAAAAGATAAGCTTGGATATAGATTAAAAAGAGATAGATGTACTAAACTTTTCCATGAAAACTAATTTCATTCTCAAGTCTAGCAATTCTTTATTAAATTTGAAGGAAGAAACTTTATAAAAAAGGGATAATAGTGCTATACCTATAGAATTACTAACGTTGTGATTTCATAGATTTTATTTAATAGCTAGGTCATATTAAAATAAAAGTCGTAGAAATTTTTTGACCCTTATTTATAAACTACGCAAGATTTTAGGGCTTATAAGTAGATAAGTTAAGATAGGGGGTTTACTTCTAATAAATAATATGTGTGTATATATCTATATGTAAGTGTTGTGTACGTGTAAGTTGTCTACACGATACACCATTCATCATTCAAGATTATTTTTCATTTTACTTACAAAAGCATAGTCAAAGAAAAGAATGTAAAAGAGAGAGAGGAATAGAAGGAAAGAAACAAAAGAGAAGGAAAGGAGCAGAGAAAAGAACTGGTGAAACCCAAACCAAGCCCAAAACCCCTATTTTCAATATCCTTATCAACATTCATAGTAGATTTTTATTGAAGGGTGGGGGGAAGGAGTGGACGAGAAACTATTAAGAGATATTGTGTGTAGATCAACACTATCATTATTATCTTGCATATTGAACCAATTATATAAGCGAGTCGAGATATTATTTCAAAATAAAAAACTTTAAAATCTTAAAATATACGGACATTAATAATATTAAGATTGACCATGATGGTTGTAGATACTCTGATATATATGGGTGGATATGTCTTTTATATTTATTTGGTGTTTGTTAGGTCGCCTTGCATGTTTTGGTGGTTTGATTTAAATTTTCGGCATGTTACCCCCTGAATTCCCATTCACCTGTCACACCATGACTTTCCATTACCGGAATCCAGGGCGTGAGATGTTGCATATTCAAGTCAGCCCATTTAACCATAGAAAGATAAGGGACACAATCACCGATATACACCATACATCCACAAACTTTTTATGCCAATCTTTAATTTTTGTAATGTATGTATATTTTATAACCCTGAATTTTTTTATTACAAAATAATATTTCAACTAATTATACAATTGGTTCACTACTCAAGCTAATAATCATGACAGTGAGTGTAGATATGTGGTTTTGGTTACGGTTTCGGTTGCTTCATTTGCTTGATCAGAGTTGAGTCTGAGACTTCACTTTCATTGGAATAGTGTCAAAGGGTTGGCAACTCTTGTACTTTGGGTGTTTCATATGTATGTGTAGAAGTGAATTTTGCGCTTTATAAAAACATGATGTCGATATTATTAAAGAATTTACAAACTATTCGAGCCAATCTTCAATTTTTGTAATGTATGCATATTTTACATTCATAAATATTTTTTTTAAGAAACCACATCTAGAATCGGCTATACAATTGGTCACCACTCAAGCTGATAATTATGATGGTGGGTGTAGATATGTGGTTTTGGTTATGACATTAGTTACTTTATTTGTTTCATTGGAGTTGAGACTAAGACTTCACCTTCCTTGTAATAGTGTTAAAGGATTGAAAGTTCTTGTGATTTGGATTAAATCATGGGTACCTTTTCTTTTATGGATGAAACAAAAAAATTATGACAATTTGGTTTTGGAGAAAGTATGCGATATGAAATATGAAGTGTGATATCGAGGTAGAAAAAAAGTCTACAAAATGAATAAAAATTTATATGATAGACAAATATTAATTTACAATTCATAAATAAACAAAAATTTCACGAACGAGATTGCTTTATTAATGAGGTTTTATTAGATTTTGGTTTGGTTTGTTTATATAAACTGAAAGAGTTCTAACGAGTGTTTTATTAGTCAAGTTCAAACTGTTTGCAAATACTTTGTGTTTTTTTACATAACCAAGTTCCAAAGATCGTGGCATAAGGAAACTATGGTGCGCTACCCTTACGCATACAAAAATTGAGAGCTTAACACAACTCTCAAAGTCTTTCATCCGCATTTGTCCTATGTTAAATAGTGCCATATCCCAGATGGTGAATCTGAATGAGTCAACCTCGGTACCGTTTGTGAGCTCCCGATGTGTGCTAACCAATTTAGTCATTTGTTTACTTTGCGGTAAAATTTTAGGACCTTAAAAGACGTATTCCTACACAATATTGCTCTAATATTGGCTATCCACGTGGTTCTTGGTCCCTTACCATGTACAATTCTATAACAAATTTATGACTTCTTAAAAATCAACTTTGGCACCCAACACTTTGGATTTAATACGCTCCTCAAGGAGGAGGCCCTCATGTAATCTGAAAACCTCTACAATCGCCCCTTCTGTACTTGTACTTGTCAATGAAAATCTCCCTATCCATGTCCCATCTGAGTCACAAAGTAAACCCCTTGCATCCGATCTATTGTGCCTAAGGTCCACACTCCTAACATCATTAATCTTCCAACATAATCATGGTTTAATCCACCCCCACCAACTCGACATAACCCTTTATACTTGTGAATCCTCTGATCGAGTTCCCCTACACTCGCACTTATTCGATGACAATAAGTCTCTCATTTTTAATTATTACCAACGATCTCAGTAATGGTGCATTCTTGAACACACACTCGTATAATGTTATCCATAATAGTCCAATGGCAGTAAAATTTACATTCAGTGGGACCCTGACAAGAAGGGCTTTATTAGCTATATTCCAACTCCACCATCTAATACACAACATATCAGAATTCGGTAATAATGGACCTATCACGTCCTGTACTTCACTTCGTGCTTGATGCATCACAAAAGGGAGGTCGTTATTTTGAGTCGATGTAGAAATATGAGAAGCAGGTTGTGGTCCTAACCACTTTGATCTAAAATCCATGATGGTGTTCTTATGTCTTGAGTCTATCCAAGGGCTCATTGTCTCGTTCAAAACTACTATTCAAATGTTATGCTTAGAAGAAGCTATAACATGTCAAGCCTGATCTAGACATTATTTTTGTCAATGGGATATGGTACATTTTGTGTCGCTAAAGTGTTACATCCTTATAATTCCTCTTTGATGTGTTGCATCTTCACCGAATTTCAGGGAGCTTTAAACTGTTTCAAATATTGTCTCATTCAAAATAACAACTTAACTGTCGTTTTCCCAATCCAAATATTCCATGGTGGTAGATAGCCAAGATCTCTCATAGGGATCTGTTTTACGTGCAACAACATTGCATAATTCATGATTAACATTTTCCCATACTAGCCTTGTCGCCTTGAAAATTTGAATTATATGATAAACATCTTTAGGGGCGAATCAAAGATGAATTTCCAGGAAGGAGGGAGGGAGGTGCAAAAATCTAACATAATCAGCGGGGTTTAGGGAGAGCTTGGGGGCGCATTTTAGACTTGGGCGGTGAATTTCAAGATTAGGGGGTAAAAAACTATTTTTCTAAAGGATTTTTCTCTAAAAGAAATTTGGGTATTTCTTTACTATGTCCCTGGGCCGGTCGCCCCACCGCCCCTTCCCTATCGGCCCCCTAAACATCTTTCTTTGATTCCCTGTAACACGGACATGTAATTTCTACCTCAACTCCATGCTTACGCAAATTCATATATCATACATTTACTCATAACTTGAGTAACGAACTATGAACACATACCATATTTATTGGTAAAATATAAAGATGAATAACCATAAATCTCATAGAAATTAAAAATTCTTAAGGTAAAACCTTTACCTTTTGCGGCAACCTCACTTTCCGCATCGTCACTATATTTTACAACCCTAGTTATGAGTCTCTGCAAGTGACATTAAATTATTTTGGCTTCTGAAATTAATTTAAGTTAATTATTTATTTATTTAATTTTAATAAAGTTTAATATTTCTAATACAGACGCTTCTCCGTAACCTTCATAGACACTTTTTATGAAAAAGTTATATCTCTACTTGAAAATTTAATGGAAAATACTTTTATTCAATATTGAATGATACAGTACCAATCGTATTATAATACAGAGTAATTATATATACCACCTAATGATGTGGCATGAATTGGTTGTGTATAAATTGTTAATTTATTTATTTTCTTGATTTGATTAACGATTTATAACCAACCAATTCACGTCATGTTATGGGTGGTATTTAGGTGGTATGATTTTGAATGGTATATATCATTACTCTAAGTTTATAACTTTTAATCCTATATTAGAAGGTCCAATAGATTAACTAGATAGTTACTATAATTAGTTTTTACATAACATAAACATGAAGTATGTATTACAGAGTAATGATATATACCATCCAAAATCATACAACCCAAATACCACTCATTACGTGGCATGAATTGGTTGGTATATATAATTTATTGATAAATTTAATGGCTTTATTTTGAACAAGTACTTTGGATTCCTAAGTAGTCAAACCTACAAGGTTTTAAAGCCTGCGTTCTCTAAACACTACAAATTTTTTAGAGAAAAATACATCTGCTGAGTTCGTTGAATACTTGATTTATCATTATCAGGAAGTTGAAGCCATTTTAATGAAATACACCAGTGTTTAAGAAGATTATCTGAAGAAAGATTGGATCCAATCTTAACTCTGAACACTTTTATTATTTCTGTCACATTTTTGCAAGTAATCATGTTTGCTGGAACCGTTTTCCTTTTTCTTTCATTTTATTATACACGGATGAGATTGCTGGCCAATTTAGTATTTGAGACAAAGTTTTCTTACAATTCTAATAAAATATAACTGATTAAGAGATCATAGCAACCAAGTAGCACTATATATTCATATATTTTATTAAGTGATTGTCATAGATATATAGAGGACGGTTGTAAGTTAATACACAAACGATGACTTTCGTCAAACACAAGCAAATGACAAAAAAAGAATTCAAAATTGGTGGACCATCGTTAATGCATCGTGTTGTATTGTAGAATGTATATAATACAAGGTGATTAATTAAAATATAAAAAAATGTTTTAGAAAGTAATAAAAGACGGCTCTTTTCCACTTGTTAAGTCAATGAAATTTGGCTCCCTTACTAACTACCTAGCTCAATAACTCATACTAGGCTGATCGTCTCTAGTCTCTTCCTTTCCATACCTATAGGCTATAGCTAAACTTAGTAAGTGTGAAATTATTTGAAGATGGAATTAGTGATTCCTCTCCAAAATATGGATTTTGAATTTAATGGTGTTCGGAAATATTCTCCATCTGTTAGTGCTCCTTCAACACCTAAGCCTTTCGGAGATTGCTATTATAGTGCTCCATCTAGTCCTGCACGACACTCCGAGTTTTATAGCGAGCTTGATCAAGAGTTTTACGATATTGATATCGACTTTGTAATTCATGGATCTCCATCACATGGTGCGTTTAAAGGAGAAGTAAACCCTGAAACACCTAGATCATCAAAGGGCTACATTAGAAGTAAAGATGATCAATTTGCGTTTAATGTTAGTGAGAAAGTGGAGGAAGATTCAATCTCAGCTGAAGAACTTTTCCATGGAGGCATGATCAAGCCTTCTGGGGTAAAACATAGTGATTCTTCAAATCAGAAGAACAAAACTAGATCTTCAGAGAGTGATCAAAGGGGACGAGAAAGAGTCGCGAATTTATCTTCGTCAAGCCGAAGATCATCACGGTCACTTTCTCCTTTGAGAGGTTATAAATCTTCAGAGCAAGAAGAGAAAGAAGCTGTTATAGTAGTGCAAAGCCAAAAAGAACCTTCCACTATAGAAAAATCATCTTCATCATCAAGCAATTCTTCTGCATCTTCAAAGAGTCAAAAGAAATGGAGATTCAAAGACTTGTTCTTGTTTAGAAATGCATCAGAAGGACGAGCAAGTGATAAAGATCTTCTCAAGAGATACACAGCTACAATGAGGGCTAATGAGCGCCCTGTACTTTCATCTGGTTCAAACTCAAGAAGAAAAGCACCACCTGTTTCAGCTCATGAGTTGCTTTATACTGAAAATCGAGCAGCTAGAGAAGTACAGAAGAAGAAAACTTTCCTCCCTTATAAAGCTGGTGTTTGGGGAGGCATGCCATTTAATCCTGCACTAGCTAAAATGGCTTAGATTTCTCATATAAATAAAATTTCAAATCGCTTTCTTTTTTAAGATCGAAAATTATAGGATCTACACGCAGATACAATAATTTTTGGTGTCGGCTATCCGCACTTTTTTCGGTTCAGGTATAATCATCATGAGGATCCCTCTGCTAAGTCATGGCTGTACTGTATATTAGTTTGATTTGTCAAGTTTTTGTCAGAGGGCTGAGATGAGTGTACATTAGTTTGGTTGTTCAAGTTTCATGCTTAAGAAATGTTTTCAAATACTTGTACAATATTGAGAATAATAAAGCGAAACACTGAAAGTATGATGAACTGTGTTTATAACTGTATAAAATCTTCATTGCCGCATAATTATTGCAGAAAGCAATTTACATAAATTCATGGCTAAATATATATGTTTTGCTTGTTTATTATTAATTAATTAACATTACTTAATTATTTTTCATTTTTAATACATTTGGGAATCACTTTGATTGTTGTCATTTCTACCGTCGTAAAATACGATTCGGAAACCTCTTTATCATCAAATGAGTACGCTAACCAATAGAACAACTATCGATTCTACTATTATTATTTTTTTCATTTTTCCAACGTAGCTACCGTATAAAACTTTAGCGACGACGTTAGATTGTTAGAGACATTGGTTCACCATTCGTGACAATTAGTTGTCGCTATTACTTGGTCGGTAGCAACATCCACTAAAGGCCATCAATAAGTTAGTCGCAATTAGAGATTTTCTTTTTACAACAAAATAAAAATCTCATTAGCAACGACATAGGTGTGTCTTTAGTGATTAGATTATCATCCCTAATGATCATATCATTAGCGTCGAATTTACTCAAGTGATAAAGATTACATTGTTGTCGTTATCGTAATGTGGTTGGCGACACCCTTAACTGGTCATTAATAATGATTAATTAAAATTAAATTTAAAAAAAATTATAATACAATCTCGATTTCACCATTAAACTGCTCCATAACCATTTACAATTGTCGAACCTAAAAGACAAAATTTTAACCGAAACTACGATATACGCAAAAATATCAAAAGACAACAATATATTATATTTTTTAATTTTATCTCATCCAAATATTTACAATCATAATATAATACAGATAAAAGTATATATTGAGTGATGTGCATGTGTACTAGATGTGTGGTTTAGTGCATGTCTTAAATGTACAGGTTTTATCAAATGAATAATTTTTAACAAATCAAGTCTTAATAATAATATTTTAACAATTTATAATTAAAATATCTTACAGGGTAACGACTAGTCTATTTTGCAACCATTCTCGTCAAGATCTACAATATCCTTATCACTATCAATGTATGCCGACCACTATGTTTTTTCTACATTGTACTCTTTGTACTCATCCCATGTATCGCCGCGTACTTCATCACCATCTTCGATAAAAAGATCATGCTCTAATGTGTCTTGATCAACCTTTATGTCGTCTCCACTAGCTAAACATAATTGGTGAGTCGTATGTGTTCATGTTCACATCAACTATAGGTATGTGTTCATGTTCACATCAACTATAGGTATGCGTATCAGATATGTGATAGACGATAACGATTATGCACCCCATAAATCTACACTCCACCCTTTCGGTAATCTACTGCACAGACAATTTTCCACCTCCTTTGGTACTTCTTTGCAATTATTTCATCGATATAAAAGACATTTCTTGCTTGAGTGGCTAGGATGTAGGGTTCGTCTTTCCCCCGGAATAAGCTTGTGTCGATTATTGGTTGTTCGATGGTTGGACTTTATACTTCCCTTTTACTCGCCAGTGTTATACCACTTGTACTCCAGTAACACAACCGGACAATCATTAACAAACTCGGCCTAGAGGATTTTGATTAAGTCACTGTAATAAGTCATACCCTTTGTGATACTGAAAACGTAGTAATCTCGGGTGACTCTCTTTTCCCCCTTTTCATGTGAATCTCATTTGACCTCATTTGTAACAGATGAATCAAATATCCATACGACATTGTTTGACATATTTTCTAATGCAATAATTTCGTGGTTAATGAATGAATCGCCGACTTTTTGAATTGCAAATACATGCCAATGGGAATAAATATTAGTTGTACTATCACAAGACTTGTACTTCGAATTAAAAAGTCATATACCTTCTCCACGAACCAATGACGAAAATGTGCTCAGTGAATTTTTTCTACATCATTTGTAGGCACCCCAAGTGAAGACTTGTGTTCACTGTAATTAGGCATGTTATCCATAAGTAATTCTACCTTAATATTAATAAGAAATAAGTAAGTAGTTTAAACTATGAAATTACTTGCATCATATATACGGTTGGATCTCAGTGCAATTGAGGAGGATGTATCAGTCGATTCTCTCCCTATGTGTATACAATAGTGTGCAAAACTACTTCTTACCGACTAGGTGACAATAGATACTAAAAGCGGATAATTGTCTTGGTTTTGGGATCAAATCATCATATCTATCAAGATTGTTGAACATTTTTTTTATACTTGTAGATAACGTGATATAAATGACAATGTATCTTCTACATCGTATCCCTCGACGATCGAACCTTCAAGCTTTTCCGCATTCCAAAAATATTTTTAAAATTTCTTTAAGAACCTCCAAACGGGCAAATCCAACTTATGTAACCATATCCATATAATTTGGTATCCATGTATAAATGCATGACTAGGTGGATGATGGCGAAAAATGTTGGCTAACCTTTTATTGCATATCTTCTAGTTCATTCATACTCAGGTTTTTCCTAACCTTTCTGAATACGTTGCACAACCATATTATTGCATCTCTCGCCTATTTATCCTCGATTAGTCTAGGGATACTTGTCACAAAAAGGAACTGCATCATTATGTTGCAATAGTTTGATTTTATGCCGATGATCTTTCGCGCATCAGTTAAACCATTATTCCTCAAATTAGAAGCAAAACCATCAGAAAAGTTTTAGCTCCTTAAACCAAACTACAAAAGAATATCGCTTGTTTGGGGGCATTACAAACTTTGTGCTTTGCACCATCACTCTAGCACGGTACCCAAACACCATAAATCTCTTCTAATACCAAATATTTCTAAATCCTTTCTGTTGTTATGTTATCTTTGATAAATTTACCATATACGACAACTATCGTATCAAGTAATCTATCATGCACTTTCTTCTCACAATGAATAACATCAATGTTATGTGTCCAAAAGTTTTCTGACCAATACATTAAATTATAGAAGATACCATTTTTCTTGCAATTAAATGATTGCGACCCTATTTGCTTTCTCGGCTTGCCACTAAAGTCCTTGTGTTTACCAGGAAACTCATAAGTCAACCCGTCTAGTTGATTCTGAATATCTGTGTGGTTATGCTTTCTAGGTGAAGGCCTACTCTCAATTTGACCGTATGATAATCTGTTATTTCTAAAATGATTATGCATAGGCAACCAACATCTATGATCGAAATACATTGTACCTTTATTCACCTATAGGAACTATATATAATTCATGCATTCGGAGCAAAATTTGTAGTATTGTTTTGTCCATCCCAAAATGTATGACATAACCAAGAAATAATTGATTGTAAACAACACACTAGCCTCCATGACGAATTCTTCCTTAGTATGTGAATCATACCTGATAGACTATGTATCCCACAACATGGTCAAATTATCCACTAGTGGACGGAGAAAGACATATATATATCCTTACCAGAACAATAGAAACTCAGGATGAATAAATTGAGCATGAAAGTGGATTCTTTCATTCATAACCACAGTAGAAAATTGTTGGTGATCAATATAACTGGCCACATTCTATACAAATTGGTCTACCAAAGAAAGGACAAAACTTATCGGTGGCCAAACCCAAAAGTACATTACGTTGTCCACGTGCAAAATCAGGGTTCCACTTATCAAATATTTTCCAACTAATTCCATCAACAGGGTGACACAACACATCATCGTCAATACACTTTCTAGTATGGTGACATATCATGTCTTTGGTGGTATGCCTCAAAGCGTAAAACCGTTTTAACTTGGAGCAATGGCCAAATATTTCAATTCTTATGAAGCACTTTCTTCCCATTGTTCAGATCCCTCCTATATTAACTTCATGCTAGACACTGGCCGATTTCTTCAGTATCTTTTGGTACATTACACAATTATTTAAAGATACATTGATTGTAAGATTTCACATATCCAAAGTTTTTAACTTTTTGTTGGTCTGTCATATGATGCATGCAAATTATGCCCTTCGAGAAAATCACGACACAATAGTTTACCCACTTGTTTTTCACTTGATGTGCATTACCTTAGATATTAAATTTTAAGAACCCAATGTCTTGGACACATCATACAACTCACTCTCCTTTTTGTCAACCATGACGTCAAAACAACATGATTCCTTCTTACAACATGCCCGATACCCTTTTCGGTGTCACCGAACCCCTCTCCCCGTCATTAATAGTGTCCTCGAATCATTAGGAAAATTTATCATCTCTTTATATACGATAAATGTTGAGTCAATCATGAGATCTTGCTATGTTTTACCGTGATATATCCAAACCTCAAAAGTTGGCGAAAACCCATGTTTCTAAAATTTCTCTCTAACGTCGTTAATACGAAACTTTCAATTATTCAAACAAGTTTGGCACGTAAATTATATGTGATCTGTACTATCCACGTGATTTACCAAAAACTCTAGGAATTCCTTCACACTTTTCAAAACTTCTATACTCACTATCCTTTAACTTAATCCAACTCTTGTCAATAGAGAAATCCATCAACTGTATTTATTCAAACATGTTACAAATTAAATAAATATATACGTAAAATTTAAGTGTTTCATAAATACATATTAGTAACCATCACAACCTAAATAGTTTTAAATTATCAACAATTTTCAGAAAAGGGCGTTAAATGTGCTTAATTTATGAAATTTCCTATACTGCAGTTTCAGCCTAACATATAAACCAATCATATAGTCAAATTAATCCAAATATATATATGGACCAATAAAGGAATATCTCGACCATATGTAGGACCTCTAATATATAACAACTTTTAAATAATATAAATAAATAAATAAACAATCAAAATCAGATAATATGACATTGAAATCACCTATATTAATACACATTATATATATATATATATATATATATATATATATATATATATATATATATATATATATATATATATATATATATATATATATATATATATATATATATATATATATATATATATATATATATAATATAATCATAATCATACATTTGTTTAAAATAAATAGAATTGTAAAAGATTGAAATTTAGAAAATACCAATTTTTGGCAATATGGTGAGTATTTTGATATTGTAGTTGCCTCACACATATAGGAGGTGGCTGAGTACACAGGTGATGCTACGGTGCAACTCTAGTGAGGTGGGGAGGTGCGGAGGTGGGGAGGTGGTAAGAGATCTGGAATTTTGGGCTAGAGTTCAGAATTGGGGATGGGAATTTATTGGTGCAATAAATACGAGAAACTGCCAAGCTGCTGTCTTAAATGTGTGGCTATCATAAGCGACAACTTTCGTGCGTCAGTTGTTTGTTGAAACCATCATGACGGTTCGATGTCGTCTCTATATGATGTTTATGAATAACGATGAAACTTTTGAATTTTTCTATTTTTAATACATAATGTCGACCAGTCTCATCATTTGTCGCTAATGGTATGTCTTTAGTGACAAAATTTTGGTCTTCACTAATGAGGTATTCGCTAAAGAGACATGATGTAGTAGTGCAACTAACTAATTGTCTGAAGTATTAAAAGATGTATAAAATATTAAGTTAGCACCTATTGCGAGGTTTCTCTAATCTATCAAATACTGAGGAATAAAATATGGTTGTTGATCTTTTATTCGTTATATAATTATTAGATATTTTTACTTATCAAATCTTACAAATTCTTCTTAACAACCTAAGATAATACTCGCATATAGTATTGTTACTAGATGTCAATTTTATTTACTCAATTAAATTATAATATAATCCATCCTCAAATTCCCCGTGTATATATTGAACATGCTCAGAGATTTTTTGAGTAGTCTCAGATATTTTTTTATGTTCTGTGATTTCGTAGGCTCAAAGACTTCCTACTCAAAAAATAGCAGACTCATATATTTTCAAGCTCAGATATTCTCTGAACAAGCTCAGTAGGTCCTACCTGTTGGTGATGCACCAACGGCGATGGCGGATGATCGATGGTTGTCAGTTCTAAGTGACAACCTAAACATGCTTAGTGTTTATTTTTCCACTTGCTTTTAGTCTTTATGTGACTTGTGTTTTATTTGAGTGTTTTCAATATTTTAACAAACGTATTTTAGTATGTGGCCTCTACTAAGAACAATTTCCCCTCTTTTTTGAAAATTAAATCATTCTAGACTCTTCTCGTTAATATCCCTTATTAGTATTTTTACAAAGTAGGAAAAATAGTCCCAAATGTTGAAAGTCCTAAAAGGGGGTGAATAGCATACTAATATAATTAATGCCTAATTAAAAATATTTTGGACAATTATAAGCTTAAAGAAAGCCCTTCTAAGTCAATATAGCAAAACCTTAGAGGATCATGCAATGGTGTAACTATAGGTTTGATATAAATGAAAAGACGGGAAATCAATATACGATAAGTACAGAGATAAGGTATAGAAAGTACACATCGATGTATAGTGGTTAGGTTATCCCTACTCCACTACCTAAGGAAGCCACCTTAGAATTTTCAAACTTCTTAACTAAGCTTCTGTGTCTCTCTTAACCGAGGTGAGAACACAACACCCTTACAACCACTTTGAACCATAAAGCAAACTCTTGTGCTATCACAACACAAGGAAACCGAGCAGACTCCTTACACTCATACTCTCTCTTAATCTATCTACTACAAAGAATAGGTCTAAGAGGATATAAACAAGTGTTTGATTGGTTGAAATAACTTAGCCAAGAAATGATAACGAGTATATATAACTTTAAGCTTCAAAACCCCTCTTGAGTGGATTAGACTTTGAATGCTTTTTGGATTAAATCCTTGATTGAGTGGATATGACAAGTTGAATGATCAAGCTCGGATTGATAAACTTTGATAGCTTGAGACCTCTAATGGATGTATAAACTTGTAATAATTGTGTTGGTAAGAGGGAGGGAATTTTACATCATTAAACTCCCTTTAATAGCCAGCTTTTCTGTCTCTGGTGGTGTACCTGTCCAGTTTGTCTTCTAGTCCAACTGTTGTATCCGACGTGTCATAAGACCGTTGGTATAACGACTCCTACCGACTTGCCGGTCCTGGCACTGGTATGCGGTCGGGTTCTGAAATTTTGGCTTGGAAAAAGATTGTTAGATGGGAAATATGCATTTATATATATATATATATATATATATATATTAAAATATGTTAAGTGAGATGCAATAAACCAAGGATATTAAAACGCGATTTGACAAATATTAAAACAAGATTAAAAGGACGTTAGGCCAACTTATGTCTCATTTCTATCACTTGTTTTTCTGAAAGAGTTTTCAAGACCGGTATTTCACAATAAGTTTTCAAGGCCGGTCTTTCTAATTTGTGACAAACATAAGTTATACTATTTAAATCATGGACGGACTATACTCGTGCAAGGCACACATGTGTAAATACCATGCAATCGAATGTTAAAAATGTATTTTAAATACCTTTATAAGAAGATAAAAATTCCATGGATGTGCTCATTATAATTAATGAAATGCTAATGTTGAGCAAAAGAAGTAAACATACGGTCCTAGAAACTTCTTTTGAAAGAAAATGTCATGTTAAAGAAAACACACACAAAATGAGGGCCCTTTGGGGATATCATCCCTTATTACGTATTATTTTTATCTTGGTTATATTATATTATTATATATTCTTAGGGTATGATCTTTCATCATATTTTGTTGTGTTGGATTATTATATCTTGTTTGAAAATAATGAACATTATTGAATAATTAATAATTGTGGTTAAATAAAATTTATGACTAAGAACTCTAGTGTAAATTCACTAACTTATTGGAAACTTTTTTAAATGTCATTTAATAAAGAAAATGTAGGAACAACTATAGGAAGTCCCAGACTCAAGATGGAAAAATGTAAAGCAAAAAAGAAATTGAAAAGAAAAGGACGAATGGCAGTATGAATGACATGAAAGGAAAATCAATGAGACTAAAGGTTTATGCGGGACTAATCCAAATCAAACCAATCTCCCTCAATGATTAATATGGAATAGAACTTTCGGAGTATTGACAACCGTCTAGCAGTTCCAGTACTCAAACATGATGTTGTTCAGCATTAACTAGAGGTATTCTTTTATTAGAGACAAAAGAAATGGGAAAAACTAATTTACTATTGCTAATATGTTGAAATATTAGTTAAGATATGTTGTTTATCCTGTTAAGACTTGTGGGAATTTGTATTTGATAATTTAACCCAATACTAATATTTATATACTTGATTACTTTAATAAATTATACCTTACATGTGTACAATGATAAGACTCAGCCTTTTTGCTCTATACGTGTGTATATTCCCGCTTATGAACATAAAATAGATAAAGTTTTTACATAAATTTTTAGTTGTAAAATGTTCTATCCTAGCCTCCCTTGGAACCTCATTTGGAGTTTTTATATGTATAGATTTTGCCATGTAAAAATTGCAGGAAATGGTGTTAATTATAAAACCACAGATCCTCAATGGACTAATGAAGGGACTTATTAGGCTCAAAAGTCTATAATTACTTGGATGAAGCTAGGGGTTAAAGGTACAACTTAGTTTCATGAAATTACTTAACAAAGAAGAAGTAGAAACAAATTTTTTAGAATCCAAAATAAAAATGATACTTGTTTAGATAAGCCTTGTGATATTGTTTATGAAATAAGTAATTACTTCAATAACATCTTCATAGCTATTGAGAGTAGAAATTATCAACCTATGATTGAAATAAGTAACTAAAGCATAAATAATAATATTAATAGATATGCTAGTGTGAAAGAAGTTATATCTGCATTATGGAGCATGAACACCTACAAAAACCCCTTACGTTTATGGTATGCCTGGATAATTTATAAAAAAAACCCTGGTAACTTATAATGCTTGACTTATTTAGAGTCATCACTTGTTTCCGTGGGATAAGGGGATCAGCTACTCCATTAAGAAAAAATTTATCTACCTAATACCAATAGCTTAAACACCTTTAAAAATGGTCAATTTCGGCTAATAAGTTGTTCTAACATAGTTTATGAGATAACTACTAAGATCGTCGTGAATATAGTTAAAGAAATTATGAGCTTGGTTGTTGATGAAACCCATATGTTTTTATATCTGGTAGAGTTATCTATAAGAATGTTTTAATTGCTCATAAGGTGTACCATTATTTAAAAAGAAAAAGGGGAAAAAGGTATATTGCTATAAAAGTGAACGTTGCCTAAGCCAATTATAAAAGGGATAGGATAATTAAACATTTTGTTTGTACTACATGGGTAAACTGGATTATTAAATGTGTGACCTCAATTTCTTCCTCAAATATTACATTCTAGACAATTTTCTAGTGAAATATGTTAATTTTTTTTTGTGGTAGTAGTTGAAAGTGTAATCTTTATGTTCAATAAATTTATGTGTGATTTGCCAAAGAATAAAGTAATTGGATCAAATTTTACCTAATGAAAATTATTCTCAAATGTCAAATGTATTAAAAAATATAGGGTCCAAGTATACTTCAATTATATATAAAATGATTTTAAGGTCACTCATGTAAGATATTTAGTTATTTTATCTTTTCTTGGCCAATTATTTGCTCTCATTTTTTTATATAATTGAAAATTTATTAGTGATTAAAACAAATTGAAACTGTTACAAAATATGTCATCCAAACAAGAAAGAGATCCAAACAATAAGACACATTTACTTAAAAATACCATTCTACTAACTAAACATAAAAGTAGAGCTTCCAAAAAAGTGATGGCAGCATTAACACTTGACAATCATGCGGGCTTAACTCTAACACTCTATAATTTTTCACAATCCCCTCTTCTCACCAACTAAAAGTTCTTACAATGACAAAGTTGAGAATGAGAACAAAGCTTGAAACGAATGGGTAATAACTCATTCATTTATTTTATTTTCAAAGGACATTGATGATTTTCCAAAGAGGAAATTAAAATTCTTTCCCCGTAATACTTAGTATATAAGGATCTGAACATCACACAATTGTGGGTTAAGGATATCCTATTTGGAAACATAAGTATCTAAAGCTACGACGTGCAATGAGTTTCAAATATCATTCCCCAACGTAGTGGTTAAGACAAATAACTGAAGTTTCCATGGTAATTTCCTAACAAGCCCAACTCTTAGGGAACCAAGGTAATAAAGGATCATCATCTCCAAAAAAAAATCCATAACTAGGATCCCTCGTGTAGGGGATAAACAATCGGTTCGCCTATCTACCTCCAACCATTATTTACCCCCAAGGTTCGATTATCCTTTTCCATTTTATTAAACCTCTTTACCGTTGCATCCTCAATGATATGAACCATAGTTAAGTTATTGCCAAGGAAGAAACATGCCCTTAGAAATTTAAGATCATTATCCTTTTAGTCCCAGCTATACTAATGTTTTTAAGTTACCCAAATTTGATTTGTTTTTAATTATTTATCTTATATGTTACCCAATAGAATTTCAGACCTAATTTACTTCTAATTTATTTCTTATATAAAAAGTTGGACTTAACTTAGATTGGAAGAGTCGGTCTTATGAGAGTCTAAACTAAATAATACCGCTTAAGGTGGTAGTATAAAATCATCGTAACCACTTCATAATGATTAAACAAACATCTTTCAAGCAATCTTCTGAAGACTATGACCAAGTACTTTGTTATAAGTCACACTAAGCATATATGATATGAATTCGTGCAACATTAGAGGTGACTTAAGACTATAATTAACAATTATATTGTCGTGAGCTATCTACTTAAATATACATTTTTGCTCGGCTTCCATAGCCAAGGTTGTAACTAACTGTGAAAGATAATGTGACGAATATTACCTCGATATCTAGCGAAAGCAGCCATGATTCAGGAAGTAAGTGTTATAAAATTTATGTTTTATTCAGTTATATAAATTGATTATTCTATTTGAAACTCACCCCTTTTGCAATCAATATTAATTCATCTCATGTATAAATAGGTACTAAAGTTACCTCATTCAAGCAAATCCCACCTAATCATAGTAGAATTATATAGAAAACTTAGCTAAGGTTCCTCAAGTTCTCAATTGATCGACCCTTGGTACCATTTAGTCAGGGGGTGGAGCCAAGTGAAGCTTGGTGCCATGGCCCCCTCTGATTTTTTTCAGAAAAAATATTTTCTTTTATAGAAAAAAAATTAATTAATTATATGCTATTTTACCCTTAAATTCTTAAAAAATCTTCATTTGACCTACTTTAAGATACTAAAATCTTCATTTAGTTACCTTAATTTTTAAAATTTATTTTATTAGACTTATAATTATTTTATTTTTTTTCAATGAATTATATGTTATTTTGTATTAAATAATAGGTAATCAATTTAAAATATTATATTGAGATTTATAATGCAGGTTTATATGATTTAAGGATTTATTTTGTAATTTTTCATAATAAATGGACCGATAGTGTAAATAAGTCTAAAATAAAAATCCCTAACTCTACCCTTGTATGTAGTGTTAAAGAGGAATATAAGAATAAAAATGATAGGTTCTTGTATTTATTCTTGATTGATGTTGATAGTGATTACGTAAGAAAACAACGACGCTCACGAAATCCGTCAATAACAAATTCTTAGAAACTGGGATACCAACATGATATGAATTAAAAGCGATCGAGTATCAAAACAACATTATACTAAGAAGTGTGGGGGCTTAATGTTGCATGCCACATGAGTTAGGGGGTATGTTGTGTTCACAAATACTAAGAAACTTATGTTGTTGGAACCTTAATCGGGCTATCTACCATGTATTTTAGTTTTCGTTATGGAAGGTTAGTCATGTAGATAGAAGTTTTAATTCAACGGCGAATGTTCTGGCAAAGTGCGCTAGGATGGATAATGATCTGTCGGGTTGAAGAGATTTATCACTTTTTGTGTCCAATGCTTTATTGGTATCTATTTATAATAGTTAGTTTGCTTTTATTTGTTTTTCGTTTGACAAAAAAACCATTTTTTTTAGTTTCCAAAATTTGTTTTCTAAATATAATTACAATGAAGAATGTTGTTAATTATGTTCATTACACATGTTATCTACCTATGATGAATATATATCATGTATATCACAAATTTCTGAGGCAAAACAAGAACTAAATCAAAGCTTAATACAAAAGCCTTTGATTCCAAATTCAAGAAGGATCTCTGAACAACAGGTAAACAAAGAAGGAAAACAAAATATGAATGTAGGTAAAATGGAAAGTGAGATATGGTATAAAGATATGACTAATGATACACTGATAATGTTTACAGATGCATCCTTTAAAGGAAATTATAATGCATCAACTGCTTGTCTAATCCATGATAAGAATGGAAAACTAATTCATGGACATACTCAATTGTTTTCTTGTAACAGCCCAGAAGAAGCGGAAATTGAAGGTGTGCGAAATGGTTTGATTTCAGCAGTTAACTTCCATCGGAAAGACATTCGAGTTCTATGTGATAACAAAAGGGTGGTAGAACTGCTCAAAGACACCAAAGCTCCCCTTAATGCAAGGCTTAAGAATTTTGTAATTGATATTAAACATTTGAGCTGTAATAGATTAGTATGTTTTTACTTTATTCGTAGGGTAGAAAATACGAGTGCGGATTGGGTCGCAAGGCAAAAGCTGAATGGTATTTTGCCTTGGGATTGGGTGCATAACCCGCCTAACCAACTCGCAAAACTACTGCTTAACTCCCCATTCCCTAGTGGAATTGGTTGAGCTTTATTCTCTGTTTGTAAGACATTATTTCTATTTATATTTTAAGTATTTGACAAAAAAAAAAAAAAAAAACCTAGACGTTTCTGATCTATCATATAGTGAAGGCTATACAATATGGGTTGCGTGAATGGCTGACTATATATTTTTTAATAATTTTAGCATGATTTCTATTGCCATTATTTTTTCTGGAACGTTAGTATTTTATATTGATTCATGAAAAAACACTTCATTAGCTGGCGGGAGACAATTATTGAAAAAGACAACTTATTAAATAAATTTCAAAAAAAAAAGCAAATAAGAACCACACAAATTAAAATAAGTAATGATATATACCATCTCAAATTATAATATTTAAATATTATTTAAATATTCTCCAATAACGTAGCGTAAATTGGTTAGTTATAAATTTTTAATTAATTTATTTTTCTTAATCTAATTAAATATTTATAATCAACTAATTCACGCTATGTCATTAAATGATATTTGAAAGGTATATATCATTACTTAATTAAAATAGGGAAACTGAACTGATCACATATCACATATGTCATACATGTGGAAATAATTTGTTGCCTTTATCCTTGACAACTAGAAAATAAATCATATTTTACTTTACTTATAAACATGCGTAATAACCGAACCACGATTTAGTTATTTTAATAAAAATAAAAATCTTGGGCCACTTATCAATAACGCACTTTAACAAATTATTGCTATGGTGTTGCCTTAGATATCTATTTATATTTAGGAAATTGCCAAAAGTTCATTGTATATCGATCCTTAGTTAACGAGATAAAGTACTCGTTGATGCCCCCTATCATAACGTCAAAGTCCTAGACCATTTTATCAGACAGCTTATCAATAGCACTCTTCAAATGTTTGACCTTGGAAGACGGCCTAAATGTTTGGTCTTAGGAGGCAGTTCAACTCCGGCTCCTTTCACCTATACCTTGACGGACGGTATCGTCTCTACCTATCCTTTTGAGTGAGGGACGGTGTAGATGATGATGAGACAGATTGAGTTTGAGATTTCTTTACTTTTTCACGCATGATGGCTGTTAGTGCGTCCTGTTACATGAAACAAATAAACAATATTTAATTAAATTCAAATTGAAATATATAATTAAAATCGAATTTAAATACTTACATCTGGTCGATGATACCTCTCCGACCTCCACTCATCCATCTCCTTGTCAAAGTCGATATCGAAGAAGAAGTCGGCAATCCGGGAAGGGGTAACTCATGATCTTGACCCTCCACTGGTGCTCGAAGCACCAAGTTCTTCTCCCCCTCCCGTTTCAGTCAATCAGTCTAGTATAAAAGTGTTAGTAGGATTAGTCAATGTAAAAAGTATGGAGTTGTGTCCTTACCAAAAACATCCACTGGTGCTCGAAGTATCGAGTTTTTCTTCCCCTCATGTTTCAGTTAGTTAGTCTAAGTATAAAAGTGTTAGTAGGATTAGTTAACGTTAAAAAATATGGAGTTGTGTTTCTTACCAAAAACATCATCTTCCGTGTCCTGGAGTGATTCCTCGATCCTGCCCCACTTGGGTGTTTTTGCTATTTTCGGTTATTCTTATTCGCTACAGACTCGTTCTATTTTTTCACAAAACATTAATATAATAAAGTGTATATATATTTATAAATTATAAAGAAAACCAATAATATTACTTTATTCTTCTCCGTCTCCCACATCTTACAGGTGGTCTCCCGATTCTCTAGTGTCTGGTCATCCGGCTTTTTACCCTCCAGGTAATAAACCGTCTTCAACCTGTATTTGAAATAAACGCGACCTTAGCACAACTACCATCTATGTTTTTGAAGATCCTCAGTCAACCGGTCTATTAATCCAATCTCGATCTGGAAGAAATCTTGTTCCCAAATATCTTCAATGATTACACTTCTATATACACAGTGGGAATTAAAAAGATTTAAGGTTAGACAAATAACCCATAATCAATTCTGAACCCTGTCCTGCAGCTCGATGGGGAACCCTACCAAGCTTTCGTAACCAGGGGCACCCTTTCTCGGAGGATGAGATTAATAACCTAGTTCACGTGGTGCCCGTACTTGCTCCCCAGATTCCATGTCTTATCGAAGACGCAGAAATCTACGAGGAGCTTTCCTTTTCCTTTTGCATAACCTTAACGGATGATGCTAGTGTCGTCAGGCGCATAGGCTTTCGACCCTTTTTCCTTGTTAATATACCCGATTAATAAAAAACTAAAAAAAAATACTAGATTAATAAAGTAAAATAATTCATACCTAACGCGTTACAACCTGATATTGGTTGAATTAGGTTTCGGGAAGGATCTTCCCTGTTATTATCTCCAATTCTCCGCCATGTCTCCGGGTATAACGGCTGCTATCTCTACATTTAAACCATAAATTTCTAAAAGTTCATTTAAATCCCTAAATAATATTCAAAAATACATTTAAACCCTAAAATTTTATTAAATTACACTAAGGCCCTAAATTTTCTAAAAAGTTCATTTAAACCACTAAATAATATTAAAAATTGCATTTAAACCCTAAAATTTTCTAAAAATTACAATAAGGCACTAAATTTTCTAAAAAGTTCATTCAAACCCCTAAATAATATTAAAAATACATTAAACCCCTAATTTTTTTTCAAATTACATTAAGGCCCTAAATTTTCTTGAAAGTGCATTTAACCCCTTAAATAATATTAAAAATTACATTTAACCCTAATTTTCTCTAAAAACTACACTAAGGCCCTAAAATTTCTAAAAGTTCATTTAAACCCCTAAATAATATTAAAAATTACATTTAAACATTAAAATTTTATTAAACCACCCTAAGGCCTAAATTTTTCAAAAATTTCATTTAAACCCCTAAATGATATTAAAAATTACATTTAAACCCTAAAATTTTCTAAAAATTACACTAAGGTCTAAATTTTCTTGAAAATATTTTTAAAGCCCTACAATTATCCATAATTACACGATGGCCCTATAAGTTTTCCAAAATTAAAATATACAGTATATTTTTAATTAATACTTTAAACCCTATATTTGTCCAAAATTACACAATTTGCCCTAATAAATTTACAGAATTACTCAAAACAATTTAATTTAAAACCCTAAAAATTCAATTTAAAGACCTAAACATTAACATAAACATCTTATTTGTAAAATATAAACAATTTAATACATAAATTTGAAAGATGTTCACTAGAGGATTAAAAAAATTACATAAACATGTTATTTGCAACAATTCAATACATTACAAATATTAAATACACTAACGTATAATTTATTTTTCACAATACACTAAAAATAAAATTAATTTGAATTTCATGAAATGCAAAAAAAAAGATAGGAGTACATGCCTTGTTTAATAATTTTTGGAGGTAAAAATCACAAATTTCTCGCCAGAATTGGTGGATAAATACAAAAAAACAAAAAAAAACACAAGATTATTAGGTTTGATCAGATAAATGAATATTGAAAGAATGTAATATTATTAAGTTGTTTCTTACCTTCTTTGATGTTGTTTCGGAGATCAGGATCGTTTTAGGTATCGCTAGGATTCGTGGAGGTCAAAGAAAATGCGAGAAGAAGATTAAATAATGGGAAAAATATATATTGTTTTGTTGGTTTATAAATGGTTTTAGATTTCGTGAGGACAATGTGTCCTTACAAAATATAAGTGTCCTCACGAAAGATGAGTGAATAGTCCAAGCAGGAAGCTCGACCGCCAATCAGAGTGTCTCAAAATTTTCAAGATTTGAATTGGCGAGGACAATGTCCTCACAGAAGAGTTTTATCTTTTGCGAGAAGTTCATCGTGAAGAACTTCTCGCGAAAGATATAGAATCTTTCGCGAGGACATTTTTTGTCTTCCGCGAGGACAAGTCTTGTCAAATGAGCTAATTCTTTTAAACCTCTTTCTTTATAAATCACTAAACCATTTTTTTACCTATTAAAATAACATAACACGACACCAATATATATAAATTACAACACAATAACACCATACATTCCAAAATCAAAATAAAAAAATTCAAAAGTAAATTATTTAGATAATATTACAAAATGATAAAAGCTTTTGAAACATCTAGTTAGTCTCGTACCCCTCAACGCTTATGTGATCGTCATCGGTGTCGATAGATATAGTGTCCTTGTAATTCATGTACTCATCCAATGTGTCATTGTGTACTTTGTCATCTATTTCAATCAAGTTCTTGGGTCCAAGATTATTCATGGAAAGATCAATCTCTATCCTTTGACCAGTAGTCAACTGTAATAACGGGTATTCCAAGGCCAAGTTAATACCAACCAAAGGGATCATGATCGGATCTGACCAGTGGATATCGATTCTATACCCCATAAATTGGAGTCCCGTCCGTGTCGGTCATTCACTTCCTATACCACTTTCCACCCTTTTTGTGTCTTACTTGTATTAATTTCATCGATATTAAAGACCTTTTTTGGTTGAGTTGCTAAAATACAAGTGTCTTTGCACCACCAGAAAGAATTTATGCCGATCATTGTTGCCCTTTGTTCCAATTTCCTCTTTTTTGTTCACTCGTCGGTGTTATACCACTTACACTCAAACAATACAACTGAACACCCACCAGTAAATTCCACCTCCATAATTTAGACTAACTCTCCGTAATAAGTTTCTCCACGTGTGATAATACAAACTCCATAATCCTGAGTTACTCTCTTTTCTCCCTTGTCACGAGTAACCCATTTGACCCCTTTCACAACACAAGAATCCTATCTATATATAGGGTCATTCGACATGTTGGCCAACGAAACCATTTCATTGGAAGCAAACGGGTCACCAACTCTGCTCATTAAAAACACATATCCATAAAACCAGTTATTATTTGTAATAAAGACAAAGTAATTGAAAAAAATAAGAACTTAATTACCCTTTTCAAGAACCATCGACGAAAATGCTCTCGGTGATTTTTCTCTGTACTAGGGAGATGTAGTGTGAGCTTGTGTTCCTAAAGTTAAAGAATAGTGTTAACATTCATAAATAATATTTTCCATAAAATATTTTTTAGTCAAATTATTTACATCATATAACCTTGGATCTCTCGCAATTAAGAAGGATGTACCAATCAATATGTTCCTTCCCTTTGAATGGTAAATTAAGAAACTCTACTTTACCAATCGGCTGTCACTGTCTCTTAAACACGGATGTTTCTTTGGGTTCAAAAATCATCTCAATGAAACTGCCTAGATTGATGAATTTTGTTATTTCTTCTTGAAGGTAACGAGATATAGAAGTCAATGTTTCCTCTACAATGTATCCCTCGCTGAAATAACCCTCAAGACTGGACGGATTATGAGTATATTACTTAATTTTCTTCAAGTATCTCTCCAACGGGTACATTCAACACATTTGAACCGGACCTCCTAACCGAGATTCCTCGTACAAGTGTACGACAAGGTGAACCATTACGTCAAAAAAAAAACAAGAGGAAAAATCATCTTTAACTTGCACATAAGCTCGACCATTTTAGACTTTCCCGATCCTAGTTCTTTCTTACCTGGGTTCTTTTTACAAACATTTCTGAACACATTACACAACCTAATAATTAGATTTCTTTTCAATTTATTGTCAGTTAGCCCTAGAATACTAACCACGAAAAGAAACTGAATCAATATATGACAGTCATGGGATTTCATACCAATTTATCTTCCCAATTCACTTTGAACGTTGTTCCGCAAACTATAAGCGAATTCATCGGGAAACTTCTGCACCTTCAACTAATCTAGAAATATATGCCGCTTTCCCAGGGGCATCATATACTTTTCCTTTGGTAGTATCATTTTCCCTCGGTTCTCAAACAACCACAAATCTTTTCTAATACCCATATCTTTCAGTTCCCTCCTCGCATTCACCTTATCTTTGTCAATTTTCTCATCTAAACCAACCATTATACCGAGCAGACTATCACACACATTCTTCTCACGATGCATCACATAAATGTTATGTTTCAACAATTTTTTCAGACCATTATGGTAAACGATAGAAAATACTCTTTTTATTCCAATTAAAATCACGAGGTCCTATTTTCTTTGTTACCTTTCCACCAAAATCCTTGCGTTTAGTGAGAAACACAATAGGCAACCCATCTAACTACGTCGGAATATCGGTAGGACTATGATTTTTTAGGCGGGGACCTATTATCGACTTTAATGTACGAAGATGAGTATGTTCTGTTAGCCTCACCTTGTTTTTATTCCCGTTTTAATATTCGACAAATCATCATTTAAACTAAAATTCATTTTGTATCATTTTTAAAGGTTTTCCAAAACCCCTCATTAGATTAGTTGTCTTTAATTCCTTTATCTTAAGCTTGAGCTTCAAAAGAACAGTGTCGCGGTACACCGGACAGAAACTGCGGTACACCGCAGTGCCACAGACCAGAGGCGCGGTTCACAGGCTAGTCCGACCAGTAAGCTAAGAAAATGTGCGATACACCGAAATGAGGCGCGGTACACCGGACTGAGGCACGGACCAGGGACACGGTGCATAGGATAGTCCGACCAGTAAGCTTGAAGTTAAGACGAGCGATTTCGCGGTGCACCGGACCATACCCGCGGTACACCGCAAGAGAGGGTTTCTGCACTATTATTAGAGGACAAAGCTTATATCCGTTGGAGTAAAAATAGATATGTTAGATAGAAGCCTTTTGACCGTTGGAAGATATTTTCAGCTATATATTGAAGCTCATTCAAGACACAACTCAAGCCTTCCATCTACCAATATTAAGAGCAATTAATATTATCATTAAAGAAGGTTTCAAACCGAACCACTATACATCGTTGTGTATCATTTTCTATCCCTTCACTCTTTACATTTCCGCACTCTATATGCTTGATAAAATGCTTACATGAATAGTTTGATAATATTGTCTTTTAGGATTATCTAGTTCCTAACTATTTAGTTTGCTAAAACAATAGGATTCAAATTTGCTTCTAATTTTATTTATTTGAAATAAAATTAGCCGATTAATTTCCATTGTCCTATTCAACCCCCCCTTCTAGGACGCATATAGTATATCAATTGGTATCAGAGCCTAGCTCTATTGTACTTAATCGTTTCTAGAGTTAATACGATATGGATTCTAATCAACCGGAAGGTTCATGTTCTACTAGACCTCCGCTTTTTGTAGGAAAAGACTACTTTGGATGGAAAAAGAAAATGGAGATTCATGTCAAAGGAATTGATTACTTTTTGTGGCTTGCTATCAAGAAGGGTCCTTACATTCCTTATGTTAATGGTAGTAAAACGGAGGTGAAAGATGAAGATGATTACAATGATCAAGACATAGCTAAACTCACCAAAAACAACAAAGCTATGAACATACTCATAAATGGGTTAAGTGTCACGGAATATGCTAGAGTTAGTGAATGCAATTCGGCTCATGAAATGTGGCAACTCTTGGAGCTATCATATCAAGGAACGGAAGATATCAAAGAAACTAAGATTGGTCTTTTTATCACCAAGTATGAGCTATTTCGTATGGAGCCCGATGAAGTCTTAAATGCTATGCATCAAAGATTTTCTAACATTGTCAACACCTTGAAGACTCTTGGTCAAGAGTACACCAACAAAGAACAATGCCGAAAAATCTTATTTGCTCTTCCAAAGAAATACAAATCAAAGATCAACTCTATAAGAGACACTAAAGATCTTTCAAAAATGACGGTTCATGAACTCATTTGCAACCTCATGACGGAAGAGCTTGTGCTTGAAGAAGAAAAGATAAGAGATGATGAGGAGAAGAAGATTAAGAAATCCATTGCCTTCCATGCCTTGAGTACCAAGTTGAAAGAACGAAAAGAAAGGAAGGAAAGTGAAGAAGAAGAGAACTCACATGAAGAAGAAACTAGTGAAGATGAAGGAGTAGCTATGTTGGCAAGAGATATGAAAAAATTCATGAGATACAAACGATTTGCCAAGAAAGGAAGTTCTTCCTCACCCTATAAGAAGAATGTTAGAGCTATCAAACAAGATGAACCCACTTGCTATCATTGCAAGAAAGTTGGTCACATCAAAACTTATTGCCCTCTTCTTCAAAAGGAGAAACCTAAGAGAGCAATGCATGCTAATATCACTTGGGATACTCAAAATTCGGATGAAGAAGAAAGTGATAATGAAAATGTTAATCTTGTTGCTTTTATGGGAGAACTTGAAAATGATGAAGATGCTTCGTCGGATGATGATACCGGTTCAACTCACTTTGCCTTTATGGCAAATCATGATGAGGTAACTCCTAAATATAAACTCTCTTTATCTAATGATGATGCTAGTGAACAAGATATTCATGAGGCATTTGATTCTCTCTACAATGATTTTTTAAACTCTATTGAAACAAACAAAGTTTTAACAAAAGATTTAGAATTTGAGAAAAATAGAACTAAAGAGGTTTTGAAAGCTTTGGAAGATTGTCAAAATCTTTGTGATGAATGTATAGATGAAAATGAGAAACTTCATCTTATTGAGAAAAATCTTTTGGAAGAAAAATCTTTGTTGGAGAAAAAGATTGTTGATCAAAATGCTATTATTTTAAAATTTACAAGTGGGCAAGAAAACTTGGATTTGATTTTAGGTTCTCAAAAAATGGCTTTTGAAAAAAGTGGTGTTGGATATGATCCATTCACTAAACAAAAACTCTTGAAAAATGTTTTTGTAAAATCAAAAATTTCAAATGCAATTCCATCTTCTTCAAAATCTTCTATCACTTGCACCTATTGTGAAAAACTTGGTCATGATGCATCTCATTGTTATTATCGTAAATTATTGGATTTGGATCTCTTGTGCCACTTTGGAAAAGGCCTATATTGACTATAAAAAGAAAATCCACTAACCCTCATGGACCCAAACCAAATTGGGTACCTAAAGCCTAAATTATTTTTGTGTGTAGGGATTGAGCATCAAGAAGCAAAATATATGGCTCCTTGATAGTGGATGCTCAAGACATGATGACCGGGAACCCATCATTATTTACACGTTTATATAAAACAAAAGGTGATAGAGTTACTTTTGCCGACAATACTAAAAAACGCGTTTTGGGTAAAGGTAACATCGGTAATATGAATTCTTTACTTATCTCTAATATTTTACTTGTTGAGGGTCTATCTTTTAACTTGCTTAGTATAAGTCAACTTTGTGATGTTGGTTATAGTGTTAAATTTGAAGCATCTAGATGCATTGTTTTCAAAAATGATGAGTTAGATACTATGTTTATTGCAAAAAGATCGGATAATGTTTTTGTAGTTGATCTTGAGAGTATTATGTGTCAACGTATTAAATGCTTATCCGTGGTAAATGATAGTTGGCTTTGGCATAGACGTTTAGGACATGCTAGTATGGATTTGATTTCAAAATTGTCTAGAAAAAATCTTGTCGTTGGTTTGCCTATTTATAAGTTTGATAAAGATAAATTATGTGATGCATGTCAACTTGGTAAACAACATCGTTCATCTTTTAAATCCATAAATAAGGTCATCACCGTTAGGCCACTTCAATTATTGCATATGGATCTTTTTGGTCCCGTTGATGTCACTAGTCTAGGAGGATCTAGATATGTCTTTGTTGTTGTTGATGATTACACTAGATATACATGGGTGATGTTCCTTGCTTTAAAAAGTCATGCCTTCAATGAATTTGCAAAACTTTGTAGAAAGGTGCAAAATGAGAAAGGCTACTCTATTACATGCATTCGTAGTGATAATGGTAGTGAATATGTGAACTCTCCTTTTGTGCATTTTTGTGATGAATTTGGGATTGAGCATAATTTTTCGGCTCCTAGAACTCCCCAACAAAATGGGGTAGTGGAAAGGAAAAACCGAACTCTACAAGAAATGGCTAGAACAATGCTAAAAGAACATAACTTGCCTACATACTTTTGGGGTGAAGCCGTTCATACGGCTTGTTATGTGTTAAATAGAGTTCTAATTAGACCCCTTATTAAGAAAACCCCTTATGAGCTTTGGAATGGTAGACCACCAACTATTGCTTATTTTCGTGTTTTTGGGTGCAAATGTTTTATCTTAAACACTAGGGACTATTTGGGAAAATTTGATGCTAAATCGGATGAAGGTATTTTTCTTGGTTATTCCACTAAGGGAAAAGCCTATCGCATTTTCAATAAACGTACTCGTACCATTGAAGAATCTATGCATGTTGACTTTGATGAGACTAACCCTTTTTGTATCAAGAAAGTAGTAGATGTTGATTTACATGAAGATACTCCACAAGATCAACCCTTAGAATCTACTACTCAAGAATTAAACTCTCATGATGAATCTCTTAAGGAAAATGGTCAACTCTCAAATGAAGCTAGTACGGATTTGCCAAAGTGTTGGAAAAATATCAAAGATCACCCAAGTGAATTAATTCTTGGTGATCCAAAAGAAGGTGTTACCACTCGTTCTCGTATTATTGCTCTATGTGCTCATCAAGCATTCTTATCTCAAATTGAGCTCAAGAATATTAAAGAAGTCTTGCTAGATGATCATTGGATAAACGCTATGCATGAGGAATTAAATCAATTTGAGCGTAGTAAAGTTTGGACATTAATTGAGAAACCAATTGGCCCTACTATTAGTGGCACTAAGTGGGTATTTCGCAACAAGCTAGATGACACCGGTATTATCACTAGAAATAAAGCAAGGTTAGTTGCTCAAGGATACAATCAAGAAGAAGGTATTGATTTCGATGAAACTTTTGCTCCAGTAGCTAGACTTGAATCTATTCGTATGCTACTTGCTTTTGCTTGTTATATGAATTTTAAACTTTACCAAATGGATGTCAAAAGTGCTTTTTTAAATGGTTTTATAGATGAGGAAGTCTTTGTTAAACCACCGGGTTTTGAGGATCCAAAATTTCCAAATCATGTTTTTAAACTTTCAAAGGCTTTATATGGTTTAAAACAAGCACCTCGTGCTTGGTATGAACGTTTAAGCAAATTTTTGTTAGATGATGGTTTTAAAAGAGGAAATATTGACTCCACTTTATTTATAAAAAGGTCTTCAAAAGATATCCTTCTTGTTCAAATTTATGTGGATGATATAATATTTGGTGCTACTAATGAAAATCTTGGTGAGAATTTTTCTAAAAGCATGCATAGGGAATTTGAGATGAGCATGATGGGAGAATTGAATTACTTTCTTGGACTTCAAATCAAGCAAATGAAGGATGGCATCTTTGTCAATCAAGCCAAATACACAAAAGAATTGATCAAAAAATTTGGACTTGAAGATGCAAAGGAAATTGGAACTCCAATGAGCACATCCACAAAATTAGACAAAGATGAAGATGGTAAGGATGTTGATGAGAAAGCATATCGAGGTATGATTGGTAGCTTACTTTATTTAACCGCTTCTAGACCCGATATTATGTTCCCCGTGTGTCTTTGTGCTAGATTCCAATCCTCTCCTAAAGAATCCCATCTTAGTGCCGTTAAGCGTATTTTTAGGTATTTGAAAGGAACCCTAAGTCTAGGACTTTGGTACCCAAAATTTACCTCTTTTGAACTAATAGGTTATTCGGATGCCGATTATGCCGGTTGTAGACTTGATAGGAAGAGTACTAGTGGAAGTTGCCAATTCTTAGGTCAATCCCTTGTTTCTTGGTCTAGTAGAAAACAAAATAGTGTTGCTTTATGCACGGCCGAAGCCGAATATGTTGCGGCCGGAAATTGTGTGACTCAAATTCTTTGGATGAAACAAACCTTACTAGATTTTGGCCTAGAGTATGATTGTGTTCCCATTCGTTGTGATGACACTAGTGCTATCAACCTTACCAAAAATCCTATCCAACACTCTAGAACGAAACACATAGAAATCCGTCATCACTTTATCCGTGATCACACTCAAAAAGGGGATATTGTACTTGAATTTGTCACTTCGGAAAATCAACTAGCCGATATCTTTACTAAACCTCTACCCCAAGATCTTTTTGAGAAAATTCGTTGTTAGATTGGCATGCAAATTCTCTAACCATCCTTTCATGCCTTTATTGTTTAGTGCTTTTTGTGTATATTATCTTGTTGCTAATATTTTCTTGATGTTATAGGGTCCTTGAAGCTTCTAATTGTTATCCATTTATTTCTTTAGCCTTTGTTTTTACTCAAAATGTATTTTGACCCCTTAAAATTTTCAAAAATCGTATCATAGGTTCTTTTTGTTGTTGACAAAGGGGGAGAAATTTTAGTTAAACTTTTTCAAATGCATTTTGTGAGGGGGAGTTTTTATAAAAACTCTAGTGATTAGGTTGAGGGGGAGTTTTTGATTAAAACTTTATCTAAGGCATCTTCAAAAGTTTATGATTTGTCAAACATCAAAAAGGGGGAGATTGTTAGCCTCACCTTGTTTTTATTCCCGTTTTAATATTCGACAAATCATCATTTAAACTAAAATTCATTTGGTATCATTTTTAAAGGTTTTCCAAAACCCCTCATTAGATTAGTTGTCTTTAATTCCTTTATCTTAAGCTTGAGCTTCAAAAGAACAGTGTCGCGGTACACCGGACAGAAACTGCGGTACACCGCAGTGCCACGGACCAGAGGCGCGGTGCACAGGCTAGTCCGACCAGTAAGCTAAGAAAATGTGCGGTACACCGGACTGAGGCGCGGTACACCGGACTGAGGCACGGACCAGGGACACGGTGCATAGGATAGTCTGACCAGTAAGCTTGAAGTTAAGACGAGCGATTTCGCGGTGCACCGGACCATACCCGCGGTACACCGCAAGAGAGGGTTTCTGCACTATTACTTGAGGACAAAGCTTATATCCGTTGGAGTAAAAATAGATCTGTTAGATAGAAGCCTTTTGACCGTTGGAAGATATTTTCAGCTATATATTGAAGCTCATTCAAGACACAACTCAAGCCTTCCATCTACCAATCTTAAGAGAAATTAATATTATCATTCAAGAAGGTTTCAAAGGAGCATTCAAGTCATATTCATTCTCAAGCTACATAGTTTATATCCACTCATTTAGGAGTTTAGTTACAAAGCTTTTATAAGCACCCCTAAACACTTTTCCTTTCCTCTTAGTTCTTGTAATAGATTAAGAGAGTAGTGTGAGCATAGGTTCTATGCTTGGTTCCTTGTGTTGGTGATAACACAAGTGTATTTCATTCAAGGTTTTGAAGTGGTTGTAAAGGGTTTGTAATCTCACCCGGTTTAAGAGTTACGAATATTAGTTGAGAATCTTGCAAATCCTAAGGAGGCTTCCTTAGGTAGTGGATGTAGGGAAACCGAACCACTATACATCGTTGTGTATCGTTTTCTATCCCTTCACTCTTTACATTTCCGCACTCTATATGCTTGATAAAATGCTTACATGAATAGTTTGATAATATTGTCTTTTAGGATTATCTAGTTCCTAACTATTTAGTTTGCTAAAACAATAGGATTCAAATTAGCTTTTAATTTTATTTATTTGAAATAAAATTAGCCGATTAATTTCCATTGTCCTATTCAACCCCCCTTCTAGGACGCATATAGTATATCATGTTCTAAACCGATGCATAATAGGTAACGACCGTCTGTGATCAAAATAAAAAACCCCTTTATTCACCTTCATCGACTGAGTAGAATCCATGCATTCTGGAAACTCTAAGTAACCTTGACCCGACCACCCTGAAGTGTAAGATCTATCCGGGTAATCATTAATCGTGAACAACAAACAAACCTTCATTACAAATTCCCCCTTCATATGTGCATCGTATGTAACAATCCCCATCCCCCACAACATTTTCAACTCATTTATAATAGGACGGAGAAATACATCCATATCTTTTCTAGGTGAACGAGTATCTGGAATCAACATTGTAAGCATAAAGGTGGATTTTTTGATGCATAACTAAGACGGCAAGTTGTACATTGTCAATATAGCTGAACACATGTTATATGAGTTGTTTTGCGCAGAGAAATGACAACCCCATTAATGCCCAAATCAAGGCGTACATTCTGTGGTTCACTAGAAAACACGGGATTCCTCTTGTCAAAAGTTTTCCAACTAGTACCATAAACTGTATGACACCATACATCTTCGGCTGTACTCTATCGGGTATGGTCTCAAATCATATATTTGGCGGTGTGCTTCAAAGCATACATTCTCTACAACCTTGACGCAATCGGAAAATGATGTAGTTTCTTATGTGGCACTTTATTCCCTTTATTCGGATCCCACCTTGATTAACCACATACTAGAAACTTCTCCAGTTTTTCATTCTCTTTATAACACAAAACACAATCATTCAAACACACATCAATTGTGATATATCCCATGCCCAAACTTTTTAGCTTTCTGTTGCACTCTTCATAAGAAGAAAGTAATGTATGGTCTTTTGGCAAACCACGACCCAACAACTGAAGAAGTTCGGTAAAAGAGGTGTTTGTCCACTTGTTCTTCACTTTGACATGCATTAACTTGGATCTGAAATTTAAGGACCTCATAATAGTATAATTGGGGTACAAATATATCTCCATTTCCTTAAACAACGAGTCAAAAGACCACGACTCTGTCCAATAAGATTCTCGTCACCATCTCCATGTCACCGGAGTGGCCCCCAACTTCAATAGTGGGTCTCAAATCATCCGACACATTCAATATTTCATTATCTACAGTTGTGTCATTCATGTGAATTACTTCTTCTTCCAGTGTTTCGTCCAAACCTCATACGATGATCAAAACACCCATTTATAAGATCTGTCATAACATCGTCAATATGAAATTTTCAATTGTTGAAAAATGATTGAACGGACAAAATAGTTTACCGGATATATCCATGTGTTCTTTCACAAAATTAATCCCCTATGCCCGACATATGTTCTCCTGTAGCAAAATTATTTGATTTAATCCAACTCTTGTACATAACCGAATCCATTATTTAAATTGAGTTAAACATTATTATAATTATAGCCAAATAAAAATTAATTAAATAAATTCAAAAAATAACAATTTTATAAAAAAAAAGGTATACATTATAACACGTAAAATACACCAAGTAATACACATTGCAATTATATAATCAAGCATAATACAACAATTGATTAATTTAAACAAAAAATAAAAAGATTAAATTTTTGAAAATACCTAATTTTAAAAAAATTGATGGATTATTTTGAGTGAAAGTGGAGCCCACACATGTACGATGTAGTAGGAAAGTTCTGTTAATGATAGGCCCGGTCACAAGTTGTGGATTGGAGAAAAATGAGAGCGTTTATGTGGGTAGTTTTTTTGGTAAAAAGTGTTTTGCCCGCTGGTTGTTAGGTATTCGTCGTTTATTAGCGACGACATTATCCTCGCTAAGGACCTGCTATGTCCTTGCGAAAGATACTCACGGCAAGGACAAATATGTCGTCGCGGAAGATATATAATATGGCGAGAACTTAATTACTTTTTTATTTCTTTTTCTTCCCCAAAAGAAAACATTATATAGGCGAGGACACTTGTCCTCGCCAATGTATATCCTCGCAAAAGATGGTATCTTTAGCAAGGACAATTATGTCCACGCTAAAGGGTTGATCGCGAGAGACCACGCGTGTAGTAGTGTTCAAAATAAAGATAATTTATTCGGATTTTTGGTAGGACATTAATAAGGAAAAATATCTTAATCTAATCACACATATTTCGTGGTAGTGAAATAATGATCAATTATTCCCTTAATATAGGAATATTTTAGTACAAGAGTTAGTAAAAATGTAATACATCTTTTAACCGTCTATGATCTTTTTATATATCTTTATTAAGTAGTTATTTTGACCATAAATACATCTAATTAAGGGGTATTTGTTTACACTTAATGAGATCTTAATCCGTTTCATTAAGATACTGGATTAATAAGAATGGTTTTTTAACAATTTAAATCTTAATAACTCTTAACGAGCCTGTTTTATTATGATTTCAAACTAAGGGGTGTATGTTTGCACTTAATGAGCTCTTGATCTGGTTCATTAAGACACTGATTCAATAAGACTGTTTGTTTTTTTTTTTTGACAAATTCAAATCAACTACTGATATGTTTTTATTAAGATTTCAAACTAAGCCTGATTGATTCAGACACTGTCTCTTAACAGAGATCAACTGTTATTCAGCATTATGTACTTATCACTTAAAAAAATCAAACAACACCTAAATCTTAATCATTCAGACCCTGCCTCTGAATAGAATAAATTCTATTCGTTGTAATTAGCCTTCCGTACTTATCACTTATGAAAATCAAACAACACCTAAGTCATGAACAAACACATTAATAAATACTCTTTCCGTCCATCAATGTTTGTCACAATTTTTAAAAGTAGATGTCCACAAAATCCGTAAAAGTTTGTCCATTTAAGATACTAAGAAACTTTTTTACACTTTCTACCAATTTTATCCTTATTTAATATTCAAAAACTTATCATCATCAGTTTCATTTACTTTGTTGGTTGAGGGTAATTTAGTAAAAACAGAGAGTATTAATTACTTTTCTTAATCTATATGAACAAAAAAGTATGACAAATATTAATGGACGGAGAAAGTAAATATGAATAATGATATATATCATCTATTTTTATGTTGTCCTTTAATTATTTTTCTATATTTATGTTTTGTTTTTCTTGAATAGAAGATAGAAAGAAAAAAAAAGATAGAAAAATCAATTTATTGATAAATGTAAACTAAATTTAGGAGATAGTAATAAAGTAATACAATAAAAATGAAAAGAGATAATGTTTTATCTTTACTCAAGAAGTATTAATTTCAATTCATAAACAATTTAAAATAAGATTTACTATACTTGTGCGAAAAATCAAATCGAGAAATCAAGTACTAACATAAATGATTGTTTCTAATTATATTGTCGGAAAATTATGATAACTTGTAATTAACGCTTTCTCACTAACTTAAACTTTGAACAAAAATAAATTCATGCACGTAGATACTCCTCAGTGATGGGACTCAATATGTTTGATCACTGTTGTGTTTTCTTATTAAGATATTTAGAGAGGTGTTTCAAATATAAGCTTCTGACGATGTTTGATCACTGTTGTGTTTTCATATTAAGATATTTAGAGAGGTGTTTCAAATAAAAGCTGCAATGACGCTAATATCAAGTAAAATAAATAGGCGTGTCGCATGTGAATGGGTATGCTCTGCTTAATGATAATAGTCAAATTTATTAACTATAATCTCTCTGCAAGATCTGATCCTACTTAATACCACATATTATATACATTAAAAGGAAATTACTCATAATACATCTAGATCCGATGACTTTCCTATATTACGCGCACGCAAATCCATCCTTGTGGAGTATTTTGTTTTCATGTCCATATCATGACTTTTACTCAAGAAAACTTCAAACTTTGTGGGCCATCATCAATGTATATTGGGTCTATTTATATCGAATGTTTATCAACCTATGACTAAATCATCACAAACTCAAAGTAATAAAAGGTGGCTTTGTTCTACATCCTGTCTCTAAAATTCTTTTTACTCAATCAAACTTTTTCTTCTTTTTTCCAGATCGATTGATTAATCTTCGTAGCTACAACTGATACATAAGTGCAAACTGATGGAGATGGAGATGATGGTTCCTGTCCATAATATGGATTTCGATTTCAACAGTGCAAGAAATTCTCCATATCCAACTGCTCCTTCCACACCTAAGGGTTTCGGAGCATACTATTATAGTGCTCCACCTAGTCCTTCACGTGTTACTGAGTTATATAGCGAGATTGATGATTTCTATGACATCAATTTCGATATAGCTAGCCATAGTTCTTCATCGGATCATGTGAGCTTTGATCACTTTAAGTTTGATGTTAAGGAGGTGGTGGAAGGTGAATTAATCGCCTCAGCTGATAATCTCTTCGATAAAGGCATGATTAAGCCTTTAATTACTCCGTCTCTCTTACCAAAAGACATAGGACATGGTGAATCTTCGTCTCATAAAAGCAAAATTACATCTTCAGGGTCATTTATGTCACATGGTAAAAAGAAAGAAATAGTCCATTCTACACATGATTCGCAAAGTCAAACAACCATTAAATTAAAGTCAGAGCGTGAAAGAGGAAGAGAAAGAGTTCAAAATATATCTTCATCAAGCAAAAGAGCAACAAGATCACTTTCTCCTACAAGAGTTCATAAATATTCAGGTGATCAACAAGAAAAGGATCAAAAGCAACTCTCTATAGTTGAGAAAAGTTCTTCATCTTCAAAGAGTCAAAAGAAATGGAGATTTAAAGACCTTTTCTTGTTTCGAAATGCATCAGACGGAAGAGCAAGTGAAAAAGATCTATTAAAGAAATACACTGCCCAGAGGGCAAATGAGCGCCCTCCATTAATCCCTAGAAAAAAGGGCCCTGTCTCTGCTCATGAGTTGCTTTACACAGAAAATCGAGCAGCTAGAGAAGAAGAGAAGAAAAAAAGTTACCTTCCTTATAAGGGGTTTTGGGGGGGAAAGCCTTTCAATGCAAGACTAGCTAATGGTCTAGGTTTTAACCATTGATAAATTTTCAAATATAGCTAGCTAGGTTGCTGGGAATTAATTTATTTGTTTCTTTCTTGTATAGATAATTTGTGTCTCCATCAAATTCATGTTTACTGAAGTGTAGAGAAAATCAGATGGCACCGGAAATAAATGTGCTTATACATATAAATAAATGACATCTTGTTTATTGCATGCGATATGCATATAATTGACAGCTGTGTGAACTTCAGAACTTGAAGAATTAATCAACTATGTTAAGTTTTTCAATTAGTCTGATACAATAGTAATACCGTCCTAAGTGCACCATGATATTTTATTTAGCTTAAAAAACGGATAGATTTGGGAATTGCTCCTAGCTATAGTCCTATGATTACACTAGTCCGCGTCAAGCTTCTAGCGACTACATGAGTAGTCGCTAGAAGTTAAAAAAATAGTCGCTAGATGTGGGTTCAAGGTTCTAGCGACTACAAGTAGTCGATAGAAATTAGTCGCTAGAATCTTGTCGTTAGAACGTAACCCTTACGACTACTGGGCAATAAGTAGTCGTTAGAGCTTGGGTCCATATTAACGACTACCTAGTAGTCGCTAGATAACGCCATTACTAGCGACTACTTTGTAGTCGACAAAAGTGGACAACACTAACGACTACAATGTAGTCGTTGGTTACTAAGGATATGGCGACTACTATTTTTATTCAATGTCGACTACAATGTAGTCGTTAATAATATTTTTTTATTTTTTAAAAAAAAATAAAAAAACACAATTTTCGAATTTTTTTTAATTGCATTACTGTAATTAAAAAATATTCGAAAATCATATTTTTTTATTTTTTTTAAAAATAAAAAATATTAAAATAATAATAAAATTAACAATTCTAAATAATTAATTTAATTAAAATATAAAATTAACAATTCTAAATAATTAATTAAAATATAAAATTAAACCAAATTCAAACCCGGTCAAGCCAGGTCAAAGTCAAACCTGGTCAAGCCAGGTCAAAGTCAAACCTGGTCAAGCCAGGTAAAAGTCACCAAACATAAAATCATTACATAAGTCACCAAAAAAAAAAAAAGTCTTAATACAAACCCAAATAATCCGAATAGTCTCAAAATAAAATAATTAAAACATCACTAAAATCCTCGCCGTCTATAGAGGTCCTCCTCATTCCCGGGCACGTAATCATCTTCATCCAAATCAACATCCAAATCAACATCTTCACCGCTGCTACTACTATCATCATCTGAGTCATCTGAGTCATCGCTAGGAGGAGTGGGACCCGCATTCATAGGCTGGAAGGGGGTCTCGCCTTTATCCGCCCTCAACTGATTAACGTATGCGATGGCATCATTCACAGTAGCCATCGAGAAAGCTGCAGGCGCGGTGCTAGTAGAATCTTCAGGGCGGGGGAATGGGGGAAGACCGCTGGACACTCGGAGCTCGTTAATAGCCGCCATCATCTCCTCGTGTTGCTCGTTCCGGGCTGGAGTAGTCTTAGCCTTGTTCTTTGATTTTCCCGGACGGCCAATGCCCGGAATAAAGCTCCTCTTCGGTGACCCAACCTCCTTCGCGGTCCTCCTCACGTAATCGACTTGCCCCTTGGACTCAATCCTCCCCAATCGCTTGACTCTGATTGACTTTGAGTCACCTTCTCCTTCATCGCGTCCTTGAGCAATTTCTGTTACATAAAAAACAATATATCAATTAAATTTGATAATAAATGAAAAAAATAATTAAAACAATCTAATAAAGAATAACTTACATCGGCTCTTTCGTACCCCACCGACCTCCACTCTTTCGTCTTCTTTGTCTTCCCCACCACCTCGTAAAAAGCACCCATACGCGGAATCGGGATGTCTTGCTGGGTAGACTCATCCCTTATCACCAGATGCCCTCCCGGGATTAATTCTTCACCCTGTTTCAAGAAAATAAAGAATATTCAAAATAAATTATAAATTAATAAAAAAAAAACTACTTAAATAAAAAATTACCTCGTATAGCATATCCCGAGTTCGGGAATACCTCCTCCACCCCGCTCCACTCTTGTTTTTCTGCTTTTCTCGATTCTTTTGATTTTCTTTTGCTTGATTCTGAAAAAATATAAAATTCAATTATTATTACAAACTATTATAATTTTAAATATATACTAAAATTAAAAATCATCAAGATTTCACCTTAGCTTTTCTTGAACCCCAATACTCACAACACTTAGCCCACACCTCATCTGACAACCAATCCGGCTTCAAACCCTTTTTCCAATAATTCTTCTTCACGTAGTATTTGTAATCCTTAAACCTCATCCTCATTGTATCGTCCAAATTCCCAAAAATCTTGTTCCAATCTTTCCTCTTTCTCCAATCATTTATGCTAAAATATTTCTGTAAAAAAATACATTATTTAAATTTAAATAAGAATAATAAATTAAGTTAAAAAAATATTAACAATTAAATTAAATACCGATAATCTCTTAATAACAGCTTTTTTGTCCGCCTCCGGCACCTTTCTCCAAGACGGGTGATAGGGCGGAATCCTCTCTCGTACTGCGATTCCAATAACTTGAGCAACGTGGTGCCCGTACTTGCCTGTTGGACTCCACGTGTCGTCTAACGCACAAAAGTTGACTGGCAAAGGCCACCCAACTTCCTTCAGTGCCTTCATCGCAGTCTTCAAGGCACCTCCACCCCTTGTTCTCCGTCTAGGGGGATCTGTTTTAACATTAGATTAATTATTAGTGACTTTATTTTTTAACAAAGTATTTAATTGAATGTGTTTATTTACCAGGCTGGTTTGCACAGTCGGCTAGGTTTCGGTTAGGATTCCGGCTTGGGTCCCTATCCCCACCGTCCCCTCCGTGGTGTCGTGACATTACATCGGCCATCTAGCAATTTATAGGTAAATTAAAATACAGAATAAAAAATAACATAAAAAATACTAAATTATTACATCACCAAAAATAAAAAACATGAAAATAAAATTAAATAAATTATTGCAATCATAATTAAAATAAATCAAATAAATTATAAACTTAAATAAAGCATCCTAAAGCATCCTAAAGCATCCAATATATATAGTTTGTAAATTGCATAAATATTCCTAAATATTTTTGTAAATTGCGTAAAAGTCCCTAAAGTCCATATTTAATTTTTCTTAAATAGCATAAAAATTCATAAATATTTTTTATAATTGCATAATAGTCCCTAAAGTCCATATTTATATTTTTTTAAATGTCATGAAAGTCCCTATGTAGTTTTATATTGCATAAAAGTCCCTATCATAATATTTTTTTAATTGCCTAAAGGTCCCTAAGTTATTTTTAACACAATTTTTAACACAATTTCATTGTAACACATTTTTTAACATAATTTTTGCACTTTTAAAATCTAAAATTTACACATAACATAAATTAACAAAAATACCAATAAATCATCAAAATTAACTTTTAATCATAACCCATGAATTACATGCTTAACATAACAATAATGAACAACTAATAACACCTACTATATACGGATTTAAGAATCAAACACAAAAAAGATGAAAAAAAACTAATTAAATTTCCAGAAAAAATATTTTTTTGGGCATTTAACATACATTTTAGGTTCAAATTGATGCATACAACACACTAACAACACATACAATTCTCGGAATTATAGAAATCCATGAAATCACCAAAGAAAAAAAAAAGCATAGAAATTAAAAAAGGATTGGAAAACTTACCTTAATGGAAGAGATTGGAGCTGATTTGGGGAAGAATCCAAGCCATTTTGATTCGGATTGAAACACAAACAAAGAAAAACAATATTAGAAAAGTTAAAAATTGATTAAAAGGAGCTTTGTAATAGATAGAAAATGTAATGGAATTAGATTGATTGATTGATTGATTACCTTTGCTTGGAATGGAATGGAAGCTCTCGTTTTTTTGGAATGGAAGCTCTCGTTTTTTTTTGTTTATTGTAGAAGAAATGAAGGAGAAGAGTGAAGCTCGGTTAGATATAGGGCTTTTCTACTAGCGACTACATTTGTAGTCGCTAGATTGATGTTTGACCAAGTCAACTGGTCTTTCGCGACTACATTGTAGTCGCTAGAAAGCTGAGTGAAACGCGTGTCCATTGCGTGGGCGGGAAAAATGACCGCCACGTTTTTTGGGAATTTATTTCGCTGTCTAGCGACTACATTGTAGTCGTTAGTGCTCTAGAGTCATTAGCGACTAGTTCATGTACATGAACTAGTCGCTATAAGTAATAAGTAGTCGCTAGATATTTTTTTTTCTTTTTTAAAAAAAACAATAAACGCTATACAATTATCCAATATTTTAATTCAATACAATTAAGTGTTTAGAGTCAAAGTTAAGTGTTTAGAGTCAAAGTTAAGTGTTTAGAGTCAAAGTTAAGTGTTTAGAGTCAAAGTTAAGTGTTTAGAGTCAAAGTTAAGTGTTTGTGGTCAAAGTTAAGTGTTTAGAGTCAAAGTTAAGTGTTTAGAGTCAAAGTTAAGTGTTTAGAGTCAAAGTTAAGTGTTTGTGGTCAAAGTTAAGTGTTTAGAGTCAAAGTTAAGTGTTTGTGGTCAAAGTTAAGTGTTTAGAGTCAAAGTTAAGTGTTTGTGGTCAAAGTTAAGTGTTTAGAGTCAAAGTTAAGTGTTTGTGGTCAAAGTTAAGTGTTTAGAGTCAAAGTTAAGTGTTTGTGGTCAAAGTTAAGTGTTTGTGGTCAAAGTTAAGTGTTTAGAGTCAAAGTTAAGTGTTTGTGGTCAAAGTTAAGTGTTTAGAGTCAAAGTTAAGTGTTTGTGGTCAAAGTTAAGTGTTTGTGGTCAAAGTTAAGTGTTTAGAGTCAAAGTTAAGTGTTTGTGGTCAAAGTTAAGTGTTTAGAGTCAAAGTTAAGTGTTTAGAGTCAAAGTTAAGTGTTTGTGGTCAAAGTTAAGTGTTTAGAGTCAAAGTTAAGTGTTTAGAGTCAAAGTTAAGTGTTTGTGGTCAAAGTTAAGTGTTTAGAGTCAAAGTTAAGTGTTTGTGGTCAAAGTTAAGTGTTTAGAGTCAAAGTTAAGTGTTTGTGGTCAAAGTTAAGTGTTTAGAGTCAAAGTTAAGTGTTTGTGGTCAAAGTTAAGTGTTTAGAGTCAAAGTTAAGTGTTTGTGGTCAAAGTTAAGTGTTTGTGGTCAAATCACCCAAATATAAAAAGTTTAAGTAAATAAAATGTTTTAATACAAATAAACCCAAAAAAAAAAACTCCTACTCAAAATCATATCCACTAACAACTATAGGTTCGCCATCACTATCAACCTCAATGGGTTCTTCCTCATCACCGTACTCATCCAAGGTGTCATCTTCAATTTCCTCGTTTTCATCAACAACCGTTTCAAAATTCAAAGCAACAAAAAAATGAGCAGGGTCAATCTCGATCTCCTCAGTGGATGCCAAGTTCACCGGATCGGAAATCGTCTCGGTATTCACTAAAGGGATATCGACACTCGTATCCCCACCAGTGGGCATTGACTCTGCACCCCATAACTCAGGACTCCAACCATGTCTATCATTGAGTTCCCAAACTACTTTCCAACCTTTTTGTGATTTCCTTAAACTAATCTCGTCTATGTAAAAAACTTTTTTTGCTTGAGTAGCTAAGATGTACGGCTCTGATTGCCAAAAAAAATTAGACGTGTTGACAAGAGTTACCCCATGCTCTTTCCTCGGTTTACTCGTGTTATACCAATTACACTCGAACAGCACAACAGAACAGTCATCGTCATATGTGATCTCTACAACCTTGACCAATTCACCGTAAAACGGTGTTCCATTGTAGATGGCGGATACCCCGTAATCTTGTGTCACCCTTGTTTCACCCTTTCCTTTAGTGACCCATTTAACACCATTCACAACACATGAATCGTACTTATAAACTGCACCATGAGACTTACTAGCCAATGAAATCATCTCACTTGTAGCGAATGCATCACCTTCTTTTTCCATTTCATAAACCTACAAGCATAAACAGTTATAACAATGTTTCCTAAAATGGAATATTAATTTTGTATTTGAATGGATCTATACCCTATGCAGAAACCAATCTCGGAAATTTTGCCGGTGTTTCCTATCTTTTTCGTCTGGGGAACCCGATAACGTGGCTTTGTGTTCTCTGCACATTTGACGATCAACAATGAATCAACATTTATTAAATAAATTGAATAAACATTTAATAAATAAATTGAAGGTTTGTTTAATGTTTGACATGCAGTATCCCAACGGGTTTATTCAATTTTGGATTTCATCGCAATAAACAAACCTTCAATTTATTTATTAAATTGAAACCTTACGTCATCAAATGTTGGATTTCATCGCAATTAAGTAGGATATACCAGTCGATTTGATCCTTCTCGTTGTAATGCAAATTACCATACTCTTTTTTACCTATAGGAATACATTGGCTCTTAAATACTGACAAATCTTTAGGTTCATCTCCAGTCTACACATAACTTCAATCACTTTCTTCTTCTCCTTTTCTAACTTTTTCCGACTCAGATTTTTATTACACACAACTCGAAACACGTTGGCTAGCCCGATAATCGCGTCACTTATCGCTTTGTCTTCGAAAAGCCCTGGGAGACTAGCCACGAATAGGTACTGCATCATCACGTGACAGTCGTGAGATTTCATTCCTATAATCTTGCCTAAGTCGCTTTGAACGTTATTTCTCAAACTCGATGCGAATCCATCGGGAAACTTCTGTGCCTTCAGCCAATCAAGAAATACTTTCCTTTTTTCGGTGGTTAACGTATAATTAGCTCGAGGCATTACGTTCTTACCATTTTTCTCTTGCAACCACAAATCTGGCCTGATCTTCATTTCCTTGAGATCAATTCTCGCTTTCACGTTGTCTTTGTTAAGTTTTCCATCAAGACCTATTACTGTGCCAAGAAGAGCATCACACACGTTTTTCTCGCAATGCATAACGTCAATGTTATGTTTCAACAGGTTTTCAGACCAATAAGGTAAACGATAGAAGATACTCTTTTTCTTCCAATTGAATCGCCGATTAACATCTGGCTTCACGATCTTTCCCCCAAAGTCCTTGTGTTTCCCGGGAAACACAATGGGAAGGCCATCTAACTGTGTCTGAATATCGGCAGGTTTATATTTCTTCGGTGGTCGCCTATCAGTGGGTTTCTTGTACAAAACTTTTTCGTCTCTGAAAGGATGTTTGATAGGTAACCAACGTCTGTGGTCGAAGTAAGCAACCCCTTTCTTCACGCTCAATGACGGAGTAGAATCCATGCATTCTGGACAAGCTTTATAACCTTGACCCGACCATCCCGAGGTGTATGTCCTAGCGGGAAAATCGTTAGTCGTAGACAACAAACAAACCTTCATAGTAAACTCTTCCTTCTTGTGGGCATCATAAGTAATAATCCATTTACCCCACAACTCGTCCAACTCATCTATAACAGGACGAAGAAAGACGTCCATGTCCTTGCCGGGTGAACGGGGTCCCGGAATCAACAAACAAAGCTGGAATGTCGTCTCCTTCATACACTCCCACGGTGGTAAGTTGTAGACGGTCAATATAACCGGCCACATGCTGTAAGAGTTGTTTTGCATGGAGAATGGGCAAAAGCCATCGATACCCAAACCCAAGAAGACGTTCCGAGGTTCACTAGCAAACTCGGGATGTAACTGAACGAATCTCTTCCAACTGTCTCCGTCAACTGGATGACGCAACAAATCTGGATCTGTATTCTTCCCTGTTTGGTGCCAGATCATATTTTCGGCAGTGTGCCTCGAAGCATAAAGTCGCTGCAGCCTAGGGGCAATCGGGAAATATCTGAGTTTCTTATCCGCTACTTTCAGACCCTTCTTCGGGTCCCATCTGGATTCATTACATACTGGACACTTTTCAAGGGAGGCATTCTCCTTGTAAAACAAAGCACAATCGTTCACGCAAACATCGATGGTCTCGTAACCCATACCTAAATTTTTTAACTTCTTGTTGCACGCCTCGTATGAATCGGGCAACGTATGAGGTTTGGGCAACACACGGCATAATAGCTGAAGCAACTCGGTGAAAGACGTGTTAGACCACTTGTTCTTGACCTTCACGTGCATTAGCTTCGCAATGAAATTTAATGAACTCATGACATCACAACCAGGGTATAACTCGGTCTCTAAATCGGAAAACATCTTTTCGAATTTGTCACGAGCTGTACTGTTCGAGTCTGTGATCTCGGTGTCACCAGAATGACCACCAACCTCGTAATTAGGTCTCAAATCATCGTATACATCCAACATTTCATTTTCTTCATATCGAGTCTCGAGAATATCCTCGGGCTCACCATGCTTTGTCCAAATATCATACGTCTCCAAAAACCCATGCAGTAACAGATGTGACCTAACTTTCTCAACCGTATACCTACGATAATTCGACACTGATTACACGGACAAAAAATTGTTTCTTCACCAGGAGGTTTATTTTTTTCAACAAAAGCAAGGAATGGTTCTATCCCCTTAATGAATTCACGCGAAACTTTATGAGCCGTACCAATCCAACTCTTATCAATACCCGAAGCCATAGTCAACTATTACAATATGAAAGAATACAACATAAATAAAATGAAAAAAAAAATTATTACATCACCAAATAAATACATAAAAATAAAACGAGAAAAAATTATTACATCACCGATTACATAAATGAATAAAAAAAAAATTATTACATCACCGATTAAATAAATAAATATAAAATAAAAAAAATTATTACATCACCGCTTAAATAAATAAATATAAAATTAAAAGCACACAGAATATCACATCACCAAATAAATGCATAAATATAACATTAAAAGCATACAAAATATAGCAACATACAATAATATATCATACAAATATATATTTTTATATATATATATATATATTTATATTTATATATATATATATATTTTTATATATATATATATATATATATATATATTTTTATATATATATAAAAATATATATATATATATATATAAAAATATATATATATATATAAATATATAAAAATATATATATATATAAAAAAAAAATATATATATAAATATATATATAAAAATATATATATATATATATATATATATATATATATATATATATATATATATATATATAAATATATATACTTAATATAATTATTTATAATTCACATGAAATTAATAAATGATTATAGATATATACATAATGATATTATATATTTAGCATTAACTATAGAATTGTAATCAAATAAGGAAAGGATGAAAAAGACACATACTTTTGGGCAAATTCGGAAGGGAAAATTGATAATTGAGGCGGCCCCACGTTGATGTTTGACCCGGGAAAGCTTGCCTACGTGTTGAAATACCTAATAAGTGATAATATTGACCATTTATTATACAATTGCATGAAAGTATAAGAAATTTGAAAGAGTTTTATGGAACAAAAAATACCTACTTTTGGGCAAATTTGGAATGAAAAATTGATGATTGAGGCGGCCCCACGTTGATGTTTGACCCGGGAAAGCTTGCCCACGTGTTGAAATACCTAATAAGTGATACTATTTAACATTTACTACACAATTGAATGAAAGTAAAAGATATATTGAAAGAGTTTTATGGAACAAAAAATACCTACTTTTGGGCAAGTTTGGAAATAAAAATTGATAATTGAGGCGGTCCCCCTTGATGATTGAACCGGGAAAGCTTTTCAAAGTGTTGGAATATTTTTTAATGATGAATTGTGGAAAAAAATTGGGAGAGATTTGAGAGAAAGAAAGAGAAATTATATAATAATGGTGTATTGGGTAAAGCAATTCGCAATTTATTGCTGGAAAACACGCTACACTACTCGCGACTACATGAGTAGTCGCCAAAAGGTCAATTGTAGTCGTTATAAATAAGTACTAACGACTACATGAAGTAGTCGTTAAATGATTAACCCACTAGCGACTACACGTTGGCGGTTGGAAAATAATTAAAAAATACTAAATACCATTAACGACTACTTAATACGTATTAACGACTACATCATGTAGTCGAAAAAAGCAAAAATTATTAACGACTACTTGGTAGTCGCGAAACATACCATGTAGTCGTTAGAGATATGTAGTCGCGAATGCTTCTATCTTTAGCGACTACATCAAGTAGTCGCGAGAAATTTAGTCGCTAGAGGCTAATGCGGGAGTAGTGTTAATAACCTCCTTCAGCCATGCATATATATAGATCACTTAATGTGCGTGGTTTTCAAAGGTTTCTGAGAAATTTGTGCAAGTCTTCTTTTTAAGGCCCGACCTCTACTTGTGGCATATCGTTCTTGGATGTGGTTGTTATGACCGGATGGAAGGAAAGGAGTCACTTTAAGGGTTGTAATCAATTCAAATTTAATTTTTTTTTATTAAAATTTGTATAAATTCATAAATTTTGTTGATTTTATAATCTCTTTTGATTCTGAAACACTCTTAACGTATTTTATTGAATTTTATGACAGATTTTAATAGATTTTAATTTTAATAGATTTTAGGGAAAATACTTCCGTGGATACTCACCGTTACCGAATTTTGAAAACTAAGTGACCAAGTTTTCAAAAATAACAAATAAGTAACCAAGTTACATTTTTTGTATTCCTTTGTATCGGTCGTTAGTTTTGACATTAAGTTCCATGGATCTGGATTTTTTGTAAATAGCAGGTGTTTTAAGGATATTTAGTAATTTATCTGTATTTAATAGACTAACACGTGTGTAAAATTGGCACTTATATATGTCAAATTTTGAAAAATGTGGGTACAAAAAGAAACGCCACGCAATCGTCACGTGGCAACTCACGTCAAAGTAACGGTGGGTACTAATGAAAGACATAAAATAGAAATTTGGGTACTTATTTATTATTTACAAAATTGAGCATGTATTTGTTAATTTTTGAAACACTAGAAATCCATGGGGTTATTTTCCCTAGATTTTATTAGAATTTATTAGACTCTATCGAACTCTAACAAAACTTACAAATTTATAAAATTATATGGAGTTATAATTTTCATTAGTATATTTAAATAAATAATTTAAGGCATGATGATTAGATATTTCAGCATGTTTGAAGGTATTTCATTGTTTTCTATTTTTTTGAAATACTCGATATTTTTAATTAAACTATTATAAAAAAAATCTATAAAAATCACTACAAAAAATGTCTTAAGTAGAAGTTGTATACATAATAGTAGTGACTTAAATTTATTCGTGAAAAGAAAAATCAAAACTTAGTTTTTTTTTAAAACCATAATCAATTGATCATGTAGGTTTTTTAATTGAAGAATGTAGCATCTGATTTTAAATTGAGGTTTTAAATGAAAAATAATAATAGCATGGATGCGTTTTTTAACTAAAGCAATAGTCTTACGGCCAATTTCTTCATGAATTTTTTTTAATTTAAATCTCACATGAAAAATATAGGAGTTATTTTAATTATCTTTTTAAATTTGTTAGAAGTTAGTCTAAAAGAAAACCATCAAAATCTCTAATTAAAATGATAGATTTCAAAATAAAAAATTTATACTTCAAAATTCTATATAATCCAATAGTTAATGAAATTCATAAGTATAAAACTTTGAATAACATAAGATTTTAAAAGATTGTTTAAAAATATGGATTGAATAACACAAGATTTTAAAGATTTTTTTGAAATCTGAATTGAATACCACAAGATTTTAAAAGATTTTTTGAATTCTGGATTGACTTTCTCTAAGCTTTTGAAATGAAAAAAATCTGATTTTTTGAAATCTGGATTAAATACCCAAGATTTTTTGAAATCATGGTCGACTTCCTCTAGACTTTTGAAATTAAAAAAAAATCCAATTTTTTGAAATCTAGATTAAATACCACAAAGTTTTAAAAGATTTTTTTTTTATCGACAATTTTTTTATAGCACTTAACTTTTGTTCATACATTCATGAGCACACAAATCTGAGCCTCTATATAACAGATAGGAAGAAAAACAAACTACACTACCTATTACAATTAAAAAACAGATTACATTCAATACTTCGTAATCAAACAGCTTTAAAGACATTCTGCAGCTTCCAATTAGCTGCAACAATTAACCTCTCATCCTTCACTTTAAACTTTCTCTTGTCCGTACTCCTAATATACATGCAATACATAATATTGTGCATAACCTACTCTTCACTCATTACTTTACGTTTATGTATTGGCATTGCGATTGCTCCAAACTTGATATATCAAAGCTGTGAACCAACCTGAATAAATTGCCTCCATAAAGTTATCTTTAGCCCTTAGTAATATAAAATCAATCAGCTTATCCAAAGAATTAAGAATCGGCATCTGAACATCACACAACAAAAAGCATCTATATAGCACTCTTTTAGTCCAAGAGCATAACACAAAAAGATGGTCTCTATCCTCAATAGAGGCATGACAGAACACACACATTGTATCATTTTGGACTCCCCACTCCACCATCCTATCCTTAGTGGGTAACTTGTTCAAGCTAGCTAACCAAGCACAAAAGGAGTTTTTTTGAAAATTCATGGAGTTCCATACTACTCTTGTCCATTCTAAAAGCTGACCATGATCAATCAACTCACTCATTGTCTTCGTAAATGAAAATTTCCCCTTAATACTCGCACTCCACATAACTTTATCATCCTATGTGTTAAGAGAAGGCATAACCTCAGCTAAACCGCTTAAAGGATGTGGTAAATTCCATCTCCCCCTTATATAACAGATGTGAACTGTTTTGTTGAGCCATATAGAGCTGTAATGCGTGTCCCTCTTAAAGAATTCATTAACAGTACCACCTCTTAACCACCTATCCCAAAAAATATATGTATGAGCACCATTATTTACTTTGTGAGTAATGATATTATAAGCCGGTTCTCTCAGCTTTAGTATTTTCTTCCATGTCCAGGCCAAATTTTGCTTGACAGAACACTTCCATATACACTCATTTTTTAAAATATTAAGATGGGGCCATTGACTAAGCAAATTTGAACTCCTCTTATACATTCTCCAAAACACACTCAGCAGACACACCTTGTTTAAAATTTCAATATTTGGCAAATTTAGTCCACCATAAGATTTACCTTTACATATATCCACCCATGAAACTCTAGCTCCTTTAGCTCCCTCTAGGTTGCCTTTCCAAAGAAAGCTTGAGAGCTTTTGATTTACTTTATATATAACATGTTTAGGCAATAGAAAAATTCTAAACCAATAAGAATCTTACTGATCAACACAGTTTTGATAAGCTATAATCTACTTGCATAGGTAAGAAATTTATTACTACAAACTGATATACTAGAGCAAATATTTTCCACCAGCTTATTAGAATCAGATAGAGTTATTTCCTCTGAATTCAATGGCACATGAAGGTACCTAACTGGTAAGAAGCCTTCTTTAATACTTAATATATTCATAATACTCTACTTGACATGATTTGAAGTATTACTAAAGTATATTTCACTTTTTAAAGTATATTTCTCAGCCCAGAAATTCTAGCAAAGATATCAATACCATCCTTCACCATTGGAGCAGACTCTACATTTGATTTCATGAAAATTAATAGGTCATCTGCAAAAATAATATGGTTCAGCCTTAGCACTTCACACTTTGGATGAAAGTGAAACTTATTATTGTCCCCAATCCTTTAGTTAAGGCAGTAAAAACTTGCATACACAGGACAAAGAGATAAGGAGCCAATGGATCTCCTTGTCTCAGTCCCCTTTTACCCTCAAAATATCCCACCATTTCACCACCAATACACAAAGAATATGTAGGAGTAGAGACACACATAGTAATCCAGTTGATCATAAGTTGAGGGAAATTCAAAGCCCGTAACACATTAAATAAGAAGCTCCCGTTTAAACTGTCATATGCCTTCTGAAGGTCTAGGTTGACGGTACTCCTTTCAGACATATTATTCTTTCCATATCCATTCAAAATATCTTGAGCCACCATTATATTATCACATATATATCTATCACAAACAAAAGCAGTTTGGTTAAAGGATATGAGAGAGTTGATCACCTTCTTTATCCTATTGGTAATAATCCTTGAAAGGGTCTTGTTCGGAGTGTTCACACAAGAAATAGGCCTAAACTCTCTTACATTATTTGGAGTTTGAACCTTTGGAACCAGAGATATATTTGTAGCATTAGCTTCCTTTAACATAATGTTACTCTTCATTGTCTCCTTAACTGTCCTGCAAAAATCATCTCCAACAATACTCCAAGCCCTTTTATAAAAACAAGAAGTAAATTTATCAGGGCCTGGACATTTAGACTCATCAATTGAAAATAAAGCATTCTTGATCTCCTCGTTAGTAATAGGTTGACTAAGACACAAAATTTGCTCCTCATCAAGAATTTTATTCATTAATTCTTTAAGTGTTTTCACTGAGCAAGTCTCCTGATCAGGGTCAACAGTCCCTATAAGCTTAGTATAGAAATTTAAAAACTCCTTCTTGATCTGATTTAGACTATTTAATATCTCCCCATTATCATCAATTAGTGTGCTCACCTTACTTCTTGCTTGCTTTGCTTTTATAACTTTATAATAGTAGGCAGAGCTGCAATCACTATTAGTAGATCACATATCTCTAGCCTTTTGTTTCAAGACACCATTCTTATATAACATAGCCTCTTCAAGATTTGCTAATGCAACCTTTTCTTCAACAAGAATTAGATCATTCCGATTCCTATTCATGATAATATTTTTGGAGTTCCTCCACTTTCACCTTCAGCTGATTGATATAATAAGGAGTTCTCTTAAAATATTTAATATTGAAGGCTTTCAAGGCCTTCTAAACCATTCTCTATTTAGTGTACAGTATAAACATACTAGTACTTTAAACATTAACATCCCAAGCTTTTTTGACTAATTCTTGAAAACCTTCATGCTCAGTCCAGATATTAAAAAACTTGAAGGAGCAAGCCCTCTTATATATGGTGGCCCAATTGAAACCAAAAGAGCACAATGATCTGAGGTAGAGGGAGCAAGACTAAGCACACTAGACTGAACTTGGTCTAACCACTTTGCATTCACTAGAACTCTATCTATCCTGCTAGCTCTAAGCTGCAATTCACTTCTATTTGTCCATGTGTAAGAATTCCCACTCATTTGGTGCTAAAATAACTCAGCTTCATCTAAACACTCAATGAATTGTTTTGAACAATCTTCCAATTTATCACAATTTAACCTCTCTTCAACCCTCAGGGTTTCATTATAATCACCTACACAACACATAAATTCACTCTTATATAGATTACTCCATTTAATTATATCCTTCTAAAGCACCAATCTCAGCTTATCATCATTATTCGCATATACATCACAAAGAATTATTCAATTGTTATTTGATAAATCTTTGACCTCCACAAGTAATGCCTGAGTAGTACTCTCAATTAATTTCACATCAATTTCATCCTTATTCCATAAAATCCAAACTCTCCCTTTAGGGTCATTTATATAGTTATGAATAATACTGTATTTTTTTAAGTTACCAGCCAATATACTAGTCATATTGTGCACTTGAACCTTAGTTTACATGAGACACATGAGTTGCACCTTCCTTTCAAACATGAAATTAGAGACATCCAACTGTCTCAGGGCCATGTTCAAACCCCTTACATTCCATGATCCTAAGATCATGGATCAAGAGGTTTATTCTTCCCTCCCCCTTTTGCACTTTGCACAAGTCTCATTACATCATTATCAAGTGCAGAAAGAGGGCCATTGAGTATATTAAAAAAGTTTATATTGGCTTCAGGAGATGTGTAACTACACTCAGCTTCACCCATCTTTGAACCTCTAACAACTTTCTTCCAATCATCCTCACCACTTCTCAGACCCCTTGTAGCTCCACCATCATTTACTTCTTTTCCTTTATCATTCTCATTAGCACTCACAATAATAGGTTCACCATCCTTTTTAACCCATACCTTAGTTTCCTTCTTACAATTCTTATGCTAAAAAATCTTGCTATTAAGGCACTGCACAGTTTTCCAGTCATAGTCAATAGTTACCTCATGTAATTCCTTACTTCCTGTGTTAACATATACCTTATCCACCAGTTTTACTATCAAATTAACCTCCACACAAACACGAGCATAGCCTAGCCTAGATCTAGACTAAGTGATAGAGTCCATTTGAATAGGTTTACCCACTCCAATAGCAATGTAGCTCAGTCCATTCCTAGTCCACAAATTCATTGGTACATTCCTTAACTTCACCCACAATGGAACACTACTGTAATCAACTTTTCCAAATTGCATTTCTGGACTCCATTCCCTAAAAGACAAAGGTCTACCTGCAACATGCCATACATGTTCAAGTGCTTTGTTGCAATTAAGCTCACTATCAAAGCTAAAGATAAACATTCCACCATTAGATTTAATATTAACCCTTCCAAAATCCTTCCGCTGATATCTAACAAAGTTTGATATCGTGTGGAGGACCTCCAATGAATTGCCCAACTAGACAGTTTATCCACACCTCAGATCCTTCCTCAAAAACCTCTTTAGGAGGATTAATAACAGTCATATCTTCCTCTATGCTAGGTTTATGAAAATCCAATTTAAATCTATCATTAATCTTACCCTTGAAGAGAGAAGCCCATTTAGGCGAGTTTGCAACTTCCGGCGTATGACTAGTCTCCACTTCCACTTGTTCCTGAACCTTATCAATCACCGGCGCACTTAACATTGGAGTAATTTTAACCGGACTAACCATTCTAATCGGAGCATTCTGTTTTCCACCATTATTATTTCGTACGCTTGACGTACCTACTTTGTTCCCATTATTCGGTTTAGCCATCGCATTAGGCTTCACTCTTTGGCTTTCTACAAAGATTTCTCGAGTAATATTTCATTGTGTAGCACGCTTTGTTGGGGCCATATCAGAGTTTTTGTGTCCAGAAAAGGGAAGAAACGGAAATGGTAAAGTTAAAGGCTAAGAAAGAAGAAACATAATTGAAATCAAAGAGTATTGGGGCTGAAAGGATTTATGAATTTGCCGCAGATCCCAGAAATGATGAGATAAACAAATTCAGGAAAAGGAATCCCAAAAAGTGTGGAATTTGTGTGTTTTTTGCTGAGATCAGTTCAAAAAAAAAGTTGTTAAGATGAGAGAGAAAAAGAGAATATTTGCCAACTATTACTCTAAGGTCGTGCGCGTGTAGGCGCGTTCCATTTACATACTTTCCTTCTTGACAGTAAGTCTCCCCGTCCGATTTTTATATTTGAAATACAAAAATATTTGACAAACTCAGGGGCGGAGTTGTGTTGTGCCCAGGGTGGTCCATGGCCTCCCCTGATTTTTCAAAAAAAAAATCTATAACTATTCTAAAAAAATTAGTAATTAATCCTCAAACTTTTAAAAAATATTCATTTGGCCCCCCTAATTTTTAAAATTTATTTTATTTGAATATAATTATTTTATTTATAATATTTTTTTATATTTTTACAACAAAATATATATTATTTTGTATTTACAAAAAAGTAATTTATAGAATAATTAATTAAAAAGTTAATATCGGAACTTATATTGCAATATCTACACAATATAGGAACCTATAGTGCATTTTTGCATAATATAAAGACCTATTTTGCAAATTTTGCATAATATATAGACTTATTGTGTAAATACGGCTAAAAGAATTTTTTCGGGAGCGTTGCCCCCGAACTCTTTGGCCCCCTCTAACGCTAATTCCTAGCTCCGCCCCTGGATAAACTCTATATTGAATACTACCCATGTATGCATCAATTATATCCATATTTACATATAAGTGTAGATAGATTTTTATTTTTATGTCGTATTTATATATTAGCTTTTAGATTTAATTTCTTTGAATGTAAATATACAATAAATTTTGAATTTTGAATCTTGAACCTTTAACCATGAACAAAAAATCATGAATGATGAACTTTAAATCATGAATGTTGAACCATGAACCTTGAACCTTGGATCTTAGACCTTGGATATTAAACCTTGGATCTTGAACCTTAAATCTCGAATATTGAATATTGAATCTTGAAACATGAAACTTGAATGATGAACCATGAAACTTGAAACTTGAATATTGAACCATGAATCATGAACCATGCTAATCTTGAACCTTGAACTTACCTCTGAATCTTGAACTATGAATCATGAACTTTGAATCTTGAACATTGAAACTTGAACAATTAATCATGCACTATGAATCCTGAATCTTGAACTTTAAATTCTGAACCCTAAAACATGAACTTTAAACCATAAAACCTTTACAACATGACACATGAATCTCATATATAGCTTTAAAAAAGTATTATTCACTTAAATTTATAAAATATTAATAAATAAATTTTGTTTAATGTCTTCAGATATGGTCTATGATTAGAACTTTGCCCTATAAATCTAAACATTAAACCTTGAATATTGAAACTTGAACTATGAATTATGAACCATGAATTATAAACCATGAATTATGAACCTTGAACCGTAACCTTGAACCATGAATTATACACTATGAATCTTAAATTTTGACCATGAATCTTGAACCTTGATTTTCAAAATATTAAAACAGAATTTTAAATCTTGAATTAGGAAACTTTCAAAACATGAATCATAAATATAATAGATGTAAAACTCAAACTGAGGGGAAAAAATTATTTTTAAGGCCTACTTTGAATATTATATATTGTACTAGATTTTTGTATTAAAATTTATTTTGACTGATAACTCTCTCCCTATATATATATATATATATATATATATATATATATATATATATATATTCGTTACGTGGGTTTCTGGCTAGCTTGCACTACTAGACTAATTCTACGGGAATATACACGCCTCTCTATGTATATTTTCAAATAAATCAAAACTAGGTTACCTATGTTCAGAAAGGGGTTCGAGTCTTGTACCTCTTACTTTATCCCCGTTAGAAAAAAAATTCGAACCAAAAACCTTCCTTTTAAATGTTAAAAAAATATCAAGGCTCTAGCCATTTTTCTCATTTTCTTTGTTTTATATCTTAGGGTATGTTTGGATGGAGGGATTGGGAGGGAGGGGATTGTATTAAAGGATAATGACAATCCCATCCGTTGTTTGTTTTGGAAATAAGTAGAAGGGATAGTTTATTAAAGGATACTTGCAATCCCTTACAAACCCATATATTCAATCCTTCCAATTCGGTGGGATTAGGAAGGAAGGATTCTTTTATTACATTGTAATGTCTAAATTACCCTTCTTCTTTCTTTATAAAATATTTTAATAGGGGTATATGAGTCATTTAGTTATAAAAAGAATCCCTTCCTCCCATTATTCTTCTAATCCAAACACCGGATAAATGTTATCCTTTAATAAAATCCCCTCTTCTCTTTTTATTCAATCCAAACAAGATCAAATACTCTCCTTTCCATTCCCTTGTTATACTCTCCCTTTCTATCCTTTAATGAATTATCCCTCCTTAATCCAAACATACCCTTAGGAGTTTAGGTTGGTTGGCCCTGACTTTACCTCCTCCCGAGTGAGGCCACGTATAAGAGATATCTTCGTCCCAAATCCATTTGGTGAAACGAATGCATTTATTTTTTCTACACTTACTAACTTTATAGTTTAGCCCAATATATCTAGATAACATTCTTTTTTGTCATTTGGGCTCACTTAACAGGCCCCCAGATGATAAAATTGGACGGAGTATTTTTTTGTTGTTTTAATATGAAGGTCAAACCGGGCTGACTTTTGGTTTCGGCTTACTGTTCAGTTCCGTCTTGGGAAAAAAATGGCCCGAATTGAATTTGTGCATTTAAAAAAGATAAACTCGAGCAAATAAAATCATTTCAAGAGTAAATTTTAGGGTGAATTACCTAAGGGGTTTTGGGGACCATCTTAGAGCCATATAGGAATCAAGTGGATTCTCTGTTCTACTTAGAGGTCTCAAAAATGACAAGTACTTTTACTACCCTTATAGTGTATACTCCCTCCGTCCAATTTTATTTGTCCATCTTTCTAAAAGGAGGTGTCCAATATTATTTGTCCAATTTGCAATATCAAGACACTTTTTCTCTATTTTTTCCAAGAATACCCCTAATTAAATAGTATAAAGAGTGTTGCAATAAATGACCCTATGTATATTAATTATGGGCAATTGTGTAAAATAGAATAGTATTAAATGCTCTTTTTAATATTTGTGCACCAAAAAGGTGGACAAATAAAAATGGACGGAGGGAGTATAAGACAAAAAAAATAGATTCTTCTCTCTCCTCCATTACCATTACTCTCTCTCCTCCATTACCATTAATCTCTCTCCTCCTTTATTAATTTTTCTCTCTCCTCTGTCATTAACTATTAATAATTCCAGCTCCGACCTCCGGCCACCGACCACCTCCGACCACCACCGACCACCGCCGGAAAAAGTACTGAGCATAAATTACTGAGCATGGAAAAAGTACTGAGCATGGAAAAAGTGCTGAGCATAAAGTACTGAGCATGGAAAAAGTGTTGAGCATAAAGTACTGAGCATGGAAAAGTACTGAGCATAAAGTACTGAGCGTGAAAAAATTTACTGATTATCAAAAAAAAGTGCTGATTATTCGAATTTTTTTATTAAGTAAATATATTGAGCATGATCGTTTAATCAATAAAAGTGCTGAGCATGCTCGTTTAATCAAAAAAAGTGCTGAGCATTTCTCGTATAAATCAGTAAAATTGCTGAGCATTTTCTAGTATAATCAGTAAAAGTACTGAGCATTTAGACAAAAGTATAGAGTTTAATACAAAAATCTATATTACATTTCAAAAATAAAATTATTACAATGAAAAAATAAAGTTGCAGAGAATTGCAGCAAAATCAACTTATTAATACAATCCTTTCATCAAACATGTGGTGGGCAGAATGGAGAGTTGTATTATGACAAAGACTTAACATAGAAGGCATAGTTGTTTCCATTGGGATCTTAGTTTTCCATAAAGACTTCAATATCAAACGTGGAGATATAGTGAGGATTCCAGCAGCTTAAAACTAACCTTGTAGCAGATCTCGAAGATTCATTGCCGGAACTCATGGCCGGATCTCGAAGCTGTGCGAACCAAGCCTCCGTCCACGGCGTGACTCGCACCACCGTGTGTCTTCTCCAGCAGCTTCATTACCGGAACTCATGGCCTCGCACCACCGTGAGTCTTCTCCAGCAGCCATGACATCGAGCTCCACGATCTCCTTCACTCGGCGGCTTCGTCTTCTTCACAAAGGATGGCCGGAGCTCCACCGCGAGTCTTCTCCAGCAGCCATGGCTTTGGACGAAGAAGAGAGCGTTGATTTTTTTTACATGGCTTCGTCTTCTGCACCAAGCTCGATCCAGTCCTTGCAAACGGAGCTCAAACCACCACCTTGAACCACCACCGGGAAAATACAAAAGCTTGGAGAAAAAGAAAAGCTGCGTGAACGTTTAGGAAATAAGGAGAGAGGAGAGAGAAGAAAATAATTAGGGTTTTAGAATATTTCTAAATAAAAATAGTATATATATAGTAGAGAAAAACAAAAGAGGGTAAAATGGTAAATGAGATTTTGATTTACAGTGTTAATTTTTTAGTGTGGCCTTTAGTTAGAAGAGTTAATCCAAGGGGTCTTGTTAGGTCCCGGGGTGGTGTGGTCAAGACCCCTTGGGTAATTTTCTCTAAATTTTATTTTTTTAAAAATTACTTATAGTTTAATATTTTTAGTTCATATTTTTTAGAATATCATTTTTTTAGTTGAATATATCTAAAAATATTTTTAGACTATTTCACAAATTTTATGAAATATTTTAAGATTAAGAATAATTTAAACATTTCATATAAACTATCTTTATTTGGTCATATCTAAAATTAGAAATTTTATTCGAAGTATCCAAATCGTCTTTAAAATCTGTGAAATATTTCACGAAATTAATCAAATAACCTAAAAATAACACTTTTAAATATGTTCGGCTTGATTTTTTTTTTACCCAAAAATAATTTTATACTATAAGTAATAGCCTAAAATGAATTTTGCTCTCATTTTAAACTATTTCTACTCTAAACGAGTCTAAATCGACTGTTAGCTAAACTAGCATGTTTAGTGAATTTAATCTTAAATAATGAAAACCACTTAATATATATATACACATATAATGGACTTTAGACTAATTGCATAATATACTTTTTTTAAAATATGGAACACTTGATTTTAGATTGCTCATATGTAAGGTTTGTATGGTTCTCTATTCCTATGAGTCATATAACATGAAACCAATCCACCCTCAGAGTGGATTCTTGGATCGTGGAAACACTTGCTAGAGTAAAGAAAAATCTTAGGGCCCATAGTCAGAAAATTGAATATATTTACACCAACTGTATCCCTTCACCCTCACCATCGTCATTCCACTTCGCAGTCATGGCACCACCAAGAACATCGTTTGCAGCTCCTGATTCGCACCACCATCATCACCATTCGCAACACCGTTCGCAGCGCCAGTTCTGGCCATGGAAGCAGCACCGCCACCGCCACCGCCACCGCCATTGCTGAGAAGACCACCACCTCCAGCAGATTCGCACCAGTAAGGCTCGATTAACCCAACTCCGTCAGATTCGCACCTCCTGCAGATCTCACCTTCCACCAATCAACCCACCTCCTACAGATTCGCACCACTGCTGCCGTCCTGTTCCAGATCTCCGCTCCGTTGAAGGCCACCATTGCAGGCCATCCTTGAAACCAAAAAAAAAATATTGGTTGTTCTGGGTTTTTGTTCCTTGCAACGTAGTTACAACCCCAACCCCCCTCACCAGGAAGCACAAATCCAAGCCCAACCCCCCTTACGAGTTTTGAGTACAACCCAAGAATGTTCTTTTTTCCCAGCGAGCAATACGAAGCCGTGGGTACATCTCGTCAAGGGTACTTCGGTTAATGGGCCCATCCCCCATGAGCAGGGCGATTATGTACAACCCTGATGAACGATTCTGTAGTTTTGGTTTATTTTTCATTTAGGTTTCAGTTGTTTTTTGTTTTTGCAGAGAATGTGTACTTAATTGTTGTTTTTAATGTGTTTAACTTGTTATTTGAATTCGAATCATCTGTTTTTGTTGTTTGATCTACTACTGAGTTTGAAGAATATTGTTGTTGATCTAATATTCATCTGTAAATTGATATTATGTTGGTTTTGTTCAGCTTGTGTACAGCCCCATCAGAATTGTAGCTGCAAGTCTTGATCTTAATTGGCCATGGGTACAACCTATCTTAGAAATACTGGGAAGGTTTTGCTTGCTTGGTCCTTGTGTGTATGTACCCTTGGGTACAGCCCATCAGTTTATTTAAGAAAACTGTGAACGCGTGTTCGTGGGTTTGTACTCTCAGAATACAAAAAATCACTTCCAAAATTAGGGGTATAAGAGTCCAAATCTAAACCAAAAAAATGAAACTAGACTTTAAAATGAATGAATTTTTAGTTTGACTTTTATTTATAATAAAGTTGGTATTTTTTTACCTTCAAAAGTATTTTCCTCTATGTAAGGACAAAAATAAATGCTTTGAAGTTGAGGTACCTTTAGTCTAAGTCAAGAAATTAGGGACTAAGAAATCATATTGCAACTTCAAAACTAAAGTTGTTTCTTTCTATTTTCGTATATATTATATGAACTTATGGTCCTTTTCCTCGATGAGCGGTAGTTTAACACGAACCTTAGCGGCGAGTGGGTCCATAACTTTTCCGTTAGTTTTTAGTTTTGACCGGAAAAAAGGAAAATGGTCGTATCATGTGAGATTCTCACAGGCTGTATGTGGGCCTCTTCCTACGTGGCAACCGTTAAATGATGCCCAAACTAAATATCCCTTACTAGTATTATATGGGATAATCAATTGTGGTTTTATGTCCAAAAAAAAAAAAAAAAATCAATTGTGGTTTTAGAACCAAAAAAAAAAAGAACAATATATTATCTTTTTTTTTTTTTTTTTTTTTTTTTGGACATCGAGAGGGTGCAAAGGCACCCCAAAGAAAAACAACAAAATTACCCTATTCCTAATTTACTAAATGCCGCTGAGAGATCGGAAATACTAAGCGTATTCCGATAAACAAAAGTTGCTGCGTGCCTAGCTTCCTTCGCTAATTTATCCGCATTCCTGTTGAGCTTCCTGTTGATGTGTTTGAAGGTAATTTGTCCGAGCTCCTCAGTAGTGCAAATAATTTTTCGAAGAATGGGTTGGATGTTCCAACGTGCTGCTGACACCTGCTTTATACCTTGAATTACTTCAAGGTTATCTGAGTGGATGGTGACTTTTTTCTCGTGATATCTTCTTGCTATTTTTGTAGCTTCCAGAACCGCTGTTGCTTCTCCTTCTACTACTGTGTTGCAGTCGACAGTTTTGCTTATTTTTGATTTTCTGTTGTTCTCTCTTTGTTCCCATACTATTGCTATTCCTGTTGGGTCCCACTTGTTTGAAAAAGATGCGTCGCAATATATGTTAATTTCGTCTTCGTTATCCGTGTCTCTTGTTTCAATTTGTGTTATTGGGTTATTGAAGCCCTTATACCCGTCTTTAACCCAGTTAATTCCGTGAATTTCTTGCATGAGTTTTGTCGATGTTTTGTTTATCACTGTTCCATTCGCCGCAGTTCCTTCGTGAAGGCCTTTCATTTTTGCTTTCCAGATGTTCCAAAGATTGATCATTATGTAGTCCCTAACCACTTTCTCGTCCCATCCTCCTTTTTTGAAAGATTTTACCGTTTTTAGAAACCAATTTTCTATATTATCATCCAGTTTATCTTGAATTTTGATTTGTAAGAACGATCCTGCCCAGATATCTTTGCACATGTTACACTGAAGGAGTAGATGTTCCACATCTTCACTATCTTGGTTACACCATAGACAATTTTTACCATCTGCACATTTCCTCTTGGAGAGATTAACTCTGGTAGGTAAAGCATTATTAACCACTCTCCACATAAATAATCTAATTTTTTTTGGGATATTTGATTTCCATATTTTTTTCCATATTTTTGTCTCTTTTGTAACCCTTGTTTTGGTAGTAGTCGCTTTGTTCTTGTTGTATTCCTCTATGATTAGTTTATAACCTGATTTTGTATCGTAGTTACCATTTTTTGAATAAGGCCATATGAATCTATCTTTAGTATCAATTTCTTTGATCTTTGTTTTCTTTATCACGTTTATTATAGGTTCGTGGAAGAGGTTGTCTAAAATTTCGAGGTTCCACTCCTCTTCTCCTTCCTTCATGAGTTCATTAACTTTTGTGATGTTCGATCCCTTTGGTCTCTCTAACTTCCATTCTGTATCTAACCATTTTTCGTTCCATATATCCGTGTCTTTCCCGTTACCTATTTTTTTTATACCGTATTTTTTAATAAAGTCTCTACCTTCCATTAAACTCGCCCAACTCCAAGTTCTACTCTGTTTAACTTTACACGATAAAAAATTAGATTTATTAAAGTAAATACCTTTGAGGAGCCTAGTCGCTAAGTTGTTTGGACTATGCATAATTCTCCAAGCTTGGGCAGCCAGGAGAACTGTGTTCATCTTTTTGAAATCTTTAAAGCCGAGTCCTCCTATGATTTTACTCACCGTTATTTTTTCCCATGCCACCCAATGTATCTTGTTTCTTTCACCTGAATTCCACCAGAAATTAGAAATAGCTGAGATAAGTTTATTACAAAAATTAATGGGAAAAGAAAAAATAGACATATAGTAATTCGGGATAGCTTGAAGGATTGCTTTGATGAGCACTTCTTTGCCTCCTTCTGATAGGAGTTTAGCTTTCCAACCTTCTGTATTTTTAAACACCTTATTTGCTATCCACTCAAGAGAATCTATTTTTGATCTTTTATGACATAATGGAACACCCAGATAATGTCCCAAATCTTCCGTTTCTTTAACGCCCATTTTCCCCGTGACCAAATTTTTTATCTCTTCTGTTGATTCTTTACTAAAGTTGATTGCCGATTTATTAAAGTTAATAGCTTGTCCAGATCCGTCGCAGTATATATCGAGACATTCTTTAAAAGAATCAATATTAGAGTTATCTAAGTCTAAGAAGAAAAGGGAGTCATCAGCAAATAAGAGATGAGAGATAATAGGGCAGTTCCTATTAATTCTTATACCACTAAAGAAATTATTGTTGACAAAATGATCCACGGTACTAATTAGAGATTCAGTCATTATAGAGAAAAGGAAAGGGGAAAGAGGGTCCCCTTGTCTGAGTCCTCTTCCAGGTTTAAAATTTTCTAGTCTTTCGCCATTGATGTTGATATTGAAGGATACTGAAGTAATGCAATTCTTTATCCAATCTATCCATTTGCTACAAAACCCTAATTTATTCAGAACTTTAAAAAGGAAAAGCCATCTTACCTGATCATAAGCTTTAGCCATATCTATTTTTATTGCTGCTAAATTTTTCTTGTCTTTTCTCTTCCTGCTCATAAAAAAGGATATTTCTTGGGCAATAAGTATATTGTCCTGTATGGCCCTACCTTTGATGAAAGCTGATTGCGTGGGTGAAATAATTTTGTCCATGATTTCCCTTAGTCGGTTGGAGAGAATCTTAGTAATAATTTTGTAAATAAAGTTGACGCAAGAAATGGGTCTGAAGTCTCCTAGATTCTCTTGTGTATTTCCTTTTGGGATCAGTGTGATAAGAGTATCGTTGATAGTCTCCACAGAGCAATTGTTTTCAAAAAAATCCATAACTACCTGTGTCACATCGTTTTTAATAATTTCCCAGAATTCTTTATAAAACTTACCATTTAACCCATCCGGTCCTGGTGCTTTTGTTGCCGACAGTTCCTTAACTGCTCTCTCTATTTCTTCAATATTTGGTTTTTTTGTTAATTCTTTATTCATATCCTCCGTGACCCGTGGCGAAATATATTCTACTGCTTTATTCATTGCTTCTTCTTCACACCCTTTTTCTTTAAAAAGATTCATATAAAATTCTTGGAAGTTCTCTTTGATATTCTCAGGATCATCTGTCCAACTGCCTTCCAAATCTTTAATTCTATTTATTCTGTTAAGTTTCCTTCTTTTAATGGTAGCTAAGTGAAAGTATTTTGTATTCTTGTCACCATAAGTGAGCCAATTAAGTCTAGCTCTATCACACCAGTATTTCTCTTCTCTCTCGTACTCTTTTTTTATTCTTTCTTTAATAGTGACTTCCTCTTTAGTAGTATCTTTGTCAATAGTGTTATTAAGCTTAATTAGTTTATCTTGAAGTTTTTTAATGGTAATTTCGTGATTTTTAAAGTTTTCTCTGCTCCAAGAACTAAGTTCTTTTTTTGTGAATTCCCTCTTCTTAATGAATTTTGGTATAGGGCTATTATGATTAGGGATAGGCCACCTTTCTTCAACTATTTTTTTGCAGTTCTCATCGTCTAACCATCTAGTTTCAAATTTAAATTGTTTTCCTTTTATATTTTGATTAAAATCGAAATAAAGGATTAAAGGAGAGTGATCCGACCCTATAGCTGGTGGTATGTGTATAAGTGACCTTGGGAATCGCTGCATCCATTCATAAGTAGCAAGACCTCTATCAATTCTTGTCTTGACATTCTTTACACCAATCATCCTGTTAGACCATGTAAAAAAACACCCATTAGAGTTAATTTCTGCAAGAGAGTTACAACAAGTAAAATCAATGAAAGCGTTGATATGGTCCATATTGGCCCTATTCTTGCTATTTTTTTCCGTGATATTGAGAATCTCATTGAAGTCCCCAATAATTGTCCACGGTTCATTGAAGCTTTCACCCCATTTTGTTATCTCTTTCCAAGTTTCTAATCTTTGTTTAAAGTCATTAGGAGCATGAATAAACACAGTATAATAACTAAAAGAAAGTTCATTAATACGGGCAATAATAAAAGAGTTACAACTAAAGACAATATTAAGATGCACGTAAGAGTGCCACAAAACCAGGAACCCTCCTGAATGAAAAGCAGTTCCAGTGGGTTCCACAAAAAACGAGTTATCAAAACCAAACCGAGCCAGAACACCTTGAGAGTCCACTTCTCTCAACATCGTTTCACAGAACACCACCACACTAGGTCTATATTGAGCCACCAACGAGCTAGCTTTCGATAATGTTAAGGGCGCTCGTAAACCCTGAACATTCCAAAATAATGTCGTCACTTAATCTTGGCGGCTTTTTTGGAGTTGCCGCCTCCATTTTTGTTTTCAAAAACCTCCTCTTCCTCTTCATACGCATCAGCATACTGAAAATTCATATCATGATCTTCACCACCACCTTCATAGTCTTTTTCGAAATAATTTTCACTGCTTTCGAAGTTTCCCTCATCCTCCTCTTCAGGTTCGAATTGCGAGTTGTCTTCTTCCACCTCCTTCCTGGCCTGCTTCACTTCTTTCTCTTTCTTTTTGGAAGAATTGTTCCTTTCTGCTTCTTCTGTATCTTCATCTAGGATACTGAATTGATTTTTGTTGACGAAATCTTCTATTGGATCCACCACCCTTAGCTTCTTAAAATTACCAGCCATTTTTGAGCTTACTTCACCGCTTCCAGATTCAATTTGGATTCCTTTTCCTTCTCTTCTTCTTTTAATAGTAAGTTGGGAATTTGATGAAGTCTCCATGTATTGATTAGAGGTATTGTTTGAGTTTGCAATGTATTTCCCTTTGATCTTCTTCATTTGTTCTTCGAATGCCATAAGCGCAGCTCTAATGCTTCCTTCAGTTCCTTCTTCATTCTCGCTATTTATTCCATGAGCCTTCTTGTAAGCTTCTATTTTTTTTGAAGATTCATGTAACTCGTTACGGAGGTCATGGATTTGCTTGTTCCAGCTTTCCCACTCTCTTTCTTCCGTGTCTTTATCTTCATCTTCTTCAATCATCTTACTTGCTCTTCCTTCTCCACCTTTTTTAGTATAGTTGAATTTGCTAAGAACATCATCTTCATCTTCTCTAATTTGGATACCCAAATTTTGATTATTCACTCTATTACTTGGACCTGCAACTCTAATAACTTTATCATTATATAAATAGTTAGTAAACTCTCCATTATTCTTTATATGAAAACCATATATAGGGTTGAAAGGAGGGAATTTTGCAACATTATCAATGCTCCAAGAGATTTTCCTACGTTCATCAATGTCTTCTACCTGCTTAATATTTTTATTAGGACAATCCCCATACTGATGACCAATTCTCCCGCACCTGAAACAGAGTAGACCTGTATTTTCATATTGAAACACAACCCAAGCTGGTCCCTCTTCCTGATAAAGATATGCTCCTGGGGGGAGGGGGTATTTGGTGTTGATTCTTGCTCTAAATCTCAGGATCTTAACATCAAGGTTCTGATTGTTGGGAAGATCGACAGCTTCAATTCTGATAAAGCATACCTCGAGAGCTTTAATCGTGTCAAGGTTGTTTTGCTTAAAAGCTAGACCTCTGATTTGGACCCAGATTGATGAATAGTCAGTTACCAGGTCCTTAAAATCTACCACAAGAGGCCAAAGTGTCATGCTCAAGTGCAGTTTTTGATATAGCCCTGGCCTCATTTCCCATACTCTTTTGAACTCTTTCTCGTTGAAAATCTCCAATTTGAACATATTATCTTTGACGTCTGATAATCTGTAATGGCCCTGTATTCCCCATCTGTCTTCTATAAGCTTCCTGAGTTGTACAGCATAGATGGCAGAATCTCCTATAGCTCGGATGAGAATTGCTTTTTCTTCTTTCATGCTCGCTGAAAGTCTAGCCTTAGATCCTATGTTGATGACTCCTAACTTACGGGCTTTATGGTCATTGAGAGGTATTATAGGGAGAGCATGATGATCTCTTGAAGCCATTTTGAAACCTGTAATGTCAATACAGACAGGAACACTACAAAGCAAAGTACTTAGAAAGAGCGAAACGTAAGTAAAGTAAAGGGAGTAAGGTAGAAAGAAGAGGGAATTATCAATAAGAATATGGGAGTAGAAGCAAAGCTGAGGATGTGATGAAGCAGTAACTCCTCTCCCATTACTGAGAATATATAGGTCCCAATCTTTACCATTTCCAAGTAACGCTTTGATTGTCCTTAGCCAAATTTTTTGAACTTTCCCAAAGCTTCGGTAAATGGGGATTTCTATTCTGCAACACTCCTTGAATGAACACGAGTAATAATTGTTACCTATTCCTGTAGATGTCTTTGTAGATATCGAGGTATATAGGTTTATTTTGATAGGTCTAACCCAGCGTGCACAAGAGACCCATCCGAGCTCGTCCCTTCGACTTCTCCACGCTAACTTAGCCTTTGTCGTTATTGGCTTCTGCATAAAGGGAGGATAGAAATCATAACATCTATTATTAAAATTAATTACCTCGATGAAAGGAAGGATTTGGTCTGCAGCACCCATGACTTTGAAACACTCAATCGACGCCTCCGCTCCTCCATGGCTTCCCTCATCATTAATTCCACTAACCCCTTTTTGTCTGCATCGATCTATTATTATTTTAAAATTTTTCCTAATCTCCATATAGGATTTGTTCTTCCCCAAATCCGAAAAGGTGAAACCCTTTTGAAACCCTAATTCCCCATCTGACATAGCCCCCATTCCCAGATGAAGGCAGAGAAGCCGTAAAACAGATGCACTAAACCACTCACGAAATCACCACGCTGAGATGATGAAAATCACGAGCGGATCTGAAACCTTCGGAAGAGAAATCGTACCCAAAAGAGTAGAGAGATGAGAGAGCGTATTTTTTAGAGAGAGAAAGAGAGATTATTATTAAGAACAATATATTATCTTAAAAGCTATTTGACAAAAAAAAAAAATCTTAAAAAATATATTTTTAAATCGAAAATCTTAAAAGTTTTAAAATATTACAAAAATGGTGATTTATGAGGCGGACCAAAATTTTTAAACTGCATGCATTCATCTTTTAACTATTTTCATTTCTTTTTACCAGACTAAAATTGTAGAAGAAATTGTAACATCTAATTTAAAATAAAATTCGAAAAATAGTATTTCAAAAATAATAATTTACGGTTAACAGTAACACTATACTTGACAAGAAAATAAAAATACCAAAACTTATATAGAAATTCAAGAAAATAATTGTTACACGATATAAAAATGTTTTTAAAAAAAAAATATTTTAATCGGGTCGGTATCTCTAACAAAGTTTCTACTCTAGTCTACGAATATCAAGAATAGAATAATTCTAATAGTAAAGATTGCAAACGGGAGAGACCTCTATATATTGGTGAGGAGGAGGCCTTCAGAATCGTCACAATAAATGACACTTTAGGATATCTTTATGGCTGTCGTTTTGTAGGTTACTGTTGGAAAAAATAAAAACCACTGGTTTACAAAACTAGTAAAATGGAATTCCAAAAAATAAACAAAATACTTTTCAATTAAAGTAATACTACACTTACGACAATAAATTGAAAAAGACGAAAACTTACACGGAATATAGAAAAGATTACACAGTATATAACTTGCGTTAAAAAGATATTCCGGTCGTGCCGGTTATCTCTAACAAATTCTACTCTATAGAAATATAAATATTATGTCAGAATATTTGAGAGAGAAGTAGAATACACTTTTCGGATTATTAATTTCGTCTATATACTATTCTATAACTATTCTCTCTAGAATAGTTTTTTATTCTCTCTAAAATACTTTTTTCATTCTCTTAAGAATATTTTTATTCATCATTAGAGATCATTCAAGAGAGCAAGTTGACAGTATATATCTTTTTTAGTTTATTTATTTCTAGCATGAACTAATTTTCCCATAACTTGGGTTTTGCATATGTATAATATATGGATTATATTTTCTTCTATCTATGTTTCTTTGGGAGAATTGTTTTAATTTGATTCTAGCTACTTAACCATATATATGTTGATGTGCTTTGATTTATTGTTTGTCTTAAACCTGATCAATTTAGGGTTGTGCTAATAGTAGTTAGATGGCCACCTGGAAGGGGTGCCTAATTACTGAAACACCACATAAACGTCTAGTGTGCGGTAGTGATCCAAAAGAGCTTGCCTAACTAGATAGTCATTAGGGTGTGATTTAATCACCGGTCATCATTAGAAGTCCATTCTCATTTAGGAACCTAGTGGCATGGGAGCACCCTAATTAATTCCCCTCGTGATTGTGAGGTCGCCACCCTAGTCCACCCTGATGGGGGGTAGGGAGGAATTTAGAATCCTGACTACTTATTTAAGAGCTATTATCACCCTTATTAACTAGTAGAAGATATAGAAGGATTAGTGCATACGAGCCAAACCTGAGCTATATTTTCTCATCTTTATTCTCTCATATTTATTTTATTCTCTTTTATTTTATTTAGTTAATCATTAATCTCTCCATCAATCATCTTTATTTTCTGTCTTTTAATTATTAATTGCTACTCTAATTTATTTACCATAAGCATAACACGCTTAAGTCTCTGAGGAACGAATCTTATTATCATTAGAACTTGTATACGTCATGTAATACTTGCAGTACTGTGGTAAGTCTACGGCGTTTATTTATTTATTTTATCTCTTATTTTATCACACCCTAGGTGACACCAAATATACAAACAACCTCAATGATCAATTCATCAAGTCTATCTCGATAGGTCCACCACACATGGCTATGAATTCATTAAGTTTTAATTTTTATCATGTATGCACAATTTACACTATATGTATAGGAAGTTAGTGCATCACATAGACTTATTAGACATAGTTTCTCCATTAATGGGGTTTAGTCCTGTCACTCAATGTTTCTAGGATTACTCTCCCGGTTAAGTCTTTTAGTAAACAAATCAACCATTTATTTAATTATTTATATGTGACCCAGTTTGTGTAAATAAAATCCTATAAGAACTACATGGGTAATTTTAAAACGCATATCTAGATAAATAGTACCTCTCTCGTACTTTATTAAATGACAAATAATAACCCAATGGTCAGTCACTTTACAATATGGACAATACCAAGTTGAGTATAGTCAATCAAGAACAAGTAGGGCTATAAACGAACTGAGTCGAGCCAAATACTAGATGTGCAAGCTTGTTTGATAAGATTTACGAGTCGAGCCGAGTCGAGCTCAAATTTTAACGAGTCGAGCCGAGCTCAAATTTTAAGGCTTGATAACATATTGAACGAGCTTTTTCGAGCCGATCTCTAGTTATTAACGAATGATTTATTTTTTTATAGTTTTAACAATATATTTATTGATAACTAAACCATTAATTTACAGATTATAAATTTTTAACGAGTTAACGAACGAGCTCGAACGAACGCGTTTTTTAATGAACGAGTTCGAACGAACTTTTTTTTCCCGTTTATATAAACGAACGAGTTCGAACGAGCTTTTAACCGAGCCGAGCTCGAGCGACTCGCGAGAGGCTTGGTTCGTTTACAGCCCTAAGAACAAGTAAATCCTTATAATTATTTCATATTCATTAAGGGGTACACACACCCCACAATTTTTTAATTCATGAACATTAGTCTTATAAGGAATTTTACCAGACATTATATCAACGGAGTCAAACCTTTCCAACAAAGTGAGACCAACTAAGTAAATTCCATTATTTACTCAAATGAAATTTATCATTAGGATCCGCTTCCCCTACCTCTTTTATTCATAAATAGAAGATTTAAACCAGTAAGTCCCATGGTAGAGGGTACCAAAAGATGATCATGTCATACACCTATTGAGAAAAGTGTTTCACAACCCAATCCATATTTTATTATGGTACAATTTCATTAGCAAGGTGCCCGTTTAAAAACACAAAACAATTTCCTTAGTTTTCACACTTTATCCCCTTAATCCAAAACCACCAATCCTTCATGTTGAACCATAAAGATCTCTTCACATAGATCTTCATTCACACATAGATTCAATATCCAATTGATATATATTCATGTTTGTGAATGATATTTAGGGCAGTAAGAGTTAAATAGTGGTAATATATGGGGTCAAAGTAACCATTAAACTCATATAAACATAGAAACTTAAAGACTTATCCTTGAGTTGATTCACTTTTCGACTTGTATAGGACTAATTAGATCTTGTTGGGTCATTTCCCGGTGACATACTTATTCTCATCAGAATCGTCACCCCCATGCCTTTTTTGAACTGTTTCACAGATTGTCTCTGTTGACTTCTCAACGACACACAAATAAAAGGTGGGGTTCGTCATATTATCCAAGATCCATCCTCTAACCACTGAATTAGCTTTCTTGAAACCAGCTTTTAGAGCCAGAAACCTATCACGTAGTTCTTTGGTTTATTCCCCCATTGGCCTCAATGGCAGGGAGTACCTCGAGAACGGCAAGGTCTAGTTCATGTTGCTCAAGGCAATCAGTGAATTTTGTGCCCAATGTTTGTAGTTGGAACCATTGAAAGGCCCCAACATTGTCACGTCGAGAAAAGGCTTTTGCGCTCAATATTGAAGCAACTGCCGAGACTGGAAAAACCATTTCTAATAAAACAACCAGTGATATTATAAGATATCATTTTAAATTGTTGGAAAAAATAAAAATCACTGGTTTATAAAACTAGTAAAATGGAATTCCAAAAAATAAACAAAATACTTTTCAATTAAATAAATACAACACTTATTACAATAAATTGAAAAAGACAAAAACTTACAAAGAATACAGAAAAGATTACACGGTATATAACTTGCGTTAAAAAGATATTTCGGTCACGCCGGTTATCTCTAACAGTTTCTACCCTAAAGAAATATAAATATTATGTCAGAATATTTGAGAGAGAAGTAGAACAGTCTTTTCTAATTCTTAATTTCGTCTATATTCTATTCTATAACTATTCTCTCTAGAATAGTTTTTTATTCTTTCTAGAATTTATTTATTTCTATTCTCTCTAGAATAGTCTTTTCATTCTCACAAGAATAGTTTTTTCTCTCTCTAGAAATGCAAGTGAAAACTATTTATCAAAGATATGGCAAGACCAAAAAAACTGTCACATTAATGCTCGTCAATGCTCATTAAAGTCGTCTGTTTTGTTGACCAAGCCTTGGTAACTTCCGTAACATCTAAAATAAAGAGTTAGTAATCTGCAATTAAAATCCATTAACTTGTCATCAAGTAAAGAAAATCAATTTATGTTAAATAAATTCAATGGCTTTTTTCTGAAATTATAATGTGGGACTATTAAACACAACTAAAATTTTCCACTTCTTCCAAGAGCATGAAAGAATTACTAAGTAATTTGTCTTTAATTTAATAATTCCAACAATTACACCTTTTCAAATTACATTATGATCTTGGACTCTTTCCTAGCTTCTGGTTCTTTACCTTTTGGACCAACTCTTATAACCATTGAGCCTTGATTGAAGAATATTCTGAGTTAAAAGGTCTTTAATCAGTGGATGTTTTGTCTTCTGGCTAAAAAGTTATGGAGTGTCAGTGACTAGTATAAGTACCAGCCATTCAACATTAGTCTCACTTCAAAAGTCTAATTTATTTTTATTTTTTGACTACCCAAACTCCCTAATTAACCCACGAGTGTGTGTTTGAGGCCATGCTTATTCTCTCGTGTAACTTTGATAGCCTTTAATCCTTTTAGAATGGTAGAGAGGTAAGCTCATATATGCTTACTTAACATATTCTTTATTTTCGATGTGGGAAATCAATAAAAAGTTTTTTCCACTCCCAATAGGATGGAGAATTTGAGACAGGAGACCATTTTATATGAAATATTTCCAATGGTTTTCTTTTTATCTTCCAATGTGTTACTAACATGAATAACTTTTCCACTTCTCCCATAAGATCATGACGGGATTTACTTTTAATAAATCAACACTAAGTGTTCGATTCCAACAATACCCCCCCAAGGTTCTTTGGGAAAGAAGGCGAACAAGTTTCCATAAATGTCAGCATTTGTGTGAATAGTGCTTAAGTGGCAATATATTTAGATTTGAATTGACATGTAGTGAAGTGAGAGAACCGCCAGATCCCATCAAGTGAGCGTACTCTTCAACTTGATGTTTTGATCGAGACCCTCACACCATATAATATACCTTGCTAATGTTATAGTTCCCTCGAATATCACCCTTTTGTTGTGCATCATGTCCTTCTCTAAGGACCACCCCTTTCTGTTTATGAACTTTGTGGACTCATTCATATGGGATTAATAGGGACGTTTTCTTAACATCCTATCATGAATGTTGAGTCTCACCTTCAACGATGAATTTATCAAGTCCTTCTCAACAGTACCACCATGATTGGCTATGAATTCATTAAGAGTTACGCGCTCAACCTTGTGCTATTTTAAGAGTGGTGTGCCTTATAAGTGAATTCATAAAGTGCTTCTCAATATGACCACCAAGAATGACTATGAATTCATTAAGATGATTTGTATTGTGCCATAGGAATGGAGAGACATCACATAGACTCATTAGTCACATGTTCCCCATTACTAGATTTCAAGCCCACCCCCCTCGACATCTCCAGGACTACTCTCCTGGTCAGAATTTTAATGAATGGATCAATTAGAGTGTTCTCTAATCGTACATATTCCACGACCATCACACCATTTTTCAGTAACCGTTTTACGGAATCATGTTTGATGTGAATGTGTCTCCTTTTTACCATGGTAGGCGCTACTATGTGCAGCTTCTATCACTGCTTGTGAATCAAATTAGATACACACTGGTGTGGGACTTTCTTCCCAAAGTGGCACATGAAAACTACTCAACCACTCAGCTTCTTGCCCAACCACCTCTACTGCTATGAAATCGAACTCCATGGTAGAGCGTGCTATACAACTATGTATAGAGGACTTACATGATACAACACCTCCTCCTAAGGAGAAAACATAGACACTGATGGAGTTTACTTTGTCATTGTCAAAGATCCAGTTTGCATCACAAAATCCTTCTAGATCTACAGGAAAATTGTTATAGTGTAAGCCTAGATCAATGGTACCCTTCAAGTACTTCAATAAACGACGAAGTCAAGCCCAGTGGTCACTACTCTGGTTATGAGTATAGAGACTTAGACTACTCACAACATAGGAAATATCGGGGCGAGTGTAGTTCATCAAGAACATCACACTCACTATAATTTTAGCATATTAATTTTGGGATAGAAAATCCCCATAGTTTTTAGATAAATGAATATTAGAATCATAAGGATTTTTTACAAGCGTTACAATAAAGGAGTCGAATTTTACTAGCATCCTTTTTTAATCGGAGGGAGCTTTGTTACATCAAGATCCAAACCAGAGAGAGCAATAGTTGAATGCAATACCTCCCACACAAGGGTCATTTGGGAAGAAGCCTTGTTAGTGGTGGAATTTGAATCTAGCAGCTACTGTAATGTTTGACAGATTAACTTGGAAGGTATTTTTTTGTGTCCTTACCTGGGGTCATTTGGAAGGCTGGGAACGATGTGATATTTAATAACAGAGGCTTCCCATGTGGCGAGGCGCTAATTAGAAAGACGAAGTGAATAGCAACAGGTTATCTTAGAGATTGGAGAGAGAAGACATGTAAGGGTGCAAGAATTAAAGACAACGTTGAATGGATCGGGTGGCACAAGCCGCATCGGGGCTTTAAGCTAAATACATACGGAAGTTGTATCATGACTCAAGGAAAAGATAAAGCGGGTGGCTTAATACATGATAGCGACCGGAGATGGATAAATGGTGATGTCTCCTCATTTTTGATGATTTAATATATTTTCGAGACATCATTTTAGGTGTATTTATTAGAGTATAGGTCGATTTTCACATGATTTAGTACACTTTCCTATTTTGTGTCTTGAATTGATTATTTATTATTTTTAGAGCATATTGGGTTTAATTATTTAATTAGTGTGAAGCTTTAAAAATATATGGTAATTAATTAGAGTCCAAGTTGGTTCCAAAGAGCTAAAGGAAAGATAAACATGGGAATTGAAGATAAGGAAGTAAAAGCTAAAAATATGGAAAAAGAAAAGCTGCCATAAATCTGAATTCCAGCACCTACGACCACAAATCAGCTTATATCTCAAAATCGGTGAGGAATTTGGAGAAACGGTCAAGAGCAAAGTTAAATATCTTTCCGAGGCGATGAATTTCGACTACTCATACGCGTCAAACAGATAGGTATTGAAGCTGTTAGAACCAAACCAAAAACGAGGCTGATTGCATACTTTTGGGCTACGAATTTGAGTTGGGCTAGGAGTCCAATATTTACCTTTTCCTTTAAGAAAACGATTAGGTCTTCCTATACACTATAAATAAAACCTATTATCATTAGAAAAATCATCCTTGACCAAACCTTAAGGTCAGGAAGAAGCTTACAACAAGAAGAGAAGTCTGGAAGGAGTTGTGCATCAATTATGTTTCCTTCAACCTTTAATTCCGTAATTATTTTCTTTTCTTTCTTTAGTATGAACTAAATTCTATTTAGCTTGAGTTTTAGCATATATGTATGAACCCTAGTTTTGGTTTACATCTATCTAATTTGATTGAATTTATGTTTTGATTTCTCTGTTTATGTGTTGGATTTATATTCTGTGTTCTTTATGGTTGCAAACATATAGGATTACCATTATAGTAGTTAGATAACCGGTATATTTGACTATATAATTAGCACATAACGTCTATAATAAGTTTGATCTGACAACCCAGCCTAACTAGATAGTCACTGGTTTAGTGTATTGCTATTTAATCAATTGCAGGAACAGTCTGCTTAGGTTCTTATTGACACAGGTAAACCCTATTTGAAACTAACTAGCACAATTGAAACCAAACTATTATAATACTACACGATTCATACCTTACATGTTTAGGACGGCAAAACTAGTGGGGATTACTTGCTAATTACTCAGGCTAAGCTATCATACTATCTTCTTTTCTTAGCTTATATAATTTTCTAGTCTTTAGTTTAGTAGTTTAATTTTCCTTTATTGAAAATCAAATAAATATCAATCTTTCTCTTCTTTACCCTTGCGTATTATTATTCTAATTTTTATATCTGCACTTGAATATTTGCATAAGTTCTTCTTGACCTTCGTAGTCCCTGAGGAACGAATTCTACTTATTTATTAAAACTTGCATATGATCTGTATACTTGCAGAACCGTGCTCAGCTTAGGTTGTTTATTTGTACTTATTTATATCATTATTTTATCACACCTTAGGCGACACCAAGTTTTTGTCGCCGCTGCCGGGGACTACATCGTTAGTCCTTGTGCAATTATCTAGTGCTTTTATTTTAGTTAGTTCTATTTTACGTCTTTCTTTTTAGTTTTTGTCTTTATAGATTTTTACAGATGGAGAATCCAAGGAGACTTGATCTTCCCATCACATATATAGTGCAACCACGCAGAATCCGCAATCCAGAAATCCAAGCCGCTAATTTTAGACCAGATCCAGGGATGTTAGTGCAGTTTGCAAATCATGGACAGTTTAGCGGTGCTGCACAACAAGATCCGTTTCAGTATGTTCAGAAATTTATGCAGATTTGCGACGTTTATATTACCAGAGGCGTTACAAAGGAGCAGATGTATTACATTATATTCCAATTCTTTTTGACCGGAAGTGCAAGCGATTGGTACGATACCCAATGCCCTCATGTTATTCCAGATTGGGACAATCTTCAATCTAAATTCCTAGACCGATTTTATCCGGTTAGTAGAAGATTAAAAGATATGTTGGAGCTCGAACAATTTATGCAGGAAGACGGAGAAAGTTTGGGTGAAGCATGGTTACGTTTTAACGAGATGAAGGCGAGATGTCCATGCCATATATCGTCGCCAGAATATTCATTAACCATGTTCTATGGAGGGCTTAATGGCGAGTCCAGAAAAAGAGCAGACATGTTAGGAGGTAAAGGTTTTGTGTTATTAGATCCTGAAGAAGTTGAAAATATTATGGAGAATGTTCTTGAGAACGAGAGAAGTTGGCCAGTTGAATCAGAAAAACAAGAAGAGACCTTAGACTCTCTAAGTCTCAAAGAGTTAACCCAACAACTTGAGGAATTACGAGAACAAGCACGAACAATAGCTCAGGTGAATCTAGTACCTACTTTACCTTTATGTCCAGGTTGTGGAGCAAGAAATCATTCGTGGGAGAATTGCATGAATAATATAGCTTCAAATTCCTTCGTATCTCGTCAAAGAAACCATTATTCTAATGGTAATTATCACCATCAAGGAAGTTACGCTAATTATCAGCCCCCACAAAATAAAAATTGGGTCGGAAATCAAGAGACTTATTATCAACCTCAGCCTCAATCTTACTATCCACCACAACCTGCTTATCAAGAAGCGCCGAATTACAAAAAAATCTATCAAGAAGCGCCGAATTCTAAAGAAGCTTATCAAGAACCACCTCAATATTCACTGCAACAAGCTCCACAAAAGCAACCTTCGAGTTTGAATTCAAGTATGGCTGCAATGATGAAAGTATTCGAAGAAAATATGAAGATAAGCCATCAATGAATCCAAACTCAGTCCAAGGTAATTAAGAACCTTGAGCATACAATATCACGAATGACGAGCGCATTGCAAAATAGGCCAAAAGGGAAACTCCCAAGTGATACTGTTGTTCCTGAAGATCATGCTTGTCATGCAGTTGAATTGAGAAGTGGAAAACAATTACCTTCGCCTAGACAAGAACCATAACCAACCTCTATTCCCGAGTAAGTGGTTGAAGAAACAATTAAAGAAAAGGGTGAAGAGGTAATTGAACAAACGAGTGTCCCAGAGAAGACACTAGGAAAGAAAAAGAGCCCAGTGGTAACCAGCACACGTCATCCTCCACCATTCCCGTCACGTGTCATAAATCAGAACAATGAAAAAGAATTCAAGAATTTCCTTGACATGGTGAACGAGTTAAAGATTAACATCCCGTTTGTAGAAGCTCTCACAAGAGTAATAAAATATCGCAAATTCATGAAGTACATTCTTTCTAAAAAACAAGGTACAAATGGATTGCCAGAGGAGTGCAAAGAGACAAACGAAATAGAGTTACCACAAGACGAACCTACACCCCAGAACTTATGGATGAAACCATCCATTGCTCCAAATAATAGATTTGAAAAGTTCATGGGAGTTAGAGGGAAGGGGTGGAAATTTTGTCATTCGTAATCGAGGTAACACGTCTAACTTTCAAAGACGTTAAACAAAAGGGCTATACGGGAGACAACCCGTATTTTCTTTTATGTTTTTATGTTTTTATGTTTTTATGTTTTTACGTTTTTAGTTTGTGTTTAGTTTAGTTGTTTTTAGCTGATATTGCATATTTGAGAAATGTATTAGTGTTTTTTATGCTTAGGTATTGGAGAAATCGAGTTCGGGAGGAGAAACAAAATTTTACGGAAAATTCAGACTGCCTCTCCGGTACACCGAACCATACCCGCGGTACACCGGAGAGCAGAAAACACGTGCCCACGGGAAAGGATTCGTTTTTTTTGTCGTAACTCAAAATTTTAAGAAGCTTCAGGTCCGATACACCGGGCCTTAGCTCCGGTACACCGCACAGCGCCGCTGGAGAGAGGAAATTTTCGCGTTTTTTAGGTTATAAGGGTGAGGAGGTTGCTCTATTACGAATTTTTCAATCCTTAAGCTTCTCTTCCTTCCCCAAACCTCTCCGAACTCCATTAAAGCTTCATAAAACCTTCCCTAAACATCAAAACACTACCCAATCACCATAAAAACACATCCAATCCCTTCTCCACATCATTACAAAGAAGAATCAACCTCTCATATCATACCAAAACACATTGAATCCAAGAATCAAAAGCTTAAATTTTAGAAATTCATCCAACAAGTTCTTAAATCCCTACCAATACATGAAGAAATCATATTGCCCATATAGAGAATCATCATCAAAACATCTTTCCTAACCCAAATAAAGCTTGTACAACCAATGATCAAGAGTTTCAAATTTCAAGAGTGGTTAAAGCTTTGAGTTGGGGGTCAATTGAGATGATTAAGAGAACATAAACATTATCTATTGTAAGGGAGATGAAGAAAAGCAAGGTATTGGATTTTATTGAGAAGAAATCAAGTAAGAAAGGTTCTAGTTCCATTCAAAGGGTTAAACAAGTCAAGAGAAGAGAGGTTAGCATGTTGTGTTGATTCAATGGGCAAAAAGGTTCCAACTTTAGTTAAGAAGACAACACAACCTCTACAGATCGAAGACCCTACACCCGAAAAAAAGAGAAAGCTTCAATGACCATGATAGCTTCTCTAAGGATACAATTAAAGGAAATACCTTTTTTCTTATGAGAAAGTATTTGAAGAAGAAATTGATCAAGGAGAATACAAGAAGACTCTTGGAGTTTGGTAAAAGATTGGGATGGTATACGTTAATGATAAGACGTTCGAGAAGACGTTATTTTTGTGAATTGTATTTTGAGGAGAAGTAGAGGATGTGGCACAGTTGATCTATGAGGAGGTGATACGATTTTCGGTCTCTCCCATGTCGTTATTTAATGCAATATCTTACAATGATCACGTGTCTTGATCGGAAAGCGAATAAGAAGTTGGGTGAAGGAGAAACACGTGAGTTTAAGATGAGTAACAATATTGAAAATGCTTGGATCATTAAAGTTTTGAGAGTAATTACGCAAATTTCAAAAGAAGAAAGGAGTACATCATAACACTCCGTGAGCAATTAAAGAAAAATCCAGCAAAATCCTATCTTGGATGTCGATAAGGCGAGGTAATAGCCTCGAAGAGTATGTTTTCTTTCCTACCATTTCTTTATGTGCAATACGTATGCTAATTTTAAATTTTATTCTTTCTTGAGTCTTTTTTGAGTCGTGGGGACACGACTCACTTTTGAGTTGGGGCTGGGGATTCGTTGTCCTCATCTTCCTTTTTGTTTTTTTCATAAAATTTAAAATTTTTAGGTTGAATTAAGGCATAGAATATGTTGAATGTACCTATGTGAGCATGATTTTAATTAGGTCAATGATAATAAGTAGTATGTTTTTGAAAGATGTTGCAAATATGTTTTGTATGCATGTATGAAAACAAGAAATAAAAGATAGAAAAGTTAATGAGCAATGCTAAGAAATTATGTTGAAACTTAGGGAGAGTTATTTGGTGTGTACAACGTGAGGTTTGAAATTAGTTGAAAACCCAGTTATCTATGAACTATTAGTGAAAAAGTAACAAAATCTGGTAGTTAGAAAAATAAATAAGGCAGTTCTTACATATTGAAGCCACTTGAAGCCTTTTGTACCTTCTCACCCTTTTATTTGATTATTTTTATTATTTGTCCGTCTTATCCCCTCTGAGCCTTTCTAAAGCCTTTTATTTAACCACATTATAATCCATACCCTTAGTTTATAGGACTTATCTATATGACCCGCACTCGAATCGCAAAACATGAGACAAGTCGTTTTAGAGCTTGAGTTTGGGGTGGTGGGTTTCATCATTAGGGAGCATTGGATTTGGGAATTGTAATTGTGATTTTATTGATGATTAAAAAGTTATTATTGTAACCCTTTCCCGGGGTAATGGTGAATGAAAAAGAAGCTACGGGCTAAAATTGCCAACAAGGGCATAAAAAGAAATATATATATATATATTTATAAATATATGAAAAAATAGCATGATATCTCAACATTAAAAAGAGAGTCATAGCTATACAAAAGAAAAAAAATTGATATGAAAAGAATATATATTCGGACCAGCAAAGTGGAATTTGTATATCATCACAAAAGGTTTTATTTGGGATTAATAGGGGATGCACATCAAAAGCATCAAAAATTGGGTTGAGTGAGAACATCTTCGAGTGAAAACTCGAGCTCTAGGGCGATTCGTTGATGGCTAGTGAGGAGAGAGCCAAAAGCTCACTTTTCATTTATCCAAATATACCACACCGTCCCTAAGCCAAGTTAAAACCAAAGACCTTAGGATTTCCAAATACTTGGTGGAGAAACAATTGAGCTATTAGGTAGTAGGTAAGTGGACTATTGAATTCTATATTAGGACCTATGAACAACCTATAGCCATTGGCATGAACTAAGTTATCAACCTCTCCTTCTGGCATTGCAAAATTAATCTTGACTTAAATTTATGGATTGTTGATTATGTGTATATTAAGCATACTTGTGCGTTATTTCTTGAACATTACTACATGAGACTTTTTAGATAGTTTGCTCTAGGATCATTCATTATGTTCTGTTCTTATTCTCCTACTTCTTCTTCTAGACTACCCTATTATTCTTTACTTTTATTGTATCGGGACGATACAACTTTGAGTTGGGGGTCTTGATGTCTCCTCATTTGTGATGATTTAATATATTTCTGAGACATCATTTTAGGTGTATTTATTAGAGTATAGGTCGATTTTCACATGATTTAGTACACTTTCCTATTTTGTGTCTTGAATTGATTATTTATTATTTTTAGAGCATATTGGGTTTAATAATTTAATCAGTGTGAAGCTTTAAAAATATATGGAAATTAATTAGAGTCCAAGTTCATTTCAAAAAGCTAAAGGAAAGAAGATAAACATGGGAATTGAAGATAAGGAAGTAAAAGCTAAAGATATGGAAAAGGAAAAGCTGCCATAAATCTGAATTCCAGCACCTACGACCACAAATTAGCTTATATCTCAAAATCGGTGAGGAATTTGGAGAAACGGTTAAGGAAAAAGTTAAAGATCTTTCCGAGACGATGAATTTCGACTACTCATACGCGTCAAACGGATAAGTATTGAAACTGTTAGGACCAAAACAAAAACGGGGCTGATTGCATATATTTGGACTACGAATTTGAGTTGGACTAGGAGTCCAATATTTACCTTTTCCTTCAAGAAAACGGTTAGGTCTTCCTATACACTATAAATACAACCTATTATCATTAGAAAAATCACCCTTGACCAAACCTTAAGGTCCAGAAGAAGCTTACAACAAGAAGAGAAGTCTGGAAGGAGCTGTGCATCAATTATGTCTCCTTCAACCTTTAATTCTGTAATTTTTTTTTTCTTTCTTTACTATGAACTAAATTCTATTTAGCTTGAGTTTTAGCATATATGTATGAACCCTATTTTTGGTTGACATCTATCTAATTTGATTGAATTTATGTTTTGATTTCTCTGTTTATGTGTTGGATTTATATTCTGTGTTCTTTATGGTTTCAAACATATAGGATTACCATCATAGTAGTTAGATAACTGGTATATTTGACTATAGAATTAGCACATAACGTCTAGAATAAGGTTTGATCTGACAACCCGGCCTAACTAGATAGTCACTGGTTTAGTGTATTGCTATTTAATCAATTGCAGGAACAGTTTGCTTAGGTTCTTATTGACACAGGTAAACCCTATTTGAAACTACCTAGCGCAATTGAAACCAAAATATTGAAATACTACATGATTCATACCTTACATGTTTAGGACGGCAAAACTAGTGGGGATTACTTGCTAATTACTCAGGCTAAGCTATCATACTATCTTCTTTTCTTAGCTTATTTAATTTTCTAGTCTTTAGTTTAGTAGTTTAATTTTCCTTTATTGAAAATCAAATAAATATCTATCTTTCTCTTCTTTACTCTTGCGTATTATTATTCTAATTTTTATATCTGCACTTGAATATTTGCATAAGTTCTTCTTAACCTTCGTAGTCCCTGAGGAACGAATTCTACTTATTTATTAAAACTTGCATACGATTTTCAGCTTTTTAACTTCCTCGTCTTGGATTCTCATGAACATTTCTCCGTTTTCTACATCAATCAAGGTACGCCCCGTGGCTAGGAATGGTCTTCCCAAAATAATGGGGACATTCCTATCCGCGTCGTAATCAAGTATAACGAAATCAGCGGGAAAAATTAACGTACCTGCCTTAACGAGGACATCTTCGATTCGGCCTTCTGGATGTGCAAGAGATCGATCCGCCATTTGCAAGACCATAGAAGTGGGTCTTGCTTCAATATTAAGCTTGTCAAAGATCGATTTGGGCATAAGATTGATGCTTGCACCCAAATCACATAGTGCCTTACCTTTCCATTCTTCTCCAATCGATATCGTAATTGTGAAACTCCCAGGATCAACTAAGTTTGGAGGTAATTTACTTTGACAAATGGCGCTACATTCTTCAGGAAGACCAATCATCTCATTATCACAATACGGCCTTTTATTGGTGAGGGCTCTTTTCAAAAACCTCGCATACTTAGGTACATCTCGAATAGATTTTAAAAATGGTATGTTGATGTTAAGATTACTTAGCTTATCCAAGAATTTCTGATATTCAGCCGTGTCATCCTTCTTTTGAACTCGCGATGGAAATGGTGGAGGTGGACGATTGATTATAATATCATTTTTCTTTTTCGGAATCTCAATGGACCCCTCTACTTCTTCAACTTCCACTTCTTTCTCTTAACTAACCTTATCCTTTTCTTTTCTAACTTCTTTTTCTTTCATAACCGGAAAAGGAGGTGGAGGAAGGTTCTTACCACTTCTGAGAGTAATAGCTTTACAGTCTTCGATTTGGATTGGATTCTCAGTGTCGCTAGGGAGTTGCCCTTGTGGACGTTGATTCAGTTGTTTTGAATTTTGATTCATTTGATTCTGTAATAGCTTCATATTCGCGTCAGACACTTTTTGAAGAGCAATTAAACTTTCTACGGTTTTCTGAAGGGTAACTACACCTTCTTGTGGATGAGCAGGTAAGGCTTTTTGGTTCATTGTTTCATCGTAAGTGTTTTGAGGAGCTTGTCTTTGCACATAATTACCCTGATTCTGTCCTCCTTGATAATTGTTGTGTGGTCTTGGATTGTAATTGTTACTTTGGGGGCGCGGCTGATACGCATATGTAGGATTGGCTGCCCCATTAGGATTTGAGTATTGAAACCCAGGATGGTTTCTATTAGGCTGATATCCACTTCCACTTGAATTAAAGTTACCTCTATTGGACACAAACATCACAGGTTCTTGGTTATTCAGACAATTTTCCCCATCATGATCATCTACCTTGCAAATCGAACACATATAAACTTCTTGTGCAGCTTGCACAGCTACCTTCTTACCCGAAAATCACTCTTTTACAGCTAGTGTAAGCTGTTTCAATTTCTGCTCTAGTGTAGTTTGGATCTTATTTTCGAGCGTAGCAAGCTTTTCATCTATATGAACATTATTCACTCCTTTTACCGGGGTTCTCACCGAAGTCCACCCAACTTCATTTTTTACTGTTCTTTCCAAAATGATTTTTGCATGAACGGGTTGAACTTGAAGAAATCCCGCACCACATAGCAAATCCAATTTCTCTCTTGAGGTCCCATCAAGGCCTTTGTTAAATTTTAGCTGTTGTTGTTCTGTGAAGCCATGATCAGGAACTCTTCGTAAACACATCTTGAATCTTGTCCAACTCTTACCCAAAGTTTCATCATATTCTTGACAGAAATGTGTTAATTCGAGTTGATCATCTAACCTCATGTTACTTGGGTAATATCTATCAAAGAAAGCAGTCTCTAATTGGTCCCAGTTTGTTATCTTCGTAGGTTCTTGTGTATCGTGTCATTCACTCGCTCCATCAATAACAAAAAATCGAAACGCTGCGTAATACATCTGTTCTCTTGAAACCCCTTGTGTGATGTAAGAATCACATATCTGTTTGAATTTCTGTACCGCTCGGATAGGATCTTCTCCAACTCTACCGCGAAAATTTCCAAAATTTTGGAATTGAGCTAACATACCCGAATCAGGACGAAACCTTGGAACATCTATATCTGGAGCACCTATTCCTAGAGCAGGAGCATGGAAAGGAACTTCTTCTGGACCATTAACAAACCATGGATCTTGATTAATTATTATCTGAGCTTGGACTTGAGGATTAGGATTGAGTGGCTGAACTTGAGGAATAATGCCTGGTGGCGCTAAAGGTTGGCCATTTGCGTCTAGCTGGCCTTTTCCGTTATATTGTTGGTTCTGAATGTTAATATTTTCCATTCTTTTAATTAATTCTTCTACTTCTCTAGCTTCTTCTTCTCTTCTTCTCTTGTTAGCAAGTCTGATTAACGATTCTGGATTATAAAGGATCGGAGGTGTTGGCTCTAGATCCTTAAAGAGTCTTCTTCGCATACACCAAACCTAAAAACCTGAAAAAGATGAACAAACAAAAAGCGTAAAACTGAAATAAAAATAAATGCAACTATCACTAAAGGATAAACACCGTGGTCACACGCTACCGTCCCCGGCAGCGGCGCCAAAAACTTGGTGGTCCTTTGTGTGTTCTAAAATAAATGCAAATGTAATCGAACTACAACCGCAAGTGTACGGTTGTCCCAAGTAGTAATAACTGATCTAGGATTGTTCGCAGGGACGGTTTGGTTAACTACGATGTTTATCAAGTAATGAATGGTTGCACTTATGTAAGCAAGTACAGAAATAATGATTGATTTGGTTTTTGGATTAATTCTAATTAATAAAAGACTAATTATAAAATGCAAATAAATAGTAAAACGCAAGTAAATAAGAGTAAAACGCAGTATGAGAAGATAGCACTTGAGAACGCAAGGGATCCTCCGAATTCTATTTCATAACCTATTCTGTTTAAGGGTCAAATTGGTAAATTGACATTGGTCGGGATTCAATAATCCTTGTACCCCCGTCAGGGTGGACTACAAGGCTATTCTAGAGTGTCACTAGTCCCGTCAGGGTAAATATGATCCACTTTCGAATGATTAAGCTAAATTACCTCATTGGCCATAAAATTAACTACGCTCGTCAAAGTCAAATAGTTTATATTTTATATTCTGTAATTATTTCTGTACCTAAACCCCTCGTCAAGGTGATCCAATCGCCACTAATTGGAATAGCCTAGATACTAAACTCTATTATTAATTGATCAGGTTAATAATAGTAAATAAGCACAAATTAAAGAAAAATGTAAAAGACCCAATTCGATTTAATTAACAGAAACCCAAATTCAGGACATGAAATTCAATGGAATTGGGATTCACCCATAAAGCATTCTCAAGCACTAATAAATGTTTAGCTCATACTAATTAAACCAAAAACTAAATTAAAAGTAAAGGAATTCATATTGTCTTACAAATAAAAGATAAAAGAAACCTAATTTCCGGAATAGGAAAAACTGAGAACGGAGATATAGACCCTCTCCAGCTCTTGCAGCTTCTTCTTTCTTCCTTCTGTTGCTTCTCTCTGATGTTTTTAATTGTAAAGAATGAATTCTCTGAAAAATAGAAGTCAAGGCCTCCTTTTATATGAGGAAAAACGGATTAGGGCTTGGACCTAAGATTAAATCACTAATTAAAAGTCCAAGCCCATTTTCTAAGCCCAAACCCGTAACTGCTGATACACCTTCACTAAAACGGCTTATCCCGCTTCGTTACAACTCCGATTGACCTGAAATCACTTGCTAAAGTTCCGTAACTCGATAAGGAATGTTTTCTCTTCAAAGGTCAGCGGCTAAATCATCTCTTAAGTGCCTCGAAATCAGCAATCTTTGGCCTAGAAAACAGATTTGCAGCTCTAAAAACAAATTCTTTCGGGATTTATTTTCAAATCTTGACTTCGTATCATGATCTTTGACTCTTCTCTCGGATTCCATTCCTAGATAATATTCAAAACCTACAAACTTTTCACTAAAATACACAAGATTACGCGCAAAAGTTTAATAAATCAAAAATACTAGAAATAAAATAGGAATTCCGGATTATTGCATTTTTAACTCAAAAGTCTATCAAAATATTCAAATAAACATAAAAATTGATGTCTCCTAAGGGTCAAAAATAAGAACAATTAGGGAGACATCACATTTCCACTTGACATCTCGGAATTTTAACAATGAATTCAGCAATCATTTTAGGGAAAGCTTTAAAAACAGCGTCAGTATTCCAAGTACTACCATCTTCCGAAAGTAAATCTGAAACCCAGTTGATGGAGAAATCATTAGGCCTACTAAGAATCGTACCTTTACTCAACCATTTATGACTCAAAACATTAATATTTCTACCATTTCCTACTTGCCAGATAGCATGCTGCTTTAAAAATTGAAGACCTTTAAAAATGCTAGCCCAGCACCATAATCTTTTCTTAGGTAATTTCGCCTCCCACATACTACCATTAGGAAAATATATAGCTTTATGAACTCTAAACACAAACAAATCTTCATTCTTTAATAACCTCCAAGCTTGATTCGCAAGCATAGCGGTATTCATCTTATGAAACTCTCTAAACCCTAAACCACCTATCTTTTTCGCTCTAGCCATTTTTTTCCAAACTAACCCAATGTATTCTTTTTTATTACCAGAGTCCCACCAAAAATTAGCCACAATACTTGATAATTTCTTGCATAATATCTTCGGAAATTCAAAAATCGACATGGCATAATTAGGGATAGCCTGAAGCACCGCCTTTATTAGAATTTCTTTCCCCCCTTCCGAAAATAAAGATGCAACCCAACTAGCAGATTTGGCAAGAATCCTTTTTTTAATATAATTTAAATTTTCACTCCTTGCTCGCTTGGATGTAAGAGGAACTCCTAAATATTTACCAAGGTCATTTGTACTCTCAATTTGCAACTTATGAATAATTTCCGATTTTAATGAATCTGGGGTATTCTTACAAAACATAATGCTCGATTTTCAAAAATTGACACGTTGACCCGAAGCCATACAATAATCTTTAATTACACTCTTGAAGGAATCTACCTCGTGGTTGTTAATATTGATAGAATATAAAGCATCGTCCGCAAACAAGAGATGAGTTAGACGAGGACATTGCCTAGTTATTGAAATACCTTTAATAGTGCCATTTCGACAATAAACGTTGATAAGACTAATCAGACTTTCGGTAAGTAAAGAAAACAGCAAAAAAGATAACGGATCACCTTGTCTCAGGCCTTGTGTCGGTTTGAATTTCTCCATTCGTTGACCATTTACTTTAACTTGATACGATACTGATGATATACAATTATACACCCAACTTATCCATTTTTCGCAAAATCCTAAAGCACTAAGAGTTTTAAGAAGAAATTCCCAGTTTACTTGATCATACGCCTTCTCCATATTAAGTTTTACTGCCGCATAATACTTTTATGACTTACGTTTAATGTTATGAAAATAAGAAACCTCTTGAGCTATTATAATGTTATCTTGTATACTCCTTCCCTTTATAAAATCTGATTGAGTTGGCGACACAATTGAATTCATAAACGGTTGAAGTCTAAGGGCCAAAAATTTTGCAATAATTTTGTAGCAAAAGTTAGCGCACGAGATGGGCCTATAATCTTTAACGGATTCTTGAGAACTCCCCTTAGGAATTAAAGAGATAACCGAATCATTAATATTGCTAATATCCAAATTCGAGCTATAGAACTCATAGACAATATTATAAATATGCATCTTGATAATCTCCCAAAATTCATGATAGAATTTCCTTGGTAAACCATCCGGTCCAGGAGCCTTTGAACCAGGCATACTAAAAACCGCATTCTGAACTTCATCCATCGTTGGTAGCATAGTCAGTATTTCATTAGTTTCAAATGATATTTTAGATGGGATGAACTGCGTAATATCATTCGGATCAGCAACATCATTTGCTTTAAACAGATTAATATAGTATTCTTGGATTAAACTTTTAACTTCTAGGAACCAGATTTGAACTGGTGGAGGATTTTCAGTCCTCTGCTCTACCAGCTGAGCTATCCCGATGCCAGGAGCACTGGTGGAGGATTTTGAGTCCTCTGCTCTACCAGCTGAGCTATCCCGTGCCAGGAACCAGGTTTGAACTGGCTTTCTAAGTGAGATTGAGTTCCACGAATATGCAGGCACAAAACCTTTCTCTAGCCAAGAATCCCATTATTAATCGAATCGGCATTTCATTGGCAAATAAATAATCTTTGTGGTTTGTCAACCTAACTATTATCATTCTTTATTAACGCATCAATTTTATCAACTTTCCTTCTTTTCATAGTTTTTGCAAAGAAATATTTGCAATTTTTATCCCCTATTTCAATAAACGAGCTCTATCTTCCCAATAAATTTCCTCTATTCTCCACAACTCCTGATTTGATCTTTAATGAAGTTTTCTTTTAACTTATTCTCTTCTGTGATTGGTTCATTATTAATAGCGATAAGTTCTTGCTGTAATTCATTGATTTTCTTCCTATTATTAAAAAAAGTAATTTTACTCCATCCTTTAAGCGCTAAACATGTAGCATCTCTTTTATTACAAAACATCGAAACACTATCACATCTTCGCTTACATTCCCAGTTCTTCTTCACAATTTCTTTACATTGACTGTGCTCCAACCATCGAGATTCGAAAATAAAATATTTATCAACTTTTTTCATTCTCTCCTATCGAAAAAGAACAAGTGGACTATGATCCGAACCCAATGCCGGGGGAACTTTAATAAGAGCATTTTGAAAAGTAGCACACCAATCCATCGATGCTAACACCCTATCGAGCTTTTCTTTTACATTATTAAAATTATCTCGATTATTAGACCATGTGAATTAACAACCCTTACTTGGAAGATCCACTAAATGATTGTTATTAATAAATTCATTAAATTTAAGAACACAGTCTAAATTGGCCGACTTTCTTCCTTGTTTTTCAGAGAATTTAGCAACTTCATTGAAATCCCCCATTATGATAAAAGGCTTATCTAACTGACTTAATCTTTTAGATAAAGTATCCCACAATTTGTTCCTATCTTCAATATTATTAGGAGCATATACACAAATAAAAAACCAAGAACGATCATTTTTCTCATTAATTTCAGCAATCACATAGGAATGACAAGAATGCTTAACAGCTAACGAGACTGGGTCTTTCCATAAAAGTAATATCCCCCCAGACCTATAAGCTCTTCTTCTAGGGTCAATTACAAGCGAATTATTAAACTTTCTAAAATGAGAACACGACTTGAGATCCTTCTTACATAATTAGAGCTATCCATTAGACAAACTACATAAGCATTATTTTTACCAGTTAGAGCTTTAAACGATTCCCTTGTCAAGGGGGCCTTATCCCCTTGACAATTCCAGCAAATAAAGCTATCCATTTCTCCCGGACGCATTTACGGATCGGCCGCCATCCTCAGACATAAATGGTGCACTTTCCTTCAAGGGAAATCCCTGAGTAATCATGCCCTCCTCCGATTCACTACTGTTACTTAAACCACCCTCGAGATGTCCATCACAATCATCAGCATTACAAAAATAGAGTTTTTGATGGTCTTCAAATTCTTCCGCAAATGACCCCGATTACCAATACACATAAATACACTTCTAATCCACCACTTCTTTTAAAATATAAGCATTTAAGGTTTATAAGTAAGCTCATACAGTACACAATATTAATCATATAAAGAGCTGATATATATCATTTTTGCTGCATAATATACTTCATATCAGCATAGAAATAGTATTTCCATTATTAAAGTCTTTAATACAAAACCAGTTATCATCTACTTTAAAACTCTCAAAACTAGCACCAAACCTTTCAAATCTAGTAATATATGTCATCCATTTCACAGTAATCGTGACAAGGCCCCTGCTTAAGCCAAATTTTGGGAAGCAGAATTTACCTTTCCCGAGAGCTTTATAATAAACTATATCACTTCTTTCGCCAGATATCATAGAGAGATCACAAATATTAACCATGCAAAAAACATTATATAATAGACCCTCCAATCTCACATAAATCATGTGCTTGTTAATTAGTATAGCCAAAACCACCTTCTAAAAAATATACATATATCCTTTTAATAACATAAGATCAACACCATTTGGAAATATAACCATCACTATATCAGAAGGATTAATAATAAGGATACCATTATACATAATTGTAATAGGCTTACTAAAACCCCACTACATATTAAGACCAAAACCAAATCCAAGAGAATTATAGAGAAATAAGTGATCTTCAATCCAATTAGTGATCCACCCAGTCCCAATATCTTGTTGCATGTGTATGATTCCTCCACAATAAAGTTGTTTAATCACAACCATTTCATATTCTTCAGAATTATGACCATAAAAAAAGAAACATTGGAATAGAGGTCTGACCAGCTGCATGTGTAAAAACAAACTGAAGAATTAAAGAATTATCCCTCTGCTGAAGATCCCGCTAAATAAAGTCTTATATGTCATATAAGAGAGCTTAAAGACCATATATTCGTTATCCCCCAGAATCCAGAACTTGAGAAGATCAAATAGACGGTCTGCAATGAAGTCAAAATAAGTTAGATAAACCGTATAACTAGACTACTGAGACGAAATCAACACCGGATAGAAGTGGGGGATTATCTAAAAAGCCAAAGCCTCCCACGGCGATGAAGAAAAACCAGAGTACACCAGAATCACCAAGAAGACACCGTATAAGGCTACACAAAGCCAAAGAAGGAAAAAGGCCCAGAGGGACCAAGTCCAGGCCAGCCACCACTCAAGGAACCAGAACATGATAGCAAAGCCAGAAGTGATAGACAAAAAAAAAACAGCACCCAATAAACACAGCCAAGCTTCTATCCAATTAGTGATCCATCTAGTCCCAATATGTTATTGCATGTGTAAGATTCCACCATAGTAAGGTTGATTTAGCAAACCCATTTCATATTCAGCAATTAACCTCTACTTTATTGGTCCTGGATCAAAATAGAACCAACTAAAAACACCAACTTGATCCAAAGAGAAGAGAAAACCATGTTACTAAATTATCTGATCAATTAGAGAAATTGAAACTAAGAAGATGAACTATAAGATTTTGCAGAAATTTTATTTTTCTTAGGCCATCGATCTTTTTTAGAGAGATATATTAAAAGTAAAATAAGAATTTAGACTCAATGGTATATCAATGAGGGTTTGGTTTTTTATAAAAGAAAATTGGTTGATTATTCGTGAGAATTTTGTTTTTAACCATAATCCGATAGATAGTTCAAATCTGAATAATTATATAAATAATTAAAACAAATAATATATATAATTATATTTACGTGTATGGTTACTGGTGTCGCCTAGGGTGTGATAAAAATAAGATAAATAATAAGTCAGAAAACAACGCACTCTCACCCTAGACAGGCACAGTACTGCAAGTATTACAGGACGAATGCAAGTTTTAATGATAAGTTGAGTTCGTTCTCAGGGACTTAGTGTGTTAATCGAATGGGTAGCAATAACGAGTACAAGTAATTAATTAAAAGACAGAAAATAAAAGGAATAAATTTGAGATAATTAAATTAAACTAAGGAAAATAAAAGACAGTAAATTAAATACGAAGAATATGAGATGAGAAGTATAGCTTAGGTTTTGCTAGTATGCACTAATCCTTCTAATTATTTCTATCAAATCTAGTTAATAAGGGAGATAATTAGCTCTTAGATACTTAGTCAGGATTCTAAATTCCCATACCTTAGACCTTGAGAGCGACTAAGGGGGCTACGGACACACCACGATGCTGGTTCAAATAGGGTTATCCTGCGCCACTAGGGCCCTAAGCAATCAATTTCCATACATGGTAATAGTGATTAAATTATACCCTAATGACTATCTAGTTAGAATTAGTGTTGTCGGGACCAATATCGACACTAGACGTTATGTGGTGTTTCAATAATTAGACACCCAGCTAAGGCGATCATCTAACTAGTATTAAGGTAATCCTATACTCGTGCACTAGCAAAGAAAACAGTCATTAAATCAAAACACATAAGCAAATATAAAGGTAAGTAGTTAATATCAGATTAAAACATGTAATTCCCAAAGAAACCTAGATAGAAAGAAATTAGAATTCATAGTTTATACATGATGCAAAACCCAAGCTATGGGAAGTTTAGTTCATACCTGAAGGAAATAAACTAAAGAAAATAATAAAAGACATCATCTTGCTCTCTACAATAACTTTGAAGAATAAAACCTTAAGAACTAATTACTATGAGGCAAGGATGATTTACAAGTGATATAAGGGTGTATTTATAGGTGTTTAGAAGACCTAATTCATTTTCTTGAAGGAGAAGGTAAGTAGTGGACTCCAAGCCCAATTCAAATTCGTAACCCTAAAATATGAAATGAGGCCCGTTTTTGTTTTGGTCCTACCAGCTTCAATACTCACCCGTTTGACGCGTATGAGTAGTCGAAATTCATCATCTCGGAAAGATCTTCAACTTTTCTCTTGATCGTTTCTCCAGATTCCACACCGATCTTGAGATATAAGCTGATTTGTGGTCGTAGGTGTAGAAATTCAGGATTAAGGCAGCTTTTCCTTTTCCATGTTTTTAGCTTTTGTTTCCTTATCTCCAATTACCATGCTTATCTCTTTCCATATCTTGTTGTCTTTGACTTGGACTCTAATTAATCTCCATAATTATCTTTAAAAATTCACACTAAATAAATAATTAAACCCAATATGCTCTAAAAATATTATTTTACTAAATCAAGACTCAAAACAGGAAAGTGCACTATTTCTCAAGAAAAACGATTAGAAAGACTTCTAAATCACTAAAAATGATGTCTCATCCTAACATAAATCTATCACAAATGAGGAGACATCAGTTAATCTTAGATATTAAACCTTAATTTTATTCTTCTTATCAATTAAAGTGTCTCTAACACACATTACAAAAAATCTCATAGATTTTTTTTCCTTTTTCCATTTTGATTTAATATTTACATATAACAAATATATTTATAATTATTGGAAAAATTAAGTCTGTATTTTTTTATGTTTCTAGGTTTAATAAAAGTAATTTTTTTTATTTCTTAAATATTTTGTTGGTTTGTTTTGTTTTAAAATAATTAAACTATTGCAAATATGTCTTGTTTAATTATAAGATGGATGTTTCTAAGTTTATTGATGATAATTTGGATGAATTAACTAAGATATGTCTTATGTTAAAGAGTAGACCTGTGGCCTTAGATGATACTAGTAAATGCATGATCCTTTTAAACTCTATACCTGATCCATATCAAGTAGTTAAAGATATGTTCCAATAGACGTATACAGTCCTTATTTGTGGTCAAGCTGTGACTGCTTTAGAAACTAGAGAAAAAAACTAAAGTCTTTGAAAAGAACTGATGCTAATATATTTGTAAAACCAAAAACATATGTTGCCTTGACTAATGACCATGCTAAGGCTAAAAAGAATTAAAAAAACACTAAGAATAAAGAAACAAGAAAATGTTTTCACTGTGGTAAAGCTGGTCATTTGAGAAAGAATTGTTTTAAACTTCAAAACAAAATTAATGTTGTTAACAATGAGTCTAATATAGCTTGTATGCCTAAAAATAGTGATGATGTATGCGAGGTACTGAATGTCACTAATATGTCTAGCCATGCTAATTGAATATTTTAATCAGGTTGTACTTTTCACATGTGTCACATAGTTGAACTATTTCATGATATTGCTGATACTAATAATGAAACTGTATACATGGGTAATGATCAAACATGTGAGGCTAAAGACACTATTAAAGTGGGATTGAGAATGAATAACGGGAAAAAAGTTATGATAACAAAGGTTAGATATATTCATGATCTTAAAAGAAACTAGATTTCTTTAAGAGCCTTAGATGATCTTGGTTGTGTGTCTAACGTGACTACTGGATGTATGCATATGTATATGGATTTTTCTCTTAAGTAGTACCAAGCATGTTGGGTTGTATGTGTTAGATGGTTGTCACTATCTACATATGTGATGAATATTACTAACAATTCCCCATAGGCTAATATTAAAAATTGGCATCTTAGGCTTGGGCATATGAGCCTTCAAGGGATCACTTTTATAAGAAAACATGGAATGTTGGGTAAATAAGCTATATAAAATTTCACATTTACTGAAACTTGTGTACTTGGTAAAAATCATAGATTGAAATTTATGTCTGGGACTCATAAGTCCAAGGCATGTCTTGAACATGTTCATGTTGATCTGTGGAGGCTTGAAAGGTATGATGCTCATGGTAACTTTAAATGTTCCTTATCTTTATCAGATGATTTTAGTAGAAAAGTAAAGACTTTTTTGCTTAAGTTTAAAGAGGGATTTTTTTCTAAAATAATAGAATGGAAATCATTAGAAGAGAAACAAACTGGGTTGACATGAAAATTTCTTAAGGTTGATAATGGATTAGAATTCTATAATGTTGAATTTGATACTTATTGTACAGAAAATGGTATTATAATACATAGAACAGTTAGGCATACCCCCCCCCCCTCCCCCACCAAAATGGTATTGCTGAAAGAATGAATAGAAATTTGCTTGAGAAGGTTTTACTTATGGGTTACCTAAGGCCTTTTAGGGTGAGGCATTATACACTGCGACTTACTTAATAAATAGGATTTCTGATAGATCTATTGAGTATAAATTCCCTATAAAAATATGGAAAGGATAAAAGCCTGACCTGTCCTATCAAAGAGTGTTTGAGTGTGCAACTTATGCTTGTTCTAAGGATAGAAATCAGACCATGCATCCCTAAAATGTATTATAGTTGGCTATCAACAACAACATGGGGTTAAGGGTTATATATTATGGGAAAAAGATGATAGAGTCAAAAAAATTATTGTAAGTAGACATGTTATTTTTAATGAACTAATATTTTCTTACAAGATAGTACAATCAGCTGCTAAGCAAACTATGGGATTAGATTTTGAGATAGAACCTCAAGCTATGAACTCAGACGTTGTTGGAGGCTATGAATCTAATCATGACAATGCTCAAGACAATGATGAAGGTGAACTACCTGAACTTGAAGATAATGATGGATTTGATCAGCACGAGTCATCACTAGGGAATCTCCAAGACTATCAGCTTGCCAGAGATAGCAAAGGAGGGAAATCAAAGCTCCCTCAAGGTATTTATATGTTGACTTAGTATATACAACTCTAAATGCTGCAGTTGGGGATATAAGTATTCTAGGAAAACCACTACTACTATTCTTTTACTCTAGGTAATAATTGTATTTCCAAGAAATCTTAGTTACATTCTTTAGTTGCCTTATCAACAACTAAAAATTGAGTATGTTGCAATTACTAATTTAACAAAAGAAGTTATTTTACAAAATTTACATGATGAGGCTAAAACTGTTAAAGAAAAAGCTTGCTTATATTTTGATAGTCAAAGTGCAATTCAGTTAAGTAATTATCCTATGTATCATGAGGAGACTAAGCATATTGATGTCAAGTTTATTTATATTAAAGATGTTCTTGCTAGAGGTGAAGTAAAGTTGCTGAAAATTGTAATAGTTAGAATCTTGTAGATTTTGGTACTAAAATTATTACTAATGTCAAATTTAAGCATTACTTGAACTTGTTGTTTCTTACAAGATAATTTGGGTTGAGAAGATGATGAGCTAGAGTTCACAATGAGCTGATGAAGATGAAGGTTATATGGAACTAACACTTAAACATGGATATTGTTGGATATATATATATACATCTTTGGTGAAGTTTATATACCAATTATTTGACATGGTATTGGACTCCGTTTTGAAACTACGTCGTTTTGCTTATGCAGTGGAACACGTGGTTTCTTTTGGTCTCTTGATCCCACACTTGATCAACGACTCTATGTCTCATATAAATAGTTTCTTTTGTTCTTCACTATTATAAACCCATATTCTCACCGATACTCTCTCTCGAAATCCTACCTTATTGAAACCTCTGTATTTACACTCTAGATTGTTAGATTTAATGAAATAATGAGCAAATCCATTGTGATAGTAAGAACCCCTTTGATTCGTTACTTATGGCTTTCAACATCATTGATTGGTTAGATAAGATTTGTGGTTAGTTTTGTGAAATCTTTAAGTTGAGTGGATTGTGTGGTTCGAACGATATATTGTAATCTTTAATTTGAAATTTTTAATGAACGAGCTACTTACATCAGAACTCAACGTGGATATAAGTAATTTTTTGTTGAATTACAATAAGTCCTTGTATTCTTTACTTTTCCGCAACCTTACATATATATGTTAAATTTTCTTGTATAATCTAATTTCTCCGTTTTTAAATTTGTGTAAAGAAATTTACAACACAATATTTAATAAGAGTACCTAAGTATATTTTAGACATAAATTTAATCACTTAAACGTGTGATAAAATTAATATAATTTAATTTTCCATTGTATTAAAGACCTTTTTGGCAGTAATTGGATAAAACAATCCAACAGTCAAAATATTAGAACGCAACAAACGCAAAATCTCATCTGGACACCTAACGAACTAAGAGGAACAAAAAATATCATAAATGTGACACATCATTCATATCCAGATCAGAACTGAGTGGTATAAAGATTGTTCATCTGGGCACTAGTACGGGTAGAAAAAAGACTACATCAAAAACACTACAGGTCAACTCAGCAGCCAAAGGGGAAGTTTCAGTTGTACTGGAAGCATCTATATCGACTCACAAATATTATTACGACAAAACAGTCATCTGCTCAGACAACATTAATATCATTCAAGGTATTAAGTCGGCATCAGCTGCGTAGTGGCGAGTCAAACCGTTCGCGAGGCAGATTGCAGAGATCGTGAGAGCGCATGGCAATATGCACTTTAAGTATATTCGCTTCAATAGTTTAGCTGACGGGATCGCACGCAAAACTAGGCATAGAATGGAATTTCAAAAAGGGTTGCCTTTCCTAGGAGCTTAATTTTCTAGACTTGGAATCTGCTACTCCCTCCGTCCATTTTTATTTGTCACCTTTTTGATGCACAAAGATTAAAAAAAGCATTTAATACTCTTCCTCTTTACACAATTGCCCTTAATTAATGTACATGAGGTTATTTAATGCAATACTCTTTATACTATTTAATTAAGGGTAAAACTGGAAAAAGTGTAGAAAAAGTGTCTTGATATTTGAAAAGGGACAAATAATATTGGACACCTCCTTTTAAAAAGTTGGACAAATAAAAATGGACGAAAAGAATAACTAGTTTCTCACTTTCTCTTTTTTTACATCACCCAAAGAAAAATGGCTCATTTTCTTGTTTTTCTCTTTTTCATCAAGACAACTACATTGTCTATGGGATGGTCGACCAAGCTCACGGAACACTAGACGGCAGATAAAAACTGACGAGTATCATTTTTAGATTACTCACTTTTTACTAAACTCGAAATCGAAATCGAAAGGTCGATCTCCAGATATTCACTTTTTGGTTGTCCAAAAAAATAAAGCCTTTATCGTCTTTTATCTTATTCCTATTCCTAGTCTTGAGAAAAATAAGTCTAACTTGGGCTGTTGCTTCTCGTGGTCCAGTTCTCTTTTCAATTAATAAGTATAAAGATGGGGGAACTTACTTTATAAGGCCCATAACCATTTCAACTTCTTTTTTAAATCCCACCCCAATCCCCTAGTAACTAGTCCAACTAATAAGGGTTAATGTACAACTATACCCCCACCCTCTATGCATACAGTGGAAACCCAAAATCCCACCCCCCAAACCCATTATACAACCGGATCCCCCACCCCTCTCTCTCATTCCCTCAACTCTCTCCCTCTCTCTCCCCTCTATTCTCTCTCTAACCTATCCCAACCACCGCCCCCCCACCACAAACATCACCATGGCCACCACCTGCATCACCCCACCACCACTGCTGGAGCAGAACCCTCCCCCCCCCCCCCCCCACTGCAGACCCCCTCCCTCTCCTCCTTCATCTCTGCAAATCCACCAACCACCCCTGCGTGAAGAAGGCCACCGTCCACCCCCACCACTACCCCTCGGTCTGAGCTTCATCACAGAGCTCCCCACCGCGACGTGAAGGATGCACACAGTCAGATCTGCTCAGCTCGATGCCCTCCATTGTCGCCGCCGCGCTGGAGCACCAACCACCATCGAGAACCCACCTGCACGAATCTCCAGCGACGCCTCTGGTTCGAATCTCACAACCATCAACACCTTCGTGAAGAACAACACCTCCGCCAGCAGACACCAACGCCGCCGCCGTGGATCTGCTCGAAATCATCAGCAACACCATCTTCCCGTCAGACTCCAGCGCTTCATCACCGCCACCACGCCTTCCACAGTCGATGGGGCCAGTTCCGGTGTTGCCTTGTCGTCGGTGCATCAGATCGATTTTTTTTTTAATGTAATGGGTAATGGGGCTGGACCCAGATTGATATCTGTGGGTGATGGGCCAGCCCCCGACTACGTTTTTTTGGTTGTAATTCCTTATGGGTCCAGACCCAGTTAGTAATTCCTTATGGGTCCAGACCCAGTTAGTTGGCATGTAATGGGCCAGCCCATGATAACAGTATTTGTTTTTTTGTTTTTTTTATTTACTGTAATTCTTATTGGGTCCAGCCCCATGTAGTTGGGTTGTAGGTAATGGGGCTGGCCCAATAATGTTTATGTAGTTCTTTGTTAGTGTATTTTATATAATAAAATTTGAGTATTTATGTTTGTGTTGTTTTGAACTAACATGGATAATACAGCCCACTAGATTTAAAAATTGTTCTTTTTTATTCTTAGTGGGTACAGACCCGTTTGAGTTTTGTACTGTATGGGGCCAGCCCATATTAGGAGAACTAGATAATAAAAACCTATTGTAAAAAAGAGATGAAAAAAAAGAAATGTATTGAGTCCGTACACAATAAGAACAAAAATTGGGCCTCATATTGTATTATCTTCTTTTTGGGTATAAACCGACTACCAAGTACCAAGAAGCTATCCCGACAGACAAATCTAATAAAATTACAACCAGGATATTTAATTTGTCGAGGACTGTTAAATTAATTCTTGGATTGAAACTATTGAATTTGGTCTGTTACATGTCTTTAAATACTAGAAGAACAAAGGTACATTATTATTGTACGGTCGGTGTACATAATATCGCCTAGATTATTATCAAGTTGTCTAAAGGCATGAACCTAATCTACACTAAATGACAAAACCCCATAATAACAATCTAAAACATTTCGATTTTACACTCAATTCATTGAATCCAGATCATAAGTTCTTGAAGGTTTATTAGCCAAATCTACTCCTATTCGTGTCCCCTCCCTTTCTTTTCCTCTCCATTTTATGTATTAAATCTTTGTGTGAATTTAAAGTATCGGAATCATTTATTATATTTTTCTCACATTATAAGAGCATTGATCTTTTTTTTCTCCAAACGCTTGTACTTCCTTTTTTACATGAAAGAGTTATTTTTAGACTTGATGTCATTAACACAGTTCAAACATGTACCGCCTAAAAGGATAATTAAGGTTTTTGCCAATTGAGCTAACCCCAACTGATTATATTAAGAGCCACTTTAGACTCAGAGTCATCGACTCGGTTCGAACCTGCACCACTAAATTTGATGACCAAGGCCCTGTCCAGTAAACATATTGATCAGTATATTTATTGTAGGTTTTTATAAAGTCAAATTCAAAAGCTTAATTTAAATTTTTATTGTTAAATTATAATTTAAAAAAATATCATAAACATTAATATAATAATCATAAATTTAAATTTTTATATTAAATTATTTAGATATATAATATGTTAATTAGTCATTGTATATATGGTGATTGACTCTACCAGGGGCGGAGCTAGGATTAATCATTTGGGGGGGGGGGGGGGGGTGAGGGGGGGTAACGTCCCCGATTTTTTTTTTCGAGTTATGTGCAATATAAGTCCTTATATTATGTAAAACAGTAAAATAAGTCCTTATATTTTACAAAATTTCACTATAAATCCTATATTAGGTAGAGACTGCATTATAAGTCTTATATTAAAGAAACATTGCACTATAAATCTTAATATTAATTTTTTTTTTTTAAATTAATTAGTCTATAAATAATATAATTATAAGGTAATAAAGTTTAAAAATTAGGAGGGGGGGACAAAATAAGATTTTAAAAAGTTTTGTTGTGATAAATAACTATAATTTTTTTAATAAGTAGTCATTTTTATTCTTGAAAAGTCAGGGGGGCCATGGACCCCCTTAGGGTATGCATAGCTCCGCCCCTTACTCATACAGTCCACACACTATTGTCAGTTGCCCATTAAGTCCAACCCAACCTAAATGTCTGAATCGCCCTTCTACACCAATTAATGACGGTTGGGTTATCAAAACAAATTCTCCTAATTTCATGCAAACATTCAAACAAATCAAGTAAAATAAACAATGAATCATCAAAACATAAATTAGAAAATCAATCAGCAATCCATCGCCTTCAGTCCTTCCTTTCTCCAAACGAAACAAACCCTACTCAAGAAGCAACCCATCTCTACAAGCGGTAATGGAGAAAACGTAAAAGCAACTGCAACCCAGTGATATCAACAAAAATATTGATTCGGTGAAGAAAATGAAGATGAAGCAACCCATCGATAATGTCGGTCGGGTTACGGTTCAGTCAAAGAAAAAAATAAGAATATCCAGCAACTCAGTGATGATGATTTCGAAGGTACGGTTCCGGTGAATACGAATAAGAAGAAAACCATTGATATTGATGGGCAAAGGACGGTTGCAGTGAAGCCAACGAAGAAGAATAAAGCCATTAATGACGACAGGAAATGTACTATTCCGGCAAAGAAAAATAAGAAGAAGCTGAATCCCATCGATAATGATTTTGAAGGTACAACTCAAGCTGATAAAAAGAAAGAGCAAAACGATGATGATGTCGTTGAGGGTAAAGTTCGATGTGTTATGTGGGTAAAATTAATGGGTTATTTGAGTAATTTGATGAGTTACATTACAACACCAATATTAAGAGGCAATGGTGTGTGAGTGTAAAATAAGTGGGTTGAGTAATGTATTTGATGGGTTGTAGTGTATAATCAGATTGAAAACAAAATGTGGATTAACAAACATAAAATATTACCTGAAGCTTAGTAAGAATTGCTGAGAGTATTGCGAAATGATGATGTGAATATCTTTGAGTATGTATGAGTGTAACAAAATTTCTATGATGCTATGATTAAGGGATTTATTAGATACGCTACATATACGAAATAAGTTACAAAGCGATAAATATGGTAAAAATCAGATAAGATTATCAACGCGGGAGGCATGGATGGAAGAGATATTATAAAGTTGGACCTTTTAAAGAAGAAATATCACGTCGGACTCTATAGGGATGTGTTATTGGGTTTGTGGACCTTCAAACTAATATCTCTTGTATATAATTAAATTAAGGGTTAATATTAACAAATTACTTTTTTAAAAAGGTTATAATTTTGTTTAGAATAGTTTATCATGAATTTCAAGTATGTAAATATATTGTTAGATTTGACAAAAAAATATGAAAATAAAATTTCTATATTCAAACTTAAAGTTTTTAAATTGTTATTAGTGTTGATTTTATTTTGTGTTGGTTGGATCTTCAAAAGCAACTTTTGAAAACCTCATTAGTTATATCATTATTATTCGAATAGAATCCATAGGTTAAGAACATTAAGAGATTTTTATTCAGGGTACTAATAAATTTATTTAATTTTTTTACATAATATTTAATTATTTAAAATTATCTTCAATAAATTAATTTATTAAAAATCTTTTCACTAAATTAAATAATTAATAATTATGAAAAGCAATCCATCTTTCAATACCTATATAAATATATTATTTTATTTTCATATACCATATTTTATTTTTATATTAACAAAATAACAAACCGACACCACCTCCGATCATTATCGCCGCCTCCACTACCATCATTCAAATTTTTACATTTTTTTAAAAATCTAATCTTGACCCCCACCACCGAACACCGCTGCAGCCATCTGAAGAAGAAAGATATTGTATCTTGATTTGTTATTTTATTAGACATCTGGGAGGATTCCACCAAGTTTCAACTGGAAACATGGCTTGATAACACCGTTCTTACACCTACGCCCTCATCTGAGAAGCCGAAGAGAAAACTCAAGCTAGCGGAATTTTGCACCAAAATTGGGGTGAAGAAGTTGGGATATTGGAGGGATGAGCGCTTCCGTCCACGTAATGTAAGGTAGAATGTTTGCGACTTAGTTCAGTAAATATTATTTTATGAATTATTTCAAAATTGGATCAATAAATATATTTTCTGAGTTACAGTTTTTTTATTTATTTACATGTAACAGGTTGACTTGAGAGTGAGGTTCAATTCGCCGGAAGAGATTGCAGGTGATGTGTCAGGATCTTCAGCCACACCGGTCGTGTTATTGACACATGAAGATCATATTCGGTTAGTGATCAAGGTGGACCAAGACAATATGGGTCCCACACGAAAAGGTTGAAAGCCAGGAGTTGGACCAGTGGTTTTTACCTATAATCAGCGCCAGATTCAGACCTATGATCCAAATATGTGCTTGGCTCCTAAATGGATGGTCGATAGCTTTTCGTAGATAGTCGAAGTCGTGAATGAATGTACCTGCATTACAGCTTGAGCCGGAGCACATGTCTAGGTTTCAACTGGCTTTACAGCAACCACCCCGATTAATCTGGTCTATTACCTCTAGAAATATATGCAATTAGTTGAGAAACATAAACAACTTATGTTGGTGCAGGTTAAGACACCATTGAATATCATCACAACTGGTTCAAAACAGCCGACACATTAACCGAGTAATCCACACACTGGAGGAACGTCTACGAGCCATTCACGACTATGAGATAAGGGTGAGGTTGATCATGATACGCAAGTCTGCCGATAAACCTCCCTCCCTTGACTTTATTATATTCAGACTTTTAATTTATTTGTATATTATTTTGGGTTGTAATTTATTCTTATGTGAGTATTTATTTCTAATGTTTTTCAGTTTGTAATTTATTTTAATCAAATTTTTATTGCAATCGATTTGTAAATTAATTATTATTTTATATTTTAGTCCTTTACCGACCACACACCAGTCGACAACGGTTATGGACATCTCGCGATTACGATACCCTTTACTGTCCAGTTAAGTGATCATTGAAAGTAAATGGTCAACTGTGCTTATCACTAGTCACTAAAAGATGTCTCTGATAATGAAACACTAACGCCCAATTTTTGAGACCGTAATTGGTCGTTAAAAGATCTAGCGACTGTTTTAAATATCTTTAACGACCACATATGCGATTGTTAAAGTTGGTACGCACAATAGTGTCTAGTTAGCAAAGTTGCACAAACATTTGCTCCATAGTAAATATTGAAACATTTAATACCTTTTTACATAATAGTCTATTTTATCGAATCCCAAACTTCACGCTCTTTCTTTCTGTACGTAGCTAATAAACTTTGTTATTTTACAATAAATATTAAAGTAATGATATAACCATCTAAAATCATACCATCCAGGACCCACTTATAACGTAATGTGAATTGGTTGGCAGTAAATCGTTAATCAGATCAAGAAAATAAATAGATTAACGATTTATATCCAACCATTTACTCCATGTCATGGATGGTATACTTAGGTGATATATATCATTACTCTAAATATTAATCTCCTAAAGAATTAGAATTCCATGCTAACCCTCAACAACACACTTAACGAAAAAATTATCATTAACAACAATAGCTCTTGTATCATTCCTAACCAAAAGTATTATTTTACTATTGACGACAAAGTTACACCAGCCGGGGACAAATCTATTCATAAGAAGAAAATCGCAATAAAGAAATACATTATATATATAAATATATAAACATTACAACTGGTGCGCATTTACACGCTCATTGTAGTTAGGAGCTAAAACCCCTACCAACTTCACATCACGAAATTTCCAAGAACTACTCCTTACCTTATTACTCGTATAATTTAATTAATACCCTTTCTCGTAAAAAAGCCTTAGCCAAAGTTCATGCACCCTAATACTAAACGTCTTATCCTACAAATTTTGACACCTATATATACATACACACACTTCGTATATAGCTCACAATCCCACAAGAACTAACACTCTCAATCTCAATCACAATTTCGATCTTATTTAAAATGGAAGCTTTTTATAGATGTTCTTCAACTACTTCTTCATCGTCTGGTTCACTTTCTTCTGATTCTTGTACATTTTCTGGAAAGGGTTTGAGAGATAGTAACAAGTTAGAGAAAATTAAAGGTCCATGGAGTGGTGAAGAGGATAAGATTTTAACAAAACTTGTAGAGAAACATGGTGCTAGAACTTGGTCTTTGATCAGTAAACATATCAAGGGCCGTTCAGGTAAATCTTGTAGGCTTAGATGGTGTAACCAACTTAGCCCAAATATTGAGCATCGTCCATTTTCTAAAGATGAGGATGAGACTATCTTGGCTGCTCATGCAAAATATGGGAATAGATGGGCCACTATTGCGAGATTACTCATTGGTAGGACAGATAATGCAGTAAAAAATCATTGGAATTCCACCTTAAAAAGAAGGTACCAACAACGACAAAAACAACAACAATATTCACAACATCAAGTTATTCCGGATTTAAATGATGCATCGGGATTTGTGCCATGTATTAATGTTGATAATACACCTGATAATGGTGCGTTTATGTTACACAATTATGATGAAGTTGACCCGATGACGATTCTTACCTTAGCGCCACCAGGTATGGGTGGTCATGAGTCGTCAGAGAGGCGGAACGAGAGTTTGCCGGCCGGGTTTTGGGATGCAATGAGGAATGAGATTGCTAAGGAAGTGCGGGAGTGTGTTACATCTTCGTTTCCGGAGATGGCATCTTACGGGTTTCATTAAGGTCATGATTAATGCTTGATGTTCTTGGCTAATTAATGGATTAAATAATTTGTTGTTTATATTTTTCACATTCTTTTTAGGTACTATTAATCATGAAAAGCTTAAAATAAGCTTGAAGTCTTTCAATTGTGTTACAAGTAAATAATTGAACACTTGTGGCTCTTGATTATGGAAAATTGAATTTTAATGTTTTCTTTCATTTATTCATTTCTAGTTCTACTATGGTTCGTGACCGATTATCAATAATAATGTCAACATTTTTTATTTCTCTTTTCGATAAAAAATTCATTTAAAGATAAAGATAAAATGTTACAAATAACAAATATAAACGACTGACTGACCGGAGGAAGTAAGACTAGTTCACAACAACAAAAGGGGAGTGTGGATTTTCGGGGTACTGGACTTTAAAATGAAATAATTCAAGAAGCTAGACAATTGCACTTAGAGGATAGATCGACACAACAGACTAGTATCGGAGAGATAGCGACTTAACAAGTAGGGAAAGTACACCTGATGCAGGGTGCGGTTAATGAGCATATTCCAGATAATAGAGCGACTGACTTTGGATTGATTGATAAGGATGAAATTCCAACGAATCTTATATCCAAGCAGCCAGTGGGTCAGAACAGATTTAGTTTTCATTCTTCAAGCAGTGAAAGGGTACGAGAGCTTCGCACAAAGGCTAGGAATGAAGTTGACAACAAGAATGAAAATCTCAAAAGGCGAGCTCCCTATATGCCATGGTTTGGAGAAAGTTCAAAACAATAGAAAATAGATAACACACCGTCTATGGTTATGGGGGTAAGGGTGGATGAACAGAATATAGAAACGGGAAAGGTTACTGATCAGCAGGTTAAAGAGGAAGATAGTAGTGGAGGTTGGTTCGACCTATCAGATAAAAGTATTTCTGATCTAGATGAAAATGATGTTTATATTGATGAAGAGGGCTCGCAATACGAACCAGAAGAGGAAGTGCTAGAGAATATATATAGTGGTAAAGTTGAGGATTATGGTAAGTATTTAGTGGAATCAGATTCAGATTCAGGTGAACAGGACGTTCAGATAAAATTTAAGCAGAGTGCGAAGGGTAAGAAGGTTAGTGGGATCGAAATAGGGAAGAAGGGTAGCGGTCACCCCAGCAGAGTGACCGCGAATAGGAAATGACGACTTGCGTTTGGAATTGTCAGGGGATACAGTCTCCTCTGACAATTTCTAGTATTAGGTTCGTACTTAGTAGGTTTAAACCGGGGGTTGCGTGTTTTTTTGAAACAATGTTACGCGCGGTAGATGCCCCTGAGGTCTTAAAAAACTTTAGATATGCTAGTAGCTATGTTAGGGATCTGGTAGGCACGGCTTTTCACTCCGGAGACATTTTGGTTCTTTGGCAAGCGGATGTTAAGCTCTATATAATCATGTCTACCCACTATTTTGTAATCTTGTATATATATGATGCATATTTTCCCTATTATATGATTTGTGTTCATGCGCCTAAAAATTTAGAAACTAGGTTAAAAATTTGGGAAGAGATATCTCTTTGGAATAGTAATAATAATAAACCTTGGTAACTAATCGGAGACTTTAATAAAAATTTAAGAACTTGTGAAAAACTAAGTGCTACCCCTCCCGATAATAGACGTATAATGGAATTTAATAACTTCATCTTGAACAAAAATTTAAGTGAAATTCAATCACATGGTAGCTATTATACTTGGACTAATCGTTGAACTGATAAACCTGTCAAGTTAAAGCTTGATCGGGCCTTTGCTTCTTGTGATTGGTGTAATAGGTAATCTAACGCTCAAGTATATGTTCCACTGGCTATAGGCTCGGATCATTGCCCACTTATATCTCAACAAGATCGATCACGAACTACATGACACAAATGATTCAAATTTGAGACAGTGTGGATAGAACACGAGGAATGTGAAGAGATGGTCAAAGCAGCTTGGGGAAATCCTGGCAAGGAAGTGTCACTACCAGTGTTTATGGGAAAACGAGACAATACTATTACGGCTCTTAAAGGGTGGAGTCAACGTACTTTTAAAAACAATGCTAATAAGATTAAGGAACTGACACAACAACTATTGGATCTAGACAAACAAGAGGTGACGACTGATATACTATGCGAACAAGCACGTATTAAAGAGGAGATTAAACTAGCATACATAGCAGAAGAGAAATATTGGTATGATAGAGCACGATAGAACTGGATTAAATATGGAGATAAAAATACAAAATATTTTTATTTAGCTACCATCAAACGAAGACACGTGAATCGTATTCAACGTATTTAGAATGCAGCTGGAATATGGCAGGAAAAAGTATTGGAGGTAAGAAATAGTTTCCAGAACTATTATATAGATCTGTTCAGAGAAAAAACTCATGAAGACATGGAAGAGGCCACAATGGCAATAAGACAGAAGGTGACTGAGGAAATGGTGGGGTCTAGGGTGTGATAAAATAAGATATAAAATAAGTGCAAAAACACCCTAGAACTACACGGTTCTGCAAGTATACAGATCGTATGCAAGTTTTAGATAAAGATTCGTTCCGCAGAGACTACAGAGGTTAGGAGAATCTTATGCAAATAGCAAGTGCAAATAAATAAAGATAGAACAACTAAACGCAAATAAAAGTGAAGACAAATAGATTTTTGTTTGATTTTCTAATAAACTAAATTAAACTAAGAAATTAAAGACAGAAAATTAAATATGAAAGAGAAGTAATATGTGAATATAGCTTAAGTTATTAGCATGTAATCCCCACTAGTTTTGCCGTTCTAAACATGTAAGGGTGAATTATGTAATATTTCCCTAATCGGTCCCAATATGCTATCGGTAGTTTAAAATAGGATTTACCTGTGTCAATAAGGCTTCCTAAGCAAACTTTTCCTGTAATTGGTAAAGAGTCACAAGACTCAACCATAGTGATTATCTAGCTAGGTTGGGTTGTCAGATCAAACCTAAAACTAAACGTTATGTGCTAAACATGTAATTAAACACCGTTGTCAATGGTATCCTAATTACTAGATGGTAATTCTAATGGCGGCCGTCCACAAGAACACAGAATATAAATTCAAACACATAAACAGAGAATAAAAACTATAATTCTATTTAAAACATTAAATTCCCAAATTAGATAGATGTCAATCAAAACTAGGGTTCATACATATATGCTAAAACTTAAGCTAAAGAAATTTAGTTCATGAAAGAAAAGAAAGAAATTACAAAACTAAAGGTAGAAGAAGACATTGTTGATGACAGCTCCTTCCAGACTTCTCTCTTGTGTTCTAAGCTTCCTCTTGGTTTAAGGTTTCACCAAGGATGATTTAAGAGTGTTAAGAGGCTGTATTTATAGGTTAGAGGTTGACCTAATTCGTTTCTTTAGAGATAAGTTAAGTAATGGACTCCTAGCCCAACTCAAATTCGTATGGAAATAAAGATAAACACTGCTGCGTTGTTTTGGTCATAACTTCTTTATTATTGGTCCGATTTTGCTCCACAAGATACCAAAAGAATCGCAACAGAATTATCTAGACCCTTTAGGAGTAATTTACCAAATTCGGCCTCTTTATTAGGTAAAAACGCCTATCTTTGCAGAATCCCAGATTTAGGCAGCTTTTCCTTTTCCATCTTTTTAGCAATTATTTCCTTATCTCCAATTTCCATGCATATCTCCTTCCATAAGTTGTTGTCTTTGACTTGGACTCTAATTAATCTCCATAATTATCTTTAAAGCTTCACACTAAATAAACAATTAAACCCAATATGCTCTAAAAATAATAATTCTACAAATCAAGACCCAAAATAGGAAAGTGTACTAAATTAAGCTAAAATCAACCTATAAACTAATAAATAAGCCTAAAATGATGTCTCAAGAGTATATTTTACTATCACAAATGAGGAGACATCAAGACCCCCAACTCAAAGTTGTATCGTCCCGATACAATAAAAATAAAGAACAGTAGGGTAGTCACAATAAACAAGAAGAAGTCGGAGGAGAACAAGAACAAAAATATAATGAATGATCCTAGAGCATAAATATCTAAAAAATCTCATGTAGTAATGCTCAAGAAATAATGCACAAATATGCTTAATACGCATGTAATCAACATTCCATAAATTCAAGTTAAGATTAATTTCGCAATGCCAGAATGAGAGGATGATAACTTAGTTCAGGTTAATGGCTATAGGTTGTTCATAGGTCCCAAATAAAGCATCCAATGATCCACTTACCTACTACCTAATAGCTCAATTGTTTCTCCATCTAGTAGTTAAAAATCCTAAGGTCTTTGGTTATAACTTGGCTTAAGGACGGGTGTGGTATATTTGGATAATGAAAAGTGAGCTTTTGGCTCTCTCCTCACTAGCCATCAACGAATCGCCCTAGAGCTTGAGTTGTTCACTCGAAGATGTTCTCACTCAACCCAATTTATTGATGCTTTTGACTTGCATCCCCAATATTCCTAATTAAAACCTTTGATGATATAAAATCCACTTTGCCGGTCCGAATATATATTCTTTTCATATCAATTTTTCTTTTGTATAGCTATGACTCTCTTTTTGATGTTCGAGATATCATACTATGTTATATATATATTCTTTCTTTTTTTTTTTTTTATGCCCTTGTTGGCAATTTTAGCTCGTAGCTTCTTTTCCATTCACTATTACCCCGGCAAAGGGTTACAATAATAACAATTAATCATCAATAAAATCACAAAGATAATTCCCAATTCCCACAGTTCCCTAATTATGAAACCCACCACCCCAAACTCAAGCTCTAAAACGAGTGTCTCAGGTTTCGCGATTTGAGTGCGGGTCATATAGATAAGTCCTAAAAACTAGGGTAAGGATTATAATGTGTTTCAACAAAGGCTTTAGAAAGGCTCAGAGGGGCTAAGACGGATAAATAACAATAATATCAAACAAAAAGGGTGAGAAAGTCTAAAGGCTTCAAGTGTTTTATCATGAAAGAACTGCCTTAGTCATTTTTCTAACTACCGGATTTCGTTACTTTTTCACTAATAGTTCATAGACAAGTGGGTTTTCAACTAATTTTAAACCTCACGTTCTACACACCAAATAACTATTCCTAAGTTTCAACATACTTCTTAGCATTGCTCATTAACTTTTCTATCCTTTATCTCCTGTTTTCATGCATGCATGCTAAACAATTTTGTTGCATCTTTCAAAAGCATACTACTTACTATCATTGACCTAATAAAATCATGCTCAATAGGTACATTCAAAGATATTCTATGCCTAATTCAACCCAAAAATTTTAAATTTTATGAAAAACAAAAAGGAAGATGAGGACAACGAATCCCCACCCCCAACTCAAAAATGAGCCGTGTCCCCACGACTCGAAAAAGACTCAAGAATGAAATACAATTTAAAATAAAACTAACTAAACTACCTAATGCATCCAAGCTATTGAGAAAAATTAGAATGACCTACCTGGTTGGCCATAGAGATCCATCATGTCATCCTCATCTTCTGAAGCTGAGGGATCGGTGTAATCATCTATATCCTTGTACAAGGTCAAATTATCTACCCTTGATTCCAATTGCATAATTTCTACCCAAAGGTCTTTGTTATCTTCACGTAATCTTTCAACTTCGTTTTGTAACTGAATAGCCCAAGGAGGAAGATCATAAGCAATTTTGGAAGAGGAGGTAGAAGAACCTTGGTCTTGGATATTTATCTTGTCTAAAGGCCTCCTTGACGGTGTGGACATTCTAGCAGTTAATTTCTTCTTTGGTAGTGGTTGTTCAGGTGCCTGTTCTTTTGATTCTTCAGAAACCTCATCAATATTGATGGGTTTTTCAATAGTAGCTCCAGGCAATTTCTTATTCTTCCCAAGGATTGAACACTTTCTCTTGTATTCCATAGCTTCAGATCTATTAGTCATACTTGATTCACCCACAACTCAAGTTATACCACGGATGGATTAGAAGTTTAAGGAAAATTGGTGTAGCTTGATGTTGTTGCTTGGAATTGGTTAAAGAGAAAGGTTATTGGATTGATCTTGGAAGAACTCTTTAAAGCTTGTTGAATATGATGGTGTTTTAATGGTGTAGTGTGATGACTTTGATGAAGGATTGTGTTTATGGAAGATTTAGGAGAGGATTTGATGAGTTGTTGTGTTAATTGTGAAGGTTTGCACAAGCTTTAAGATGTTTATATAGGGTTTGGGTCTGAAAAATTCGTGGGTGGAAGGCTAGGGTTAATCTCATAAGGTAAGAGTTTGATTAGGAAAAGAATTCCTTCTTTAAACCGCCTCTTGCGGTGCACCGGACATATCCCGCGGTGTACCGCAGCTTCTGTTGCTCCAAAATTTTTACCTACTGGATAATACCCGAGCTAGCACCCCGTGGTGCGGGTTTTTGGGTCGCGGTGCAGGGGGTAGTCCGCGCCATGTCCGTCAAAAAACCCGCGGTGCCCAACCCGTGGTACGGGTTTTGACCGTGCGGACTAGGGTCCGGTATACCGCGCCATGCCCCGCGACTTTTTTTTCGACCTTCTGGATACAACCCGAGCTAGCCAACCCGTGGTACGGGTTTTTGGGGCGCGGTGCATCCCTGCGGACCATGGGGTAGTCCGCGGGGTAGTCCGCGCCAGACTTGAAGTTCCTCCAGATTTTTCCTTTTGACCCCAAACTCGTTTCCTGCACAATAACACACTACCTTTCTCTCCCATTAGCTTGAAAACACAATTAAAAATTTACACTAACTAAAAACTAAACACTACAAAGCAAAAACAACTAATCTAAAAAGCAATTAAAACAAGGGGTGTCTCCCAAGAGCACTTTTGTTTAACGTCTTTGAGTTAGACGTGTACCTCAGGCTAATTGCATTCGACAAGGTAGATTTTCTCTCCTTGCTCAAAGTCCTCACTGTCATAGTATCTCTTCAAACGCTGGCCATTCACCATGAATGTCCGTTGCTCGGCTGGATTTTCAATCTCAATCGCTCCATGAGGTGTGACTTTGGTAACAATGTAAGGTCCCTCCCAACGGGATTTAAGCTTTCCTGGGTAGTTTGAAAATCGAGAGTTGTATAATAAAACCTTCTGTCCAATCTCGAGATTCTTTGGACGGATCCGTTTATCATGCCATCGCTTTGTTTTCTCCTTATAGAGACGTGAATTTTCATAGGCATGATAACGAAGCTCCTCCAATTCGTTCAATTGCATCATCCTTTGTTTCCCGGCCAAGTCTGGGTCTAGATTCAGAGTTTTAATAGCCCAGTAGGCTCGAGCTTCTAGTTCAATCGGTAGATGACACGCTTTGCCGTAGACCATGCGATATGGAGATGCCCCAATTGGTGTTTTAAATGCTGTTCTGTATGCCCAGAGAGCATCATCTAGCTTTAAAGACCAGTCTTTCCTTGATTTGTTCACGGTCTTCTCGAGAATAGATTTAATTTCCCGATTGGAAACTTCAGCTTGACCGTTAGTTTGTGGGTGATAACCGGTTGAAGTACGGTGTTTCACTCCAAACTTTTTAAGAAAATGTCTCACGGGAGCATTAAGAAAATGGGTACCTTTATCACTGATGAGAACACGTGGCGTACCATGTCTTGAAAAGATGTTTGATTTTAAGAATTTAATCACTGTTTGAGCATCGTTCTTTGGTGTTGCCACTGCTTCTACCCATTTCGATACATAGTCTACTGCAAGTAAAATATAAAGATTTCCATAGGAAGTGATGAAAGGTCCCATGAAATCTATTCCCCATACATCAAAGATCTCAACTCCAAGAATGTTATTAAGCGGCATCGCGTCTCTTTTTGATATATTACCAGTTTTTTGGCATCTGTGGCATGATTGGACGAAACTGTGACAATCTTTGTGTATGGTTGGCCAATAGAACCCGGATTGAAGAATTTTAGCTGCGGTTCTATCGCCTTTAAAGTGACCTCCATAAGGTGAACTATGACAACTTTCAATAATTTTCTCCATCTCACCTTCATGTACACATCTTCTAACCACTTGGTCACTACATATCTTCCAGAGGTACGGTTCATCCCAATAATACTGTTTGGCCTGGTGGTTCAGTCTTTGTCTTTGTTGTGGGTGGAAATCTTTGGGAAAGACACCACTCACAATGAGGTTGACTAGATCTGCATACCACGGCACAAAAGCACGTTTAATAGCAAAAAGTTGTTCATCAGGGAATACCTCTTTAACCGATAATGGTTCCTTGTTCGCATCAGATCCTTCGAGCCTTGATAAATGATCAGCAACTTGATTGTCGCATCCTTTTCGGTCTCGAATATCTATGTCGAATTCTTGTAGCAATAGTACCCATCTAATGAGGCGCGGCTTAGCGTCCTTTTTCTCCATGAGGTACCTAATAGCTGAATGGTCCGTGTATACAATAGTTTTCTTTCCAACCAGATAGGGACGAAATTTATCGAAAGCGTAAACCACGGCCAACATCTCTTTCTCCGTTACTGTATAATTCATCTGGGCAGCGTTGAAGGTTTTACTTGCATAATAAATCGTGTGGAAAATCTTGTCTTTCCTCTGTCCCAACACAACACCCATAGCGTGATCACTAGCATCGCACATAAGTTCAAACGGAGCGTTCCAATCAGGAGGTATAACAACAGGTGTAGAGATCAGTTTTTCCTTAATCGTCAAAAACGCTTGAAGACATTCTTCAGTAAAATTATAAGGAGTATCCTTTTCAAGTAAAGAGCAGAGCGGTTTGGCGATCTTGGAGAAATCTTTAATAAATCGTCGATAAAATCCTGCGTGACCCAAGAAACTTCTCACTCCTTTAACAGAAACCGGAGGTGGTAGCGTTTTGATAACTTCAATTTTAGCACGATCAACCTCCATCCCTGCCTTCGAAACTTTATGTCCCAACACAATTCCCTCTTGAACCATGAAGTGGCATTTTTCCCAATTAAGCACGAGATCTTTTTCTCTACATCTCACAAGGACTTTCTCTAGATTACTCAAACAATCATCAAAACTGTCTCCAAACACCGAAAAATCATCCATAAAAACCTCCAAATATTTATCAATCATGTCCCAAAATATAGCCATCATGCACCTCTGGAACGTGGCAGGTGCATTGCATAAACCAAACGGCATTCTTCTGTAAGCAAAAGTACCAAACGGACATGTAAAAGTTGTTTTATGTTGATCAAGGGGATCCACACAAATCTGATTATAACCCGAATATCCGTCTAGGAAACAGTAATATTCTCTCCCTGCAAGCTTGTCTAGCATCTGATCAATGAAAGGTAACGGGAAGTGATCTTTCTTTGTTGCTTTGTTCAGCCTCCGGTAGTCCATGCACACGCGCCACCCCACAACTGGTCTTGATGGTATGGCTTCGCCTTGATCATTAAGGGTGGTGGTAAAACCTCCTTTCTTAGGAACACACTGCACTGGACTAACCCAATCACTGCTAGCAATCGGATAGATAATTCCTGCGTCTAACAACTTGATAACTTCCTTCCTCACCACTTCTTTCATAGCTGGCATGAGTCTTCTCTGTCCCTCTATAGATCGCCCACCTTCGTTCTCAAGAATGATTTTGTGTTTGCAAACGGAAGGACTAATTCCCTTGATGTCAGCAATAGTCCATCCGATTGCTTCTTTGTTTGCGCGAAGTACTTGAAGTAGCTTCTCCTCTTGAGGACCTGAAAGGTTAGCAGAAATAATAACAGGCAAAGTTTTGTTCGTACCTAGATATGCATAGCGTAAGTGATCTGGAAGTGGTTTTTCTTCGAGAACAGGTGGACATATTATAGATGGTTGTTTCATTGGTTCAATGTCACCGGGCTCTCGAAGTAGTTCTCGTATGTTAAACCCTAATGCAGCAACATCTTCAGGGGGAATCTCGAGTTCTGGTGTTTCAGGTGCTAAGGCTTTGTCAAGATCATTTTCTAAGCTTTCTTCATTGAAGATTTCTTGCGTAATTTTTTCGATGACATCTACCTTGAAGCACTCGTCTTTCGCTTTAGGATATTTCATAGCTTGAAACACATTAAATCGTACCTGTTCGCCTTGTACTCTCATGATCAACTCACCATTCTCAACATCAATTAGTGTACGCCCCGTGGCTAAGAATGGTCTACCCAAAATGATGGGGACATTCTTATCCGCGTCGTAGTCAAGGATAATAAAATCACAAGGAAAAATAAAAGAGCCCGCGTTAACTAAAACATCTTCAATTTTACCTATTGGTCGTGAGAGGGAGCGATCCGCCATTTGTAGTACCACAGATGTAGGTACTACTTCTCCGATATTAAGCTTCTCGAACAGGGATTTAGGCATGAGATTGATGCTTGCACCTAAATCACATAATGCTTTCCCGGTCCAATTTTCTCCAATGCCGATGGGAATTGTAAAACTTCCGGGATCTTCTAGTTTTGGTGGCAACTCATTTTGACATATAGCACTGCACTCCCTAGGTAATCCAATTGGTTCCCCAGTCTCTATACTTCGCTTGTTGGAGAGAATGTCTTTCATAAATTTCATGTAGCTTGGCATTCTCTTGAGAGCTTCAACAAGGGGTATATTGATTTCTAATTTCTTCAACATGTCAATGAACTTCTTGAATTCCAGGTCATTGTCCTTCTTCCTGACACGTGAAGGGTATGGTGGTGGAGGGCGTGTACTGAGTTCCACTGGTTGTCTTGTCTTATCAGGTGTCTCGGCTTGGACACTTTTTGGTTGAACTACCTCTTTGACTGTATCTTTGATTATTTCTTCCCCCCTTTGTTCTGGAATAGGGATAGGCTCTGGTTCTGGTCTTGGTGGAGGCAGTTGCTTCCCACTTCGCAATTCAACTGCATGGCAAGAATCGTCTCTAGGAGCAATAGTGTCACTTGGGAGTTGCCCTTTCGGCCTAGTTTGTAATGTACTCGCCATCTGTGATATAGTATGCTCTAGTTGCTTTATAACCTTCTCCTGAGTTCGAACTCTCTGTTGGCTATAATTTATTTTCTTCTCAACGTTTTGCATTAATTTAGTCATACTTGAAGTCAAACTCTGGAGTTGTTCTTGTTTTGCCAATTGCATTGATTGTTTAGGTGGATCTTTCTTCGGTTCTTGACAAGTTTTCTTAACAATGGGTGCCTTTTTCTGAATAGGTTGTGGAGGATTATAAGATTGAAGTTGGGGTTGCTGACTAGTTTCTTGTTTTCTGTCCCAACTCTTTTGTGGAGGTTGTTGATAATTAGTGTAGCTTTCTTGATTGTAACTATTCGAGTAATAGTTATCTTGAGGATATTGAACGGAAGCTACTGCTGGATTATTCATACATCCTGCCCACACATGATTTCTTGATCCACAACCAAGACACGAAGGAATTGTGCGTACCATATTTACCTGAGCAATTGTTCGGGCTTGTTCTGTCAGCTCTTCGAGTTGTTTAGCCAATTCCTTAAGCTTTAGAGATTCTGAATTGTTCTCCTTTACTGATTTCCTTGGCCAACTTCTCTCGTTCTCAAGAATTCTTTCCATCCCCAACTCAGCTTCTACAGGATCTAGCAACACAAAACCTGCGTTTCCTACCGAATCTGCTTTCTCTCTTGATTTGTCATTAAGGCCTCCATAAAACAAGGTTAAATAATATTCTGGCGAGGATCTATGATATGGACACCTCGCTTTCTTCTCTGTAAATCGTAACCATGCTTCACCCAAACTCTCTTCCTCTTTCTGTATAAATTGTTCAAGCTCCAACATCTCTTTTAAACGTCTACTAACCGGATAAAAACGGTCTAGGAATCTTGTTTGGAGCTTGTCCCAATCTGGAATAACATGAGGGTGTTGGGTATCGTACCAATCGCTTGCACATCCGGTCAAGAAGAACTGAAACATCAAGTAATATACTTGCTCCCTAGTAACTCCTCTTACGATATAAGCATCACAGATTTGCATGAATTTCTGAATATATCGGATCGGATCTTGATGTGCATCTCCGCTGAATAATCCATGAGATGTAAATTGAGTTAGCATCCCAGGATCAGGTTTAAATTTTGCGGCTTGGATTTCTGGAGCGCGAATTCCTCGTGGCTCCACTCTGAACTCGATGGGTAGCTCAAGTCTCCTTGGGTTCTCCATCTGTAACTAAATCTGAAAAACAAAAACTAAAAACAAAAAGCGTAAAATAGAACTAACTAAAAATAAAAGCACAAGATATATGCACAAGGACTAACGATGTAGTCCCCGGCAGCGGCGCCAAAAACTTGGTGGGGTCTAGGGTGTGATAAAATAAGATATAAAATAAGTGCAAAAACACCCTAGAACTACACGGTTCTGCAAGTATACAGATCGTATGCAAGTTTTAGATAAAGATTCGTTCCGCAGAGACTACAGAGGTTAGGAGAATCTTATGCAAATAGCAAGTGCAAATAAATAAAGATAGAACAACTAAACGCAAATAAAAGTGAAGACAAATAGATTTTTGTTTGATTTTCTAATAAACTAAATTAAACTAAGAAATTAAAGACAGAAAATTAAATATGAAAGAGAAGTAATATGTGAATATAGCTTAAGTTATTAGCATGTAATCCCCACTAGTTTTGCCGTTCTAAACATGTAAGGGTGAATTATGTAATATTTCCCTAATCGGTCCCAATATGCTATCGGTAGTTTAAAATAGGATTTACCTGTGTCAATAAGGCTTCCTAAGCAAACTTTTCCTGTAATTGGTAAAGAGTCACAAGACTCAACCATAGTGATTATCTAGCTAGGTTGGGTTGTCAGATCAAACCTAAAACTAAACGTTATGTGCTAAACATGTAATTAAACACCGTTGTCAATGGTATCCTAATTACTAGATGGTAATTCTAATGGCGGCCGTCCACAAGAACACAGAATATAAATTCAAACACATAAACAGAGAATAAAAACTATAATTCTATTTAAAACATTAAATTCCCAAATTAGATAGATGTCAATCAAAACTAGGGTTCATACATATATGCTAAAACTTAAGCTAAAGAAATTTAGTTCATGAAAGAAAAGAAAGAAATTACAAAACTAAAGGTAGAAGAAGACATTGTTGATGACAGCTCCTTCCAGACTTCTCTCTTGTGTTCTAAGCTTCCTCTTGGTTTAAGGTTTCACCAAGGATGATTTAAGAGTGTTAAGAGGCTGTATTTATAGGTTAGAGGTTGACCTAATTCGTTTCTTTAGAGATAAGTTAAGTAATGGACTCCTAGCCCAACTCAAATTCGTATGGAAATAAAGATAAACACTGCTGCGTTGTTTTGGTCATAACTTCTTTATTATTGGTCCGATTTTGCTCCACAAGATACCAAAAGAATCGCAACAGAATTATCTAGACCCTTTAGGAGTAATTTACCAAATTCGGCCTCTTTATTAGGTAAAAACGCCTATCTTTGCAGAATCCCAGATTTAGGCAGCTTTTCCTTTTCCATCTTTTTAGCAATTATTTCCTTATCTCCAATTTCCATGCATATCTCCTTCCATAAGTTGTTGTCTTTGACTTGGACTCTAATTAATCTCCATAATTATCTTTAAAGCTTCACACTAAATAAACAATTAAACCCAATATGCTCTAAAAATAATAATTCTACAAATCAAGACCCAAAATAGGAAAGTGTACTAAATTAAGCTAAAATCAACCTATAAACTAATAAATAAGCCTAAAATGATGTCTCAAGAGTATATTTTACTATCACAAATGAGGAGACATCAGGAAATGAATGAGAGCTTGACACGGCAACCAACACTAGAGGAGGTCCAAAAGGCGGTGTTTGATATGTCACCATCACAAGCTCCAGGACCGGATGGGCTTAACGGTAAATTTTACCAGGAATATTGGGATATAATAAAATATGATGTTTTTCTTATGGTACAGATTTCTTCTTAAATAATATATATATCTCGATAGACTGAATGAAACTTTGATTACTCTCATTCCAAAAAGAAAAACACAAGAAGGTATCGGGGACTATAGGCCGATCTCATGTGTCACTTTTGGGTACAAGATTATATAAAAAATATTGGCAAATCGGTTACAAATATATATATGAATACACTTGTATCACCGACTCAGGCGGCGTTCATTAAAAATCGGGCGATACAAGATAACATTTTAATAGCCTAGGAGATCTCGTTCTATATGAAGCAGAAACGGCGGAATGCCAAGCCAATCGCAGCAATTAAACTTGACATGGCCAAAGCTTATGACCAGGTACGTTGGGATTTCTTATTATTAGTTCTCAAACGGTTGGGATTCAATGATCAGTGGCTATTGTGGATATCAAATTGTTTATCTTCGGTAACTTTTCAACTTAATTTTAATGAGGATAGACTAACGAAATTTAAAACTGAACAGGGTCTTCGACAAGGGGGCCCCCTATCCCCCTTTTTATTTTCTCTAATGACAAAGTCTTTGACTAGTTTAATAGATCAAAAGGTGAATCAAGGAAAACTTAAAGGGATACAGATCACCAGGAATTGTCCAGCAATCACCCATTTTCTATTCTTCGATGACTCCCTATTTTTACTCACAATAGATAATTATGAGATTTCTCAGTTCCAGGAGTGCATTTCAACATACTGTGCTGGTTCTAGGCAACGGATCAACCAGACAAAGTCAGCGATATATTTAAGCAAGGAAACGGCTGAGGAATGTAAGATGCAAGTAACCCAGTTAATAGGTATACAGGAGAAAGAAGACCTTGGTAAGTACTTAGGAATCCCTCTTTGTCATAAAAGATCAAAGGTACAATCATTACAATGGATAGCTGAGAAGATTTTAAACACACAGAAGGATGGAAAGCACAGCTCCTCTCAGAGGGGGGGAAAAGAAGTTCCCATCAAAGCTATTTTACAAGCTATACCGGCATATGCAATGTCTATTTTTTCTTTTCCTATTACTTTCTGCAATAGGTTAATATCTGCTATTTCTAATTTTTGGTGGAACTCGGGAGAAAAATATAAGATAGATTGGGTAGCATGGGAAAAGTTGGCAGTCAGCAAGTTGATTGGCGGTATGGGATTTAGAGACTTTAAAGAAATGAATACGGCGTTGCTGGCAGCGCAAGCGTGGAGAATTCTTAACAATCCAGAAACATTAGCGGCACGTCTTCTAAAAGGTATATATTTCCCAAAGTCTAATTTTCTCGATGTTAATTTGCGACAATCTCGAACATGGTCGCGGGCCAGTTTAATAGAGGGAAGAGATATGTTACGAAAATATGGTAGATATCAAGTGAGAAATGGAGAAACTATAAAATTTGGACAGATAAATGTTTAGATACGACTTGGAAACTGGAAAATCCAAAAAAATTTAATTTCTACAAGGTTAAAGAGTTATGGAAAGATGATACATCGGAATGGAATACGGAGCTATTGGACGAAATTTTCCCGGAACCCAGTATTCTCATATTGAGGGAAAAAGTATTTGAACGGGAGTCACCAGACAGGTTTATTTGGCCTTTTACAACAGATGGAATGTATGTAACAAAGACAGGGTATAAGGTTCTCACAGATGTTGTGGTGTACGAAACACCTCAGCAATCATCTACAGTTCCAACGGGAGGAGCGCTTTGGAGGACCATTTGGCATTCAAACACTCCAACAAAGGTCAGAATCTTTGCATGGAAATCGTGTAATAGTGTTATTCCTACGGGTGACAACCTTGTCAAGAAACATTGTGATGTGGAAAGTGATTGTCAGTGGTGCAAAGTGGAACATGAGGCGGGTGAACACCTTCTCCTGTCTTGTGGATTGGAAAAACTAGTATGGGCTAGTTTGACATTACAAATCAACATTGGTCCGGAGGTGGAAAGCTTAGGTGATTGGATACTCCAGATTATTGAGACGTTCAATATGGGTGGATGGAGAAAGGAGATTGTTACTTCGTACATTCTTCTTCTTATTTGGAATATTTGGAAGTCGAAAATGAGAAGCAAGCACAGGAATTCTAATGTGTACCCTATAGAAATTGTATCAATTGCGAATAGAGGTATGGTTGACTACTTTGGGATATACTGGGCCCATAGCCAGCCTAGTCGGAATATAATTAGGGACACATCCAGTGAGGATCCGTTGGCCGTAGAGCTTCATACGAATATCGCATTTTCCTGTGATGCGTCATTTTCTCAACCACATGAACCGACAGGTATTTGGGTAGTTCAGATAGATAAAAGGACAGGTCAGCGGATAGATTTTTCAACATGTACTACGTGTAATTCAAGTTTACAAGGAGAGGCGCAAGCAATTATATGGGCGTTAGATAAAGCAAAGTGAAGTACACACGAGGGGATTACAATCTTCTCGGACAACCTTGGGCTTATTAAAGGTATACAGCAAGTGCTGGCTGCTGATTGGCGTATCAGACCATGGATCAGGCAAATCAAGCGACTGGTCGGGGTAGTAGGGCCGGTTTATCTCAAACATATACTGAGGCGATTCAATGGTCGAGCCGATAAATTAGCTAAAGATGCCAGGCACAGGGAAATCACGGGATAGGAGATACTATCAGTCATGAGGACAGGGTTCTCGAGATTGGGAATTAGCTAGCTATATAGGTGGAAACTTCTTCGGCGTCCAAAAAAACGACTGACTGACCTAGTGCTAACAATACCGCTACGTTTATATAAGAGTAATGATATATACCATCTAACTATTATTCCCGACGTGATGTGAATTGATTAGTAATTAATTATTATTGAATTAAGAAAATAAATAAAATAACGATTTATATTTAATTAATTTACGCCACGTCATGAGTGATATAATTAGATAGTATAATTTTAGTTGGTATATATCATTAGTTCATTACTCTTTTATAATATAGTAAAAACAAAATATTTATATTCTTTTTCCAATGATCATCGTAGGATAGATTTAAAGATTTAGAAATTTTCGTTAATAATAAGATTAAACTTTATACATATATATGTCATAGTATAAAAATAAAAATTATGAAATAAAAATGATTAAAGGATAAATGTACATATATATTTTTTAATTCTAAGATCTATATCACATTAATTACTATATATTTTTCTTTATATTTTAAAAAAAAAGTTATATGGTTGACATATCAGATAGATTGATTTTGTGTCCTATATGAAATGTGTCCAAATGAGCTCCTAATTTTAGAATTGTCTATTATACCTTCATATAAAACAAGAAATATATAAAGACAAAAAACAACTTGCTGGGTATTGATACTGTTCATCTCTTGCCACCATTTGCCGATCAGTGCCGATGCCAACACCAGTGGGTACTTAGATATTTTACATAATACTCAGACAAATAAAAACACTGAGTATCGGGAGAAAACAATGAGTATCGAAAAATACACGGAATATCGGAAAAACTTCTTTGAGTACTTAGTGAAAAATAATGAGTACTCAGTAAATTGTATTAAGTAATATTCAAAAATACGAAATATTATGCAAAAACACTGAGTAACACATAAAATAAGAAATTGATTTCATTAGCATGCAGTAAAAATTACATAATAGATTTAAAAAATCATTCAATACAATCTCCATTGTTGATTATTACAATACAAAAGATAAAAAACCAAAAAGAAAAAGATCTGAGCATGAGATCTAATACAAACATGAAGAAAAAAACTACTAAGCATGATTCGGCTTCTTCACACATCTCCAGTGAGGCTGCCAAACACTAGGTCTCTGGTGACGGCAAGCCTTCCTTCTTCGGCAACGAAGCTTCTTCTTCTACACCAGATCTCACACGACCTTTTTCTTCTTCTGCACCGTCCGAAGCATCTTCAACACCTCATAATCAGATTTCTAACAAAAGTCTTCCATGGCTTCGAGCATATCTTAAGGACGAAGGAGAAGAGCTCACGAACTATCGAGCATGTCCAACGAATCTTGTCGGAGAGCCTCGAGCTTCGAACCAAATGGACGATCTTCGAACGAAACTGACTTGAACTCTAGCTTCACTCCGGCATTCTTCCATGCCTTCGAGCATCTCTTGAGGACGAAAGAGAAGAGCTCACGAACCATCGAGAATCTCTTGAGGACGAAGGAGAAGAGCTCACGAACCATCAAGCATCTCTAACGAATCTCGTCGGAGAACCTTGAGCTTCGAACCTGATGGACGATCTTTGGACGGAGCTGGCCTAAACTCGAGCTTCATCCAGGCGATGGATATAAGCTTCATCTTCGAACCAGCAAAAGAAGAAGGCCGCCTGATCTTCTATGATGATGTTGTTTTCCAACCAGCCATGGGAGATATTTGATGGAAGGTGCTTCACTTGAGAGAGAAAAAATAAAATAGAGAGAGATGAAAGCGAATAGATATTTAGGATATAAATGTTTTTTAAAATAACTTAGTATATATAGAAAAAAAACAAAAAAAAGGTAAAACATATAGGAAAAAAATCAAAAAAAAATCCTTTATAATATTAAATTTTGTTTATAACATTTAGTAAAATGAGAAGGAAAAGAGAAATAGGAAAGATAAATAAGGTGTAGTTAAATGTTATGGAAGTGTTTTTGAAATATGTTACTCAATCTATATAGTAAAAGTTATTACTTGTTTTACTCCTATTTGTTACCAAAAGAATAAGAAAGCTAAATTTATATTTCGTATAGACTAAAATATTTTTCTCATTTTTCTATACATCTTAGGTCGATGTAAAACTACCGCCTCCAGTGTTTTCTAAATCCACCTATCATGATGACAACACTCTTTAATTATGAAGAAAAATGTTTGGTAGTCAGAGAATAATACTCTAACCATATGAAGAAAAATGTTTTGTTATTGAGTAAACGTCAGAAGTTGTTGACAGTCAACCCATGAAAATAATCCTAAAAATATAGTATAAGATAAAGGATATCCTTGATTTTTTGGACCAAAACAAGCACTACTTAATTTTATTAATCTAACTACATGATGATATAAGGAGTGAATATAGAAAAATTTAGATGGTTGATTTTGTGATATATACAATATTAAGAATGCCCTATAATTTTTTTATTTTTTATTCTATTCTCTCATTATAATTTTGTTTTTTTACTTAAAAGAAAACATGTTTTGAGTTTTATCATTATATCCTTATTTTGAATGAAAAAACATGACAGAAAATAGAGGCATATCTTGTATAAGTCGGGGGGCTCAAACCCCCTTGAACCCGTAATTTTTATAATAAATAAATGTAATTTTATCTCACAAAATAATTAACCCCCTCTGAACATTCACGTAAAAAGTGCATGTTCTAAAGGACAAATAAGTCACTGCGGTTTAGTATTTTCACACATTAGGGTGCGGTTTGTATAAATATATTTTTTGGATATGTAATCTGATTTATTAAAAAGTCTAGAAACGTAATGGTGTTGGATTCTCATATTTGTATTTTGACATTGTTGGCAATATATTATGTATCATATTTTTACCTAACAAAAAATTTGTGAAACCTTGACTCCCGAACTCTCATATATTTCAAGTCCCCCCTAAATTTATCTTCTAGATCCGTACCTGACAAAAGATTAACTTTTACTTACAATTTAATCTGACATACACCAACTATTGATTGAAGATACTAAGTGTAAATTATATGGTGTGAATTATTCCATAACTAAGTGTTAGATTTTTGTTACAAGTTATAGGAATTTCCCGTAACTAGAAAACAACATTTAGAGTCGGGTTGCCTTTATAAGTTATGGGGATTTCCTATAACTCAACTTTTTCGGGTTATGGGATTTTGCCCATAACTTACTAATATTTTGTACTTATTGATTTTTCTTTTTTTGAGTAATAATAATTTTCTCGTAACTCAGTTTTTTGAGTTACGAGATTTTTCTTGTAATCCAACAACACATTTTAACTTTTTTAAGTTATGGAGTTTTACCCGTAACTCAATAACATCATTAACTTATTGTTTACTTATTGATTTTTATTTTTTGAGCTAAGGGGATTTTCCACGTAACTCAACTTTTTGAGTTATGATATTTTTTCCGTAACTCATCATTTTTCTACTTATGGATTTTTCTATATGATCATTGCAAATACCTTAATTTTGATAATTTGGAAGCTAATACTTTCGTTAAATTTGTACTTGAAATAGTTAATGATCTGTTATTAATGATACTATTATGCGATTTCTTGATGCATGAAATCGAATTAATTTGTTGCACAACTACAGTTCCTATCACTAGCGATGATAAATTTTATCGCTAGTGATGCTACATGTCATCGTGAAAGATATCATATACTTATTAGCGATGATATATCGTCGCGGTATTTTGGTCGCTAGTATCTCGTCGTTAGAGATTAGAGTTCGCGACGAATTGTGGATGTCCTCGACTATGAGATCTTATTACTCGCGCATAAACTATTCGTCCCTAATGTGCCTAACATTTGCGCAAAAGCTAGTCATCTCTAGTGTGGCTAGCATCTGCGACGAAATACAGTCATCGCTAGTTAGTTAATGGCGACGAATTGCTCTCGTCGCTAGACAATTTGCGACTAAACTACGATTTATCGATCTTGTTTCTAGCGACAACAAGGTTGTCACTAGTAACAATATAAATTTTTTTCATTATTATTACTTAATATTTATTTTTATTTTTTAAAAAACTTGTAATTAGTATTGTTTTTATATAATTTTTTTATTTTGGTTAAATTGCAACGAATCCTAAAATTATAACAGGTCTGAAATTTTTGTTGAACAACAATTGAAACTTTCAGTTTGTCTTTATTGATAATGTTTATTCTTTTGTCATTTCTTGATTTTACTACAAAAAAAACCTTGAGAGAGAAAGAGAAATTGAGTAGAGAACCAATTCCGGCCAACTTACATATTTGTTAATGTCCAACTTCAATACAAAGCGTTTAAATGGGTTACCAGAGAATTACTTATGTTTTCCCTTGACCTCTTCCTTGGTCAATGTTGGTGTCATCTCCCAAGGTGTAATAATAAATCAACACCTAAATGAGGGTGACTCCCCACAAGTGTCAGGGTGGCAATCAGTCGGTTCAGACCGGTCCTTAGCGGCTCCAACACTTACCAGACCGTACCAGTCCACCAATTCCATGCTTATCGGCCCATACCGGTTCGGTTTTTAACATACAAAATGATAGAACCGAACCGCTAATAAGGACTGGCTCTCACCTTTTTTTTACAAACTTATTTTCTTCTAGGTTTGTTCTATAATATCAAACTTGCTTTCTGCAAGGTTTTTTTATGGAACACGATTCGTGTCAAAATTATTTTTTTAAAACTTATTGTGCTTTTTTTCATTCTTGGTCCAAAAAATTCTTATATTGTGTTTTTTTCAGAATTAAAATCATCATTTTAGAAACTATATTGTGCTTTTTTTTTCAGTTTTAGTCCCAAAAATTCTTTTTCAAAAACCTTGGGGGGATTTTGGCAACAAACTCTTTTTGATAGAATTTTTTTCATCATTTTTGCATAAAGGATGGATGTTTTTGAAAAAATTCTAAAAACTCTAACTCATTTTCGCATAGAATAGGGTCTAAATCCATCAATTCCAAGGTATTTATCAAATAACTGTCGAAAATTCCAAGAGCAGAAATCCCCAATTACAAAACAATTTTCCCTTAGTACATGATCTTAATCACATTATCAAAATTCAAAATTCCATCTTCCAATCACTTTAGCTCATTTTTGAAAATTATAGAAACTAAATCCATAAATTTCATTAATCACCATAACTCACATCAAACATACTCATTTTTTTTAAAAGAATAGAGCTTAAAACCATTTTTATCCCTATAAATAAGAGCCTTAATAGCAATAGAAAACTTTGGAAGACATATTGGCATCAAAAACATTTTTCATGAATTTATTTCAACAATTTTGCATAAAGGAAGGATTTTTTTGGAAAATTGAAAATTCCATTTTCGAATCACTCTAGCTCATTTTCAAAAATTATAGGGGCTAAATCCATAAATTCCATTAATCACAATAATTAATATGAACAAAACACATCAAACATACTCATTTTCGAATACAATAGAGCCCAAAACCATTTTAATCCCTGTAAATAAGATCCACAATAGGAAGTAGATAAAAACACACCAGAAAAACTCAACAATATTGCATAAAGGAAGGGTTTTACAAAATTCAATTCGCTTTAACTCTTTTTTTGAAAAGTATAGGGACTAAATCCATCAATTACATCAATCACAGTAATTCACATGATCTTAAGCCATCAAACATACTGATTTTTGAAAAGTATAGGGACTCAAACAACCAATTAGATGTAAACCACAAACTAAATCATCAATTTCAAATACTCCAGTGACCAGATTTCTCAATTAAAAATCAACCCACATAACCAAACCAACAGGAATCCCCAATTTTGAATAAGAAATGAACAATAACCATCAACTTACCCACTGAATCATTGCTTAAACCATCATATATTACTAAGATGATTTTGTCTTCATCAAATCCTCAAAAGATTCACATGCAAACATAAACACCATATATTAAAATTAGAAATCTTCAAAAGAAAAATATAAAATGAAAGAAATGATGGCTTACTTGATAAAATCAACCTCAAATCATGACATAAAGGCCTAGATTTCAAAAATCAGAATACATGCGTTCATAATAAAACCAAAATTAGTAATTGTAAAATAAATATAACTAATAACTAGATACAAACTCATAGAGAGATGATAGATCACACCACCACCATCATAATTTATAGAACCAGAATCATAGATTAGTGAACCAATTTCAGAAGAAATAAGAGTAAAGTAAAGATGGGATAAGGGAGTAATGAATTGGGACGCTGGGTTTGGTAGATGCAGTTAAGACAAGAAATTATAGATCACACCACCACCATTATAATTTACAGAACTAGAATCATAGATTAGTGAAGCAATTTAAGAAGAAAGTAGAGTAAAGATGGGATAAGGGAGTAATGAATTGGGGTGGTGAGTTTGGTAGATGTAGTTAAGACGAGAGAGGGTAAGAGTTAAAGGGGTGGTGGGTTTCGTGTGTAGAGTAAATGATAAAAGAAAAAATAAATATTTATACTTGCTTACCGGTCTGTCCGGTTTGGTTCTTAACCATTATATTTTTTTTAAACTGGACCGATCTAAATCATATTGGTTCGGACCGGTTCTCCGCGTCACTATAGCATAGGTTCGGTTTCGGTCTTGGAACCGGCCGGTCCGGTAGGAACGGTCTAATAGCCTGGTTGACGCAAGTGCACGGGTCGTTGACAAGTAATAAAAGTAAGTTCAAAATGTTTGTCTCTTTAGGGACTATCAAAGTTATAATTATTGTGGTTTGCAAGTATAATAGTTTAGTTGTTAGTTAAAAGACAAATAATATAAATATATGTTTGTTGAGTTTTTGCTTATTAAAATCTAATTACACTTAATTTAAAGATGAAAAGTAAATAAAATAAATATAAAATGAATGAGTATGAAATATGTATGCTTGGGATTTGCTAGTAATCTTTGAATTCAAGTAATTCAATGTTTCTAGATATAAGGGTAAATTTGATAATCAAGTTGATCATTGATTCAAAATTCTTCCCAACTCCCTTCCGGGTAACTTGAGAAGCTAAATTACCCGAAGTCATATTTAATTAAGTCGAAACCTAAATGACTACCTGGCTACTCAAGACCCGCCAGCTCCTTAAACAACGTCGGTCATTAACGGACACCAGGCGCCTATACTTTATGTCCATAACGAAACCCTCCCCCCTTCTGGACGCTAATTTGATTACTAAGATTACCCAATATGTGATCAAAAAATATAAATTAACCACAAGTTATATAGACAACGGAAATACACTCAATTCATATATATAAAAACAATCCTAATATCCAAATACATTACATTAGTCTTCTAGAGTTCACATAAAAAATTGTCAAGCAATTAAATAATTAGTTCATACTCGAATAATAAAAACCAGTAGCTAATAATATAAAAATCACATTCTTTTCAAAAAACTACTAAGGATAGAGCTACGAATTACTGAAATCGAAGGTGGAATGTTCCAACAATGGTGTTGTCTTCTTCTCCCCTCTTCTCGCAGGCGTTCTTCCTCTTCTCTAGTGATTAATGGCGGCTCCCAGATGTTATAGGACAAGCTTAAGACCTATTTCTGATGTTATTTGCTGATATAAGTAGGTCCAAAAATGTTTCATGGGTTATGGGTTTCATTTAAGTGACCTAGTCCAGCATAGAAAAGTTTTACTTTAACATATTTCAGATTCAAACCACGACAACGCCTTTTTACCTAAGTTTTTCATTTTAACTCTGAATTGCAAACCATTAAATTCCATGCGCTCCCGACTTCAAATCTCATCTTCCTATGAAAGGGTTTCTCCAGAATCCTTGTCAATATCACATGGTAGCTCAAACAATCCACTTTCCAATCTAGCCGGCACAAGCCTCTACTTTCTAAAAGTGGTCGAATCTCCTTTCTGCGCCATGACTAGGGGTTGTTATTAGAGGTAATTGCTAAAAAAAACCTATTAAATATACCTAATTGTTAAGTTAAGCCTTCAATAATTTATTTTATATAAAATGCCTAACAGAATAATTATTTATAGAAAAAAATCCCCTTTATATTTTTTATACCTTTACTACCCTTATTATTAAATATATTATTTTATTTTTAATATAATATAATATTTATTTTTAAATATTAAACAAATAATAGGGTACTTCCACCACTACCACCCCTACCCCTCACCACCACCAGTACTACCACTATTACCACCACCACCACTACCATGTATTTAACCACCACTACAGCCACCATAACCACCACCACCTTTAATTTCATCACACACGCGCGCGTCCGTGAATTTTTTTTTTAAATCGTTATAACTAATTATAAAAAAATCATAAAAATAAAAAATTTGCATTTTTGGATAAAGCAAATTTATATTTACGTCTATGAATTTTTTTTTTTTTTTTTTATGTTTTTTGATTTTTTTTTCGCAGACACGGAATTTCATTTTCAAAATTCACTGTTTGAAAATAGTAATTTTTTTCGCAAACATGAAATTCAATGTTCAAAACATGAAATTCCGTGTCTGCAAAAAAAATTCAAAAGTTTCCAAAAAAATCATAGATGTAAATATTAATTTGCTTTTTCCAAATATATAAAAAAAAAAAATCGAATTAGTTATGATGATTTTACAAAAATTCACGACGCTCGCGTGTCTATTAGTTTTTGTTTTGTTTTTTTCGATTTTTTTTAATTATTAACTATAGGGGTATTATGGGTTGGGGCTGTTTTTTATAAAGAGTCTTATTCTAGGCACCTTTTTATTAATAGTTTTTTTAATAGGCATTTTTTTAATTATTGTCTCATGTTAATATTTTCTTAACTTCTTATCATCATCTCAAGGTGTCACAACTTCCAAGTACCTAAGAGCTACACAAAGAACAAAAAAGTTACGCGTAGAAGCTCTAGAAATAGCAATAATCACCAAAACATGACAAATTTATACACAAAAGTGTAAAACATCAAAACAAATGGAAGAAATTCCTCACTTAGGCCCAATAAAACCTCAAAAATATGTCACGTGATGACTCATCACAAAAAGTGAGACATCAAGACTCCCAACTCAAAGTTTTGTCGTCCCCAAAAAATAAAAAGAAAAATAAAGCTCAAATAGGCCTAAGTCAAATCAATCAAAGAAGAAATAGAAGTAAACATAATGAATGATCCTAAAGCAACTATCCTAGCAAGTATCTTCAAGTGATGTCTAAGAAATAATGCACACATCCGCATAATATACACACAATAAACACATCATAAATTTAAGATTAGATTAATTTTGCAATTCAAGAAGGAGTGATTTTCACTTAGGTTGATATGGCGGCTATAAGGTGTTCGTTAGTCCTAACATAGTATCCAATGGTCCACCTAGCTACTCCCTAATCGTTCAATTATTACTTATACATGTAGTTAGAAATCCTAAGGTAGTTACGGTTATAGCATAGCTTTAAGGTTGGTGTGATACGTATATTTTAGATAATGTGAAGTGAGCTTTTTGGCTCTCTCCTCACTAACCATCAAGGAACCGCCTTAGAGCTTGAGTTTCACTCGAAGATGTTTTAGCTCAACCTAATCTCTGATGCTCTTGATTAGCATCCTCAAATAACCAAATATCCTCATGATGATTTACATAAACAATTCACTTTGTCGGATATTTTCTTTTGATTATTTTCTTCATTAATTTTTTGTAAGATAACAATTACACTCGTTTTGCTATGAGATGCCATGCTACTTTTTTTCTTTTTTTTTTCTTTTCTTTTCATGAACTTTTTTTCTAGACCTCGGCGAAAAGGTTACAATAAAGAAAGCATCATCAATATATTGCACATACAAACTCATAAAAATATCCATTCCAATGTGTTCTCCTATGATGAATCCTACCATCCCAAACTCAAGTTATAAAGACAAATAGTCTTAGAGTTGCGATTCAAGTGCAGATCATATGGAAAAATCCTATCAACTAAGAGGTATGGATTGTCATGTGGCGACAAAACAAGGCTTCAGGCAAAAAGGAGGTTTAGACTGATAAATATTTAATCGAAAATCGGGTAGCAAGTTAAAGGCTTCAAGTGGCTTATCAAAGAACTGTCTTATTCATTTCTCCAACTACTAGGTTTTGTTACGTTTTCACTTCTAGTTAATAGGCTAAACAGGTTGTCAACTAGTTCAAACCTAGTTGGGCGGGTAAATTATATCGTCATTTATTTGTATAGCTTTAATATAGATTACGAAAGTGGTCGACAAAATATATATTATATATTATTAATTAATATCTTTATCCTTCACACCATAATTAGTAAAGATTTTTTTATGGGTTACATACCGACCATAATTGTGGTTGGTAAAAAGAAATTGAAAAAACAACTATCGATTACAAGAGTTGATGTTATTTTTTTTCAGCGATCACAAGCAATGGTCGCAAAAAATGGGTAGCTAAAGTGTATAATTGTAAGGAAACGGTCTCTAGTCTTTATTTGATCACATGTAGTTTAAGTCTCATTTTCATTTTCAAAATTTAATTCTCATTTTATCGGTTGATTTTTTTGGTGCAATCAATAGAAGAACAAGGTGATGGTTTTTTAACTTTACTATACAAATTTAACTCAAAATTTGTTTTTCCCAAAAGCATCAACCAATGAGTCAGCAAGGCGTGTTGTCTTTACCGCGTAGGGCACAAGCTTTGAAGGAAATAATTCCGGTTTAGGTCTCACTCTTGTGATGGACTGTTTTTTTAATCGAAACACTTGTGATAGGCTACTAAGTACTGTATATGATATTATATGAATTGTTACTACATGGTTAGCATTAACCATATTTCAAACGTGCAAAACTGCCATAAAAGTCAATTTGAACGGCTTGGTCGGATCACACCGAAAGTATAGTTAAAGATTTATTTATGAAACAAACTGCTTTTGCCTTTTATGTTCCCCACATGTCATCTTATTATCAAAAAGCTTCATTTTCCCTTTGTTCAAATTTAAAATTATTAATGTAAAAAAATTGCTCACATGCACGATTTTCAAAAAACCCTTTCTCTTTGTCTGAAACCCAATCTCCCTCCTCCTTCCGCCATCCCCCACAGTCTCTCCCACTTCTCTCTCACTCTAATCAACGGTTTCATCTTAAGATCTATACCAGATCTATGAATCTGAATATCATTTACTTCTCTATAGCATCGATTCACTATCTTAAAATCACTTTGAAGTGCTTTATCGAGTTCTCCTTTACGTTAATCGTTTAAGGTTGATGGATTTTTTAGAGGGTACAAAAGATAATAAGGCAGAGGAATCGGAAGATGATTTTTGCCTTTCACCAGATCGAGATGCTATTTACTCGAAATTTGACGAGCCAAAAATTTTGGTTCGAATCTTGGCTTCAGGTATTGTTAACTAAAACTATCTCAAGAAGATTATTATTCAATATTGAGGCATTTCAGGCCCCATTACTATTGAAAAGCGAGGAGATAATATGTGTACTATTCAATTTGATAAGGAAAAAGACCTAGAAATTGTGTGGGCTAATAGACCGTATCATATCTTTGGCTTTCATGTTTTAATTCAGAAATATGAAGAAACAATTATGAATCCTTCATTACTTGAGGAAACATCCTTTTGGATTCGAATTTCAGGCATACCACCTCTGTTTATTAAGGAATCAAATGTTATTAAAATAGCTTCAAAAGTTGGAAAGGTTACAGATGTTACTCTTTCTGACCCTTTGAAATTTAAAGAAAATTCTTGTGTTAAGGCTAGAGTTGATGACTCAGTCTTGAAACCTCTTACTGCTGGATTTAAATTTAAGATTTCGCAAGGTCAATCCGTTTGGATATCTTTTAAGTATGAGAAATTGTTTGATTTTTGCTTTAAGTGTGGCTTAGTTTCTCATGATGAAAGAAACTGTGATAACCCCAATAAACTTGCTATAAGGTTGGGGAATTGGATTAAGTTCTCAGAACTAGAAAAAGAGATAAGGAATTTGTTTTTAAAGCTACGAAAGATGGTAATCAGGCTCAGAGAATTAAGAAACCTTTGAAAAGTAAGTATAAGAAAAAAATTAATGTTCTAGAGGAAGGTGAAATTGACACTTCTGACAAGAGCAAAAGTAAGACTGATGTTTATTACTTGAACAAAGTTCAGAACTCTTTACTTATTCCTACTGTTAAACTTGGTGATGAAGTGGTTGAAGGAGTGGCTTTTAAAACTGAAATTAGACCTCTAAACTCCAATGAGGTTTTGCAATTATGTGGTTCAAATGATGAAAATTCAAAGTTGAGTCCTCTTACTGACTTGTAAGATAAGGTTATTATTGACCCAACTATTACTCAAAATTCTAGTGATAAAATCTGCTTTGGGTTTGTAGAAAAAAACAAGAGTAGAACTAAACAAGTGAGAAAAGATTTAGGCCTTCCACTTGAGGATGATATGCAAACTCAAGATCCAGCAACTCTTGTCAATTCCTTTGGGGTTGATGATGAGATAGCTGAAAATATTGAGGTAGAAAACAATGTTACCGATGAAGGAATTGAAAAATGGTATGAAGATGGGTTACTAGAAGTGGTGGATGCTGAAGAAGTTTGCGGGGTTGACCCAAATCAACCTCAAGACCTTCAATGATACAATCCTGGAACTGTCAATGCATTGGCACAACCTTGACAGAGCTGAGCTTGGTTGATATGATCAAGACTCATCAGTTAGAGGTATTATCTCTTTCTGAAACAAAAAAAATTGATTTTATGCTTTCTTTAAGTTCAAAATTCCACATAACTCTTGTTGCACAAATTGACCCTGTGGGTCTGAGTGGAGGGTTAGCAGTTTTTGTTAAAGAGGCGGGTAAGTTTAAATTAATAAGTTCTGCTAAGAATCTTATTCAGTGTACTTATATGGGTTCCAATTGTGGGCTATGTGAACTGAACTTTTTCTATGGCCCTACTGCAGATGAGGAAAAAAGTTCTTTTTTGAGAAAACTAAATGATTTAAATCATGTGGAGGATAAATGGTGTTTTATGGGAGATTTTAACATGATCAGATATCCCTATGAGAAATTGGGAGGAAATATTAACTCTTTACACAAGAGAAACATGTTCCAGTTTAATGTTTTTATTCATTCTAGCTCCTTGTTTGATCTTCCAACTTTAGGATGCAATTTCTCTTGGTCTAGCAAGAGAAATGGCAACCAGCTGATTAAACAAAAGCTTGATAGAATATTGGTAAACCAGAACTGGATGGATATATTTCCAAATTCATGGACTGGTGCTCTCCCCCCCCCCCCCCCCTTGGGGTCTGATCACTCTCCAGTTATCTTAAATTTGGGTTTATACTCAGATAAACATAAAACAAGATTCATGTTGGAAAAAGGATGGATCTATGATAACCAATTGTGCAAAATGATTATTGAGAAATGGAAATCAGGGCATTATATGGATTTGAGAGGTATTTCAAGATTGAAATATAAATTATCACAAATTCAGAATTTTATTTCAAAATGGGCCGGGAAAAGAATTCTAAATAATAGAATTCTGATCAAGAAAAATCTCATACAACTTGAAAAACTTTTTAATGAACCATACAATGATGAGAATGAAGCTTCATTTAATTCTCTGAGTTTGGAATTAGAGGAATATTGGACAAAAGAGGAACTATATTGGTCCCTCAGATCTAAAAACAACTGGCTAAGGCTAGGTGATAGAAATACTAAGTATTTTCATGCTACAACAAAAGTGAGGAGAACTAGAAATAGAATCTCTTAAATTAAAGACCAAAATGGTCAGTGGTTTTCAGAAAAACATGAAATATCTGGTGAAATTGGTAGATATTATAATGAGATATATAAATCAGATGGTCCAAGGAATTATCAACCTATCTTGAGTAAAATTAAGAGAGTGGTAACTGATGAAATGAATAGGTCTCTCATTAGCCCTGTGACTTGTGAAGAGGTTAAAAATGATATATGGTCCCTGGGAAGTGATAAAACACTAGGACCAGATGGTTATGGAGGTTTTTTCTTCAAAAAATTTTGGGAAACATTAAAAGATGACTTAGTGGAAATGGTCTCGGACTTCATATCTAATAATGCATCTTTAGAATCAATCAGCTGTACAATAATTGCACTTATACCAAAATGTGAGAATCCGGATTTGGTGGCTTCTTTTAGGCCAATTAGCTGTGCAAATTTTGTTTTTAAGATTATTTCTAAAATCCTGACACTGAGACTTCAAGAATGGATTGGTACTTTGATCTCTGAGACACAAACTGCCTTCATTCCCTATAGTCAATTTTTGAGAACATTCTGATTGCTCAAGAGGTTACTCATTACTTGAATAACAAAAGAAGTTCTAAAAACTCCTCATTAGCTATTAAAGCAGATATGCGTAAGGCCTATGAAAATATTGAGTGGGATTTCCTTCTTGATTTATTACATAATATGGGTTTTCACCCTGTTTGGATAGGGTGGATTAAAAATTTCATCTCCTCGGTTACATATAAAATCCAAATCAATGGTGAATTATTTGATCTTGAAAAACCTCAAAAAGGTTTAAGACAGGGGGATCCCCTCTCTTTATACCTGTTTTGTCTAGTAACTCAGGATTTAACTCACCTAATAGACTATTATGTGAGTATGGGACTCTTGAAAGGTATTAAAATAGTAAGAGCAGCTCCTATGGTTACTCATGTTTTATTTGCAGATAATAGCTTATTTTTCCTTGAAGCTTCTGATTATAATATTGATATTTTTAATAATATTATTAATTGGTATACTTTTGCTATAGGTCAAAAGATCAATCTTAATTAGAGTGGGATATTGTTCAGTAAAAATACTCCAACTGAAATCAGAAATAAATTCTCTTCACATTTGAGAATGAAGAAACTTGATCATCTGGGTAAATATTTGGGAATTCCCTCCTCCTGGGGTAAATCTAAAGCCAAATCTCTTGCGTGGCTTGTTGAAATTATCTTGCAAAGGATGGATAGATGAGATACTAATATGCTTTCTAAGAGTGGTAAAGAGGTTTTAGTGAAAGCAGTGATTGGTGTTATTCCTAACATTATCATGTCAGTTTTTATTATACCTAAAATGGTACTTCACATTTAACCTCCTTGATATCCAATTTCTATTGGAACGATCAAGTAGAAGATAGATGCCACTGGATAAAGTGGCAAACTCTTATGAATTATAAAGAAGAGGGTGGACTCGGCTTCAAAGACTTTCATAGTCAAAATCTGGCATTGTTATCTTCAAATGCTTGGAAATTTATGAATAATAAAGAATCTCTGGTTTATAAACTGTTTAAAGGAAAATATTTTCCTCAAAGTTGCTTCCTCTTTGCAAATCTTTGCAGCAACTGTTCTTGGGGTTGGAAAAGCCTTGTTCAAGGCAAAAATTGGTTTGCTAAAACAATTAGATGGAATGTGGGTAATGTCGGCTCTATTAGAATATGGGAGGAAATTTGGATCCCTTCTCATGATATTTTGATCAAACCTCCAAATTGTGAACTGAGCTATGTGTCTGAACTTATAAATCCAGACAAAAATGAATGGAAAGCTGAGTTAATCAACCTTTACTTTACTCCTGAAGTTGTAGCAACCATCTCTAACATTTTTTGCCTTCTTTTCACTGTCATGACACCCCATACTGGCCTTTTACTAGTGATGGGGCTGTCTCAGTTAAGGAAATGTACAAGAGACTTTGGAGGGCTCAACAGGCAGGAGATAAAGTAAAGGATAATAAAAAAGGTGACCCTTCCTTCAAATTGAATTTTGAGGATTGGAAATTTATATGGAGTATGAAAATTCACCCTAAGATTAAGAATTTTATATGGAAGTGTTGTGAGAATGGATTAGCTACTAATGAAAATAGAAAAAAGAGGAAATCTTGTGAAAATGAACTTTGCTTTATTTGTGGTAAAGAAACTGAAAATGTGGAACACTTAGTGTTCCATTGCTCTTGGGCAAGAGCAGTTTGGATGGCTAGCCCACTGAGTTTTAACTCTATGACTGAACCTTCTTTCAATTTCAAGAAATGGATTGAGTATATCAGAAATTGCATGAAAGAAACAAACGTCAATGATGAATATTTTAGTGAATTAGCTTTCTATATTGTGTGGTTTATATGGAAAGGCAGGAATGAGAGTATATTCAGAGGAACAACTCCTAACCCTAGATTCACTTTACATGAGGCTTTTAAAGCCTATGCTGACAATAATCTAGCTAAAAGATTCAGTTCTGAGGCTAAACAAAAAAAAATTATTAAACAAAGTATTGGCTTCAATACTGGCAATGATAATTTGAACTCTGTAACTCAAGTGAATCACTTTAGAGAAGACAGAGAAAAGAATTGGAAACCACCTCTACCTGGTTTAATTAAAATCAATTGTGATGCTGCCTTTGATAAATTTTCTAACCAAGATTCTTTTGCTTGCATTGTTAGGAATTATGCGGGTATATTGGTAGGTGGAAATGCACAAAGGATTAAAGCTAACTCGGCTATTGAAGCAGAGGCAATGTGAATTATTTAAGCTTGTGAGATGGCTTCAAAGTTTCCCAAAGGCTCGATGGAAATAGAAAATGATAGTTTGTTATTAATTAATCAAACTAGGAAAGGAGGAAAATTGTTTTGTAATATTTTGAACTTAGTTAAGTACATTCTTTTGTGTAAGATTAAGTTTAAGATTAAAATCTCCTTTGCAAGGAGATCTAAGAAAACTTGTGCTAATCGGGTTGCTAAACAAGTGCTTAAAGGTGCCTTATTTAGCCTTTGGACAGCTTTTCCACCTCCCCAATTAACAAGACTTTTGGAAAGAGATTTTAATCCACTAGGGATAGGGTGATTTGTAACTGTTTTCTGAAGTTTTAATATATGATTCTTTCGACTAAAAAAAGAATTTAAAATTGTTAGTTTGATAAAAAAAAGAATTTAAAATTGTTCCTCTGTTTGGGTTCTAATTTCGAAACCCCGAATGTGTTACGAAATACGAACTGTATAATGGGCCTCATATGTGTGACCAGTCAGTCCAGATCTAAGGCCTTATTGGTTCCATCTATTTTTCATGGAACTTTAAGAACAAATACCAAAAATAATTTTTTAATCAATTATTTTTTTCTTCATATAAGAGGTTTTAAAAGCCGTTTAGAACCAGATTACAAGATAAATGAAAGAAAATTTTTTGGAAATCTAGTACAACTCTAGCAGTTGCACATTCACTTCTATCTCTCGTAATTTAATTCCAAAGATAATCTGGAGGGTCTTTAATTTCACTGGTCCGGTGTGCATATAAGCTCCCTCCTTTGCTAATTTACCTGCACAAAAATTAGCTTCACGATATATATAGTTAAGCTCAAAGCTAGGGTTATTTCGCAACACCGACATTCATGTTCAAATGTAACACAATGACTACTTGAGTTCCCACCGCCCTTCACTAGCGCATGGAACTCCCTCGAGTCCTATGCTGTAGATCTCCCCGCCTAGGCGCGCCTAGGCCCCGCCTAGGCGTCAACTCCCCCCTCAGGCGCTTACGCCTAGTTAAAACTCTAGGCGTTTTTGCCTAGCGCCTTAGTCGCCGTGGAATAGGCGCCTAGCCCGTCTACGCACCGATTAATGGCAAAAAATGACCGCCTAGGCGCCGATTAATGGCAAAACACACCCGTATAGGCCTTCTTGTTATTTTTCTTATTCTCGAGAATTTTTTGATTGATATTATAACTCAATTTTTAGTATTTTTTATATATACTATAGTGTTTTAAGATGAATTTTATGACTTAAATAGTTGAAATTTCTATAATTACTACATATATATTACTAGATATACAAAATTACACAGCGGGATTCAAAACCGTATAATTTCGCCTAGGCCCCGTGTAATCCCGTCTAGGCGCTAGGCCCGGATCGAGCGCCTAGGCCTCGAAACCGAGATCTACAACATAGTCGAGTCCATACTATAATGACTACTTGAACTACCACCGCCCTTCACTAGCGCATGGAGTTCCCTCGAGTCTATTTCAATAGTAACATCTTTAAAACCTTTATTAATACTCCACCGTAATCCAAAATGAAATGCAAATATTTTGGACTTAAGTGGAGATTCTATTGAGCACGATCCAAGAAAACTAGCAATACATGAACCATTCTTATCCCTCATGATACCCCCAATGTTGTGGTTCCCCTTGAGGCATCGAAGCTACCATCCACATTGATTTTCAGTCTTTCCAAAGGCTTAACCCATTTGACCATTACGTTTGTTGCTGGTTCTATTAAGCCCCTGTCATATTCTTTCCACCAAGCTAGAACAAAATTGCTAGCAATAGTGAATATTTCTTTTTTTAGCTCCTCCGAGTAAGGCATCTTTCCAGAATCTTCAAATAACATTTTATTCTGTTTGATCCAAATTGTCCAAATCGCTGCTACAAAACTAATGGCCATTCGATACCTCAGATCTTTTCTGTGGACCGAAGATGATGCTTTATCCAATTGAGAATGAGGTATCTCGGGAATTAAATATGCCATATTTGGATGATGAAATAAGAGTAGTAGTTTTTCAATCCAATCCGACTAAATCCCTAGGGCCGGATGGAATGTCAGCAGCTTTTTTCAAAAATGTTGGGCCATAGTGGGTCCAGTTGTAAGTAAGATGGTTCGTGAAGCGGTATGTCAGGTTCATTTGCCTTCGGGTCTGAATAGTACACTTATACATCTTATCCCGAAAGTGTCAGACCCGAACCGGGTACGTTTATTTCGTCCAATTAGCTTAATCAATTCTTCTGTTAAGTTTATTATGAAGGCTATGATCAACAGACTTAGGCCTATTCTCTCTAATATTGTTGGTCCTTGTCAAAGTAGCTTCTTACCAGGTCGTTTTACAATAGATAACATTGTTCTTGTACGGGAGGTTGATCACAGGATGAGGCATATCCAAGGGAAGAATGGAATCATGGCGGTTAAACGAATCTTGCAAAAGCATATGACAAAGTTAGCTGGGACTTCATTGAAGATACAATCAATCATTTTGGTTTCCCGAAGAGTTGGGTATCCTTAATTATGTCCAACATGAAGGAGAATGATATGAGTGTTTTGTAGAATGGAGAACCTTTGACGACGTTTAATCCATACCGTGGAATCGGACAAGGAGACCCCCTCTCCCCATATATATTTGTAATGTGTATCGGAAACTTTCCTTGTTAATGGGTAGACAGGGCCCGAACCTATCCCATTTATTTTTTGCCGATGATCTAATATTGTTTGGTGAAACTTCTTTATTGCAGGTAAACTTGATTCAGGAGACAATCAATACGTTCTGTAAAGAGGCTGGACAAACGGTTAGTGCCGAGAAGGCGCTTATTTATTTTTCGAGGAATGTTCTGGAATTAGTACAACAAGAACTAGCAGAAGGAAGTGGATTTCGTCATAGCGATCCTTATGGGACCTACCTGAACACCTATTTTGTCGAGTCGATCACCGAAAGGATTTTATAAGAAAAATTTAGAAAAGATGAGAGGGAAGCTAGTAGCGTGGAAAATGAAGACTTTGTAATTAGTGAGTCGTGTGGTATTGGTTCAATCTGTGTTAAATGCGGTTCCGGACTATCAGATGAAAGTAATGAAACTTCCCAAGTATGTGTGTACGGAAATCGATTGAGTGGTAAGGGACTTTATTTGGAGGTTTTCCGCTTTTGAGAGGAAATTACATTGGGTCACGTGTGATCAAATTTGTAAACCTAAGGAGGCGGGAGGTCTTGGGATAAGGAGTGCGAAAAAATTACAATTTAGCTCTCCTCGCAGAACTTGGGTGGAAAAATTTACAACATAGGCAAAATGTAGCGTGGATTGATATCTTTAAGGAAAATACATTAAGGACGGGATATTAAATCGCGACCAAAAGAGTAATGATTCCAACGTCTGTAAAGCCATCCTAGCTGGGATTAATATACTTCAGAATGGACTAATTGAGTTGGATGAGACTTTAAACTCAAAATCATTTTAACTCCATTAAAATTTGATTTTAGAACCTCTTGTTTTAAGTGATTTTATCACTTTATTAGCTATTTTTGATAAAAAAAAAAATCAAATAATTATATCTTAAACACAAACTAAAATTTTATTTGAAATATCTATTAGAATTGTATTACCCATAATACATAACGGCCTACATTCAGAATTTGCTTAACTTTAATTACTCCATGTATTGTACTCAAAATCAAGCTGTAAAAGATCTCATAAAATCAAGCTGATATATATATTATATCATAATTCCTTAATACAAAGTCACTATACAAAATAGTTCAACAAGTTTGCATATATATAAACAATATACAAACAAATTTAAAAAATAATAATAATAATTAAAACACAACTAAACCTTTACAAATATCACATTTCAATCTCTTCTAACTTAAAAAAGGCCTTCCTAACTTAGTCACCACAGTCTCAGGTCCAGGCACATTTTTCAACGTCCCATTCTCAGACATATAAAAATAATTATAATTAATCCTCGTAACTAAAGCCACCAAATGAGGAAACTGTCCTACATTCAACTTAAACGACAAAATCTACACCAAAACAAAAAAAAATTAATAAATTTATTTTAACGAAGAGTAAATAAAATAAAAAAATTACCCTAAGAAGAAATGAAATACATTCATCAAATTGTCTTTCAATACGATCCAATTCCATTTCACATCGTACTTTAATAGCAGAAACTGATCCACCAGTGGAAATAGTTTGTTGAATTGAATAAAAATCTAAAGCTAATCCAAGTATAGTGTTGATTCTGCTTGCTATTAATGCCCACTGTAAAAAAATTAATTACATTATATAAGAAAAAGGTAAAAGGTAAAAAAAAAGTAACGAACCAGTTTATCAGGTACAACAAAGCATTGACGTTGGATTGATAATAAATAAGCTTCGTGAACTTCAATTACTTCATCTAATGATTTAGCTTTTTCTACACCTTTACATAGTTCATGCCATGCACTATGGTATACCTGTGAACTATGTTTTTAGTTTTTTTTTTTCAAAAAAAAAAAAAAAGAAAAGGTGAAAATAAATTTTACCCTATCCATGACGTATTGGTGAAAAGCATCCACGAAATGAAGAAGCTTTTGTTCTAATAACCAGTGGCGCTTTCTATTAGCTGTAACAGTTCCTCGATCCTGAATTATTTTAATTATTAAATTTTTTATTTTAAATAATTTTTGCAATATAGGGGGACTTGTAGTGTAATTAATTTCGCAAAGGAACTTATAGTGCATTTTGCATATTATAGGGACCTACGGTGCAATTAACTCTGGAAAGGGACTTATAGTGCATTTTTGCATACTATAGGGACCTGGAGAGCAATTAACTCTGGGAAGGAATCAAGGAACCTCTAGTGCAATTGTTACACATTATAGGGACCTGTAGCGCAATTAACTACAGAAAGGGACCTATAGTGCATTTTTGCATACTATAGGGACCTAGAGTGCAATCAACTCCGGAAAGGGACCTATATGTGCAATTTTTGCACATTATAGGTATCTGTGGTGCAATTAACTAGGAAACAAATTTACTAGCTTTTTTGAATTTTTTTTACACTATTAAAAAAGAAATTATGGTATTACCTTAAGCCCTTAAAATTTTGGAAAGCTTCATTTGAGAACCCAAAATTTTAAAATGTATTGTATTAGGCATTGATTTTTTTTTTTTTTTGTATGAACATTTCGTTTTTTTCTATAGTGAAATATGGGTTATTTTGTATAATATAGGGGCTGCCTTATAGTGTAACTAATTCAAAAAATATAGGGATCTATAGTGCAACTTTTGCACATCATAGGGACCTATAATGCAATTAAACCAGAAAAATCTTGTTATAGGGGACCTATAATGCAATTTTAGCATACTATGTGAACCTACAGAGCAATTTTTGCATATTATGGGGACCTTTAGTGCAATTTTGCATAGTATGGGGACCTATAGTGAATTTTTTACATTATATGGGAACCTAGAGTGCATTTTTTGCATATTATGCGGACCTATAGTGCATTTTTTGCATATTATGGGGACCTAGAGTGCAATTTTGCATATTATGGGGACCTTTAGTGCAATTTTTGCATGTTATGGGGACCTAGAGTGCAATTTTTTGCATAATAAAGGGACCTATAATGCAATTTTGCATATTATAGGAACCTATAATACTAAAATCATCCTAAATTATTAAATTTTCAAATTTTAATAAAATGTTAAATAATAAAAGATCTGAGTTTTAAAAAAAAACCTTCCACATCCATCTCCGAGCCTTATCGAGAACGAATTTCGCACGTCTAACTTTCAGTAAAAAACTCATCACCTACATAATCCACACAGGTAAAATTACTAAACTACCCTTAAAAAAAGTGTCAATTTTATATAAAATAATATTAGTTAAATTAATTCAATTCACCTGATTATACTTCTTTATTGCTTCTAAATTAGCAATAAGTTCAAGTGGCCATGAAACCTAACATTTTATACAAAACAAAAACAGTTAAAAAAAATGTAAAAAAAGTTTAAAAAAAAAAAAGTTATTTACCTTGTAAGTAAAATTAAGAGAATCAAGTACATTAATTCCGAAACTATGTCCTTTAATTCTATGAGGACTTGAATTAAAATTAGAAGAGCTTTGTTTTTCATCGGGTCCCACTTTTTTTAAAATAGACACAACTAGTGAATCAGGTGTACTTAATAATACACTATCAGCTGAGTTTCTAATTGATTCCTGAAAAAATAATTAAAAATTATTATCTATTTTTGCAAATAAGGGCTTGATATTTGTAAAATAGTGAAAATTGCACCTGTAAAATCGTGTTTAGTTCAAATTCATCGTCTATAGATTCTCCTTTATCTAATTTGTTGAAAATTACTGTTAAAAAATGCTGTAAAAGATCACCTGAAAATAAAAAGAAAAATAATTAGATTTTTAAATTATAATAAATTTTAAGAAATTAATAAATAAAATACCTGAGCCTAGTAAGTATATAGCACGTAATAATGCCAGCTCATCGAGTAATTTCCAATCATGTAGTAATTTTGTTAACATATTTCTGCCTATATAATCAGCCTGTAGTGTGTGAAAAATGAGAGTTTATTTATTTATTTATTGAATAAAATTAATAAACAAAATATTTTAATTTTGAATTTTATTTTTACCTGTTTTTTGATATAGATGACGAGGCATTCTTGGAGAATTACTATAGGTAAAGGGGTACCTTTAAACTCAGCTTGTAGGACCCACTCAAGAATTTTTGAAGGTAAAGTGCTATTTTTTTGGAAAGGTAAAACTTCCGATATTTGAAGATCTTCCTGTTTTTTCAATATATAATAATTATTAATCTTGCAAATTAAATTAAGTATTGGATATGTAAGAGCAAATTTCCTTTTTGGTCCTCGAACTATAAGCCCTTATCCTGAATGGTCCTCGAATTTTGAGTATATTATGCAAAAATTGCACTATAAGGTCTCTATGTTTTTGCACAATATAGGGATCCGCAGTGCAATTTTCGCATAATATAGGGACATGTAGTGCAAGAAACTTGAAACAAATTAATGTAGCATATAGAGTGATTTCTGCAAAATATAGGGACCAATAGTGCAATTAACTTGAAACATATGGATATAGGGACCTGTAGTGCATTTAACTCGAAACAAATCAATATAGAGACCTATAGTGCAATATTGGCATTATATAGGGACCTGCAGTGCAATTATCTCAAAACAAATCAATATAGGGACCTATAGTGCGATTTTGGCATGATATAGGGACCTGTAGTGCAATTAACTCAAAACAAAACAATATAGGGACCTATAGTGCAACTTTGGCATAAGATAAGAACCTATAATGCAACTTTGGCATAATATAGGACCAGTAGTGCAATTAACTCAAAATAAATCAATATAGGGACCTATAATGCAATTCACTCATACAAAATTAGTATAGGGACCTATAGAGTGATTTCTGCAAAAAAATAGTGACCTATATAGTGCAATTTTAGCATAATATAGTGATCTATAGTGCAATTAACTCAAATCAGATTTTCAAGGACCATTCAGGTAATTAGCCTATAGTTCGAGGACCAAAACGTAAATTTAAATAAAATCTAACCTGAAAATACGGAAGAAGAGTCGGAAAAGGAAACAATCCTTCAAGTTCTTGAACATGTAAATTTTCAGAATTACCAAACGAAAATCCAAAAGCAAAATTTGTCTTTTTAGCAACAAAAGTTTCACCAAATATTGCGTTTCTTAGTCCTTCATCGTTTAAAGGGGGCAAAGCGTAATTTCTACAAATATTCAATCTACCCCACTCTTCACTATTCTCATTAAGCACCTTTTTACACACAGTAATAACAGGATTTTCCGGAACAGGTAAATTAATAGCACCTTTTTGCGTAAATATATCGATTAAATATTTATACCAAACTTTTTCAGAACAAGATTTATCTTTAATTTCTTTAACTTGTTCAAGTGAAGAAATAATTTGACTATCTTGCCAAAAATACCCTGATATATGATCTCCATAGCCAATTAAAGCTAATAAAGATAAGCAAAAGATTTCAGACAAGGTTAAACTAGTAATTTTATCTTTTCGAATAAAAATAGGAGAATATTGCATTAACTGTAATGATTTTCCACAAGAAATAATCATTTTCGCCACATCATCAAAAAATAACGGACATGATTTCGATTTTAATTTTAATATATAGCTTTTTTCCCAAAACTCAGCTTCTTCAATAGTTACTGATTTATTAGCGTAAAAAAACATCTGCGTAAAAAAAATAAAGATTTAATGTACTGTAAAATAAAAAAAAAATTAAAAATTACCTCATCAAAAGGATCGTCTAAAATACCCTCGAAAAGCCAAGAATCGAGAGTTTCTATATATGGTAATAAACTTCCAGTAAACATATATAGTAACATTTTATATGCATCTTCCTGATAAAAAAAAAATTAAATAATTAATATTTGCGTGAATTAATTAAACTATTTAAGTAGGGATTAATTACAACCTCGCCCCCTTGTACAAGACAAATTTCAGTGAGTTTTTTGTAAAGATAATTTAGTAAATGAACAGAATATTCCACAGTAGGGGTAGAATTGTCAAGATCGAAATATGTGTTCGGAATAGCTTCGTTTACTACTTGTAATAAATATTCAGCTCCTGCACATAAACTATTCGAAGAAAATACTTTTATTAAATATAATTTAAAATATAATTTTAGACTTTTTAGATTTTTAATACATACCTTGATAATGAACTGGATAAACTTAAAAGAGTTGGTGTATTTTTATTCTCCTCCTCTTTTAAAGCAATATTATGTAAACGCTGAAAAAATAAATAAAAAAAATGTAAACAGTAAAAAGAAAAGTAAAAAGAAGATTATGATATTACGTACTTTAAGCCATGAAGAAACACAGCAAGTATAAGCTCTTAGAGTAGGTGAGGGTACTTTTGTAAATTTATCGATTTTTGATACAATATTTTCTACTAATTTCAAACATGTTGCACCATATGCGAATTGATTAAGAACACTATGAAGACTTGTTTGTGAATAATGTGTTACATATATCCCAGTTTTCACGTGAAAACACTCTTCTTTAAGGTCCCATTGGAATAAATTACTGGATAATCCTTGCATTATGTGTAACACACCTCGTACCTAACAAAAATGGAGTTTTTAGAAAGAAATTCAAATATCTGTTATTAATTGTATTAATTAATAAATAAACATACCAAATCGGATTCATTGATTTGAAGAGATGGTAATGGTGTAGCAAAATGTAACCCATTACAATATGAGGTATGAATTTTGTTGATTAAACTTTCTGAAGCTTCGATCTTCATTTTTCAGCTAATTAACAACTGAAAGATGAATTATAATTGAGTAAATAACGTATATTGTAGATAAAGGTAAAGATTGTGATTTTTCTATACCAAAATGACGTATTTTTTACTGTGACGCATTTTATCAAACAACTAACAGGCAATTACTAACCGACAGTGAAAGAATAATGGCTAAAACGAGATTTATACCTGGGAGAAGAAAAGCTAGCGTTCATACAAAATCAATGAAAAATGTGGATTATACTAAAATTGAGAATTTGCATTTCATATGATAATGAAATTACCTAATTTTTTAAACTGTAAACTGTGATTAATGAATCTATAAGGAAAAAACCTTTAGATGTTTTGGAAATAACATTAATGCGGTTTGTTTTGGTTATTTTGCATAATGATTTTGATTAAAGACAAGAAATGTAATGTACCTGTTTTCATAGATGAATTTGGTTTTGAAACTCTTTTCAGTGGAGAGTTCGATCTAAGAAAAGTTTAAAATTAAACATTATTAATAGGTTGCAAAGAGAGGGAAAATTAAAATTAGAACGCCCTTTTCTTTTTTTCAAGTTTTTTTTTATTTGTCAAAAGTAAAATTAGAGCACCCTTACCAGTTTCCATATGATCTGCGCTTATAAATTATTTTTTTTTCTCTAAAAAAATTAAACGATTTATGGCCTATTTATTTGTATTTAATTGTAGGGCTTAAGGATGGCGATGATTACGGTTTAAAAACCGAAATTGATGACTATCGAACCGATTAAAAACCGAATTATATAACCGTGATTAAAATCATTAGGTTATACTTTTGAAAAGTGAAACAAGTCGAACCGTTTTATTATCATATATATTAATATTCTATAAAAATCTAGTTGAATTATCTAAATCTAAATACTAGATTAAACCAGTTGGGATTATCTCACTGCCCAGGGCCTTGGTCATCCAATCTAGTGGTGCAGGTTCGAACCGAGTCAATGACTCCGAGTCCAAAGTGGCTCTCCTATGTAACAAAAAAAAATACTAGATTGACAAACTATATTATAAAAATGCAATTTATCCAAAGACCAACACAATATTTTACATATCTCGAAGAGTTTTCTTATACGTATGGTTTGATTTTATGGAAAAAATGTATTTATTAAATTATCATTTGGTTATGGTTAAATTCCGCAAAACCGTTTAAAACACTGAAACCAAATAATGTGTTTATGGTTTTGAAATATGTAACCGATGTTATGAACCGTTAGGATATGGTTTTTAATAAAATAAACGGTTATAGTTATAGATTTTGATATTTTTGCAAAAAAACGAACTGTTGACATCCCAGTAGGACTAGTATGACCACCAGAAAATCAAACCAAAAAATCAGAAAAAACAGAAAAAAAACCAACAAATTAAATGGTATGGTTTTGATTTTCAAAATTAATTTTTTTTTTGCTTCGATTCGGTTTACCATGTAAAAACCGAACCAAAAAAATCAACGAAAAACCAAACCGACGAAAGCAAGAGAACTTTTTTATAATAATTATATGGAAATCTTTTTGGTTTTCTATATTCCCGATCCCGGTTGGAGTTAAAGATAGAATTATAAATATTTGCCGCAATTTTTATTGGGATAATAAACCACCCCAAGTTTCTTGGAAAAAGATATGCTTGCCTAAAAATGAAGGGAGACTTGGGTTAAAAGATTTAGAAGCATGGAATAAAGCATTACTCTTAAAAATGCTTTGGAAAATTGTGGAGAAAATAGATTCACTTTGGATTAGGTGGATTCATGGAGAATATTTTAATACTTGTGGTTTTTGGGAATGGATTCCTAAGAAGAACAATTCCCCACTTTTGAAGAATGTTTGGGAGCAAAAAGAAATTATTCGAGGATCATTAGGAGAAGAAGGAAGGGATAAAATATTAGCGTTATGGTTTTCTTCCGAAAATGTGCTTCAATCAACATATGAGGTAACTACTAAAGAGTTTTATGATGTTTTTAAAGTACCTTATGATTTATTCCGTCGTAAAACATTTACTAAACCTTGGGCTAATATTGTGTGGGATTCGAGTGTGTTTCCTAAGCATGCTATTATTGTATGGATGGCATTAAATGAAAGACTTAAAACCAAGAATAGAATAACTTATATGGAGTTGGATCCGCTTTGTGAATTGTGTAAGGAAGACTTTGAATCGAATAGGCATTTATTTTTTGAATGTTCTTATGCAAAGTCTATTTGGGATGAGATAAGATTATGGCTTGGATTAAATAAGGAGATGAATACGATTTTAAGTGCTTTGAAATGGCTTAAAAAATTAAAAGCTAGAGAAAATTGGAGAAGAAAAGCATGGAAAGTTGGTTTTGGAGCAACCGTGTATTGCATATGGAAAGCGAGAAATCACTTAGCTTTGAGAGGTGATTCTAAGACATGTGAAACGGTTACCAAGGAGATTAAATGGTGTGTATACTCTATTTTATTTTCCTTGTTCCCTCGTCATTCTTTTATGGATGTGAGTGGAAGACTAGCTTGTATTAGTGTAGTATGAGATAGTTGTATTTTGCTTCTTTGTTGCTACCTTAAGCTTTCGAGCCTAGGTAGGTAACACCTTTGTATAGTGTACAGTTTTCTTTTAATACAACCGTTTACCCGACCCAAAAAAAAAAAAAAATTATATGGAAAAAAAATTTGACAATAATTTATCATCTATGTTGTTTTACTATTAGATGGTGTTATTAGTGGGATTTTTTTTATATCGTTTAAGTTATATTCGTAAGTATCCCTTGATTGATTTTATTAACCATGATTGTATGAATTCGAAAACAACAGTTTTAATTTTATAACTTTGTGTAGTTATGGTAAATTATGATGATTTTAGTAAGATTATATTTTTTTTTTTAAGGGTCAATGCCCAATAGGTACCTGCCACCTTATACCTTGACCCATAAAAGGCACCGTATTTTTTAAAGAACAGCGAGTTATGGAAAGTTTTCCAAAACTCAAATCTAAGTTTTGGAAAGTTTTCCATAACTCAAAATGTGGATTTTGTGAAACTTCTCATAACTCAAACGACTCTTTTTATAGGAAAGAAAAGGAAAAAGAAAAATGTATGTGGCTTTTTATGGGCAACAAAATAATGGTTGGGGTGAGAAGAAATTAATTTTAACTTGAGGTGTTTCTTGGACATTAATCCTTTATTTTAATTCATATATTAATAGCCCGCTATAAGCATGTAATAGTAGCATAATTGTATTAGAATATTAGTAATTATTGGACAATGTATTTTAAGAAATATACTGACAAAGATTATTGGTCAAACATCTGAATTCGAAGCGAACCAAAACCGAACCGAAACGAATCAATCCAAAACCAAAAACCGAATGTGGAATCAAATGCAAATCGTCCCGTTTAGTTTTTAATTTATGAAAAATCAAAACATTCGGTTCGGTTAAAGTTTTGGCCAAAAATCAAAACGAAACGAAAACATGTTCGTCCCTATTTAATAGGACTTCAAACTGATTAGTAGTGATCAATAAAACTTCTTTTTACCAATTCAAAGATGGAGGAATCTTTTTTTTTTTCATACATGAGAGGTTTGAAAGCCGTTAAAAACAAAGTAATACAAAAAGAACAAAAGTTCATATTAACTATCTAATAATTAATATCAGTTAGTCATTTGTATTTTAGTAATTAGTACTGAATGTTGAATAAATAGTTGAATTAATACTAATTTCGTAAAGGTATAGTGTCGGAATGAATAAGATTTCAAGTACTCACATATAAATTGGTTAGAAAAAACAAAATATCTACTCCAGTATATTAAAGAACCAAATTAAAACTTCAGCATACAAATACCTATAACTTTAAAATTTTGAATGATAACCCAGTCAAAAAGAGTATGAAGAAATGGCTACCCAGCTGGAAGGCCCAAATTTATCTTTGCCAAGTCGGATTATCCTTGCTAATCAGTTTTAAGCGTGATCCCAATGTACACAATGTGAAGTTGTGAACCATGAAGTTATTGATACATGTTTATAAAGGCATCAATCGTATCATTCGAGAATTTATTTGGAAATATTCAGTTGAAACCATGAAGATACATTGGTTGGCGTAGCAAAAAATGTATAGACCCAAGGTAGAGACGGCTTAGGTTTAAGAACGCAAGTTCTTTCAATAAGGCTCTACTAGCTAAGTTATGTTGGAAGATGGTGCAAGATGCCCCCATTAATGGACTTTGTATCAAAAACTTGGCACTCGAGAATGTATAAAAACATGATGGAGAGCTTCAAATCTTGACGAATAACGTAGTTGAAATGAAAAACGAGCAAGGACAGTGGTTTCAAGTGGGCCTTGAGACGTCGGGGACTTTCATAGTAAAATCCGGCTACGATAGTCTGACTCTGGCTCCCATACATCACCGTCCAAATGGGAACAGATTTGTAAGCTCAAATATCCACAAAAATAAGACTCTGTTGTGGTGAATGGTACATAAACGTTTGCCAATTGCCTACTAGTAAAAATTTATTCATCCGTGGTGTTGTAAATTCGTCAAAATGTAGTAGATGAAGCGTCGAAGAGGAAACCTCTTTGCGCTTATTCTGGGTCTGCATCATACTCACCTTTAGTATTTATTGGTATTCACATAACAATAGCAAGTGCACTCAAGGGTAATGGCTAGATGGATACATACATCACTCATTCTTTAACTTTAGATTAAAAGTATTATACCAAAAACTAAAGAATTGTATATAAAACCTGTCAATTACATACGATACTAATCACACTTCCTATCATTATAACTCACTTAGTTGTCTCTACTTCTGTTAGATTTCTGTTTTCACTGAGAGCTATCATACATAATTTTACAACTACACAGAAGATTTAGCCTTTCTATTTCTTGTTCCAAAGACATTTTGAACATGAAGATCTAGAAGATTCTCAATTTCCAACATAATTAATCTCTTCGTACATTCTGTAAAAAAGGGTGATCAAGTAATATAACAGCTGATGATCGTGCTGTCGGTTCTCTTTGTAAACACTGCTCTAAAAAATCCTTCCCTTCTAAAGATAACGTTTCAGGTATAGCTGGAGTTTTCTTTAACACATTAAACATCGCTTGAACCTAATAAAACAAAAATAAAACAATTTTCAAAAAAAATTCAAAATATCAATTAAATTAAATATAACACTTACCGCATTAAATTCACTCCAAGGAGGTTTCCCCGTAAGCATTTCTATTACTGTACATCCTACACTCCAGATATCAACTGCACAAGCTAATTCCGGATTCGAATCATTTCTCATTACAGCTTGTAAAACCTAAAAAAAAAAAAAATTAATAATGTTGAATTAATCAATATATCAAGCAACTCATGTGCGAACTACAAAGTACCTCTGGAGCCATCCAATGAGGACTCCCCTTTAAAGAAAGATTTGTTGCTTGTCCCGTAAGCTAACAATATAAAAAAAAAGAATAATTAGTACGTGGAAATTAAATAAATAATAAAATATAAAAAGATGAAACTCACGTGTTTTGCTAACCCAAAATCCGCAAGTTTGACTGTACCGTTTGCATCTACAAGTAAATTTGCTCCTTTGATATCCCTATTGGATATAATCCGTTAGTAAGACTAACTAACTAACTAACTAAATTAGTTACAATTAGTTACAGTTAGTTAGAGTTGTTATAACTACCTGTGGATTGTTTTGTTGTTGTGTAAAAAAGCTAACCCAGAAAGTATATGACGAGTAAAATTACGAACTATACTCTCTGTCATAACTCCAGAGTGTTCTCTGATATATTTATCGATTGATCCGGGTTGAATATACTCCAAATATATGCAAAATGTGTCTCCAATCTATTTAAATATATTACAATTAATTAATATCTTTTAATATTAATAATATAAGATTAATTTAAAGTGTTGTGTACTCACGGTTTCACATCCAAAATATTTGACTATGTTCAGATGCTTTATTTGCTGAAGAACTTTAATTTCCTGCAAGATTAAAATGAATTTTTAATTTAGAGCAAGGACTTGGTGTGCAATTTTTTATATTTTAGTTTTATAATTTATTTAAAATGTAGGGATTGTTTTTTACCTTTTGTAAAATTATAGGTTTTGTGTAATTATTTAAAAATCTTAAAGTAAAGTAAAAAAAATTAGGGACGGTAACTTAAACCGTCCAGGGGTAAAATAGTCATTATGCATTATTCTGTTTGTAAAAAACTTACGAGGAATATGGATGCTCATATAACATTGACCATAGGGACTTTTTTGGCATTTTAAGAGTAAAAGGACTATAAGACTTCTATTGTGGATACTACAGGGACTAAGGATGCAATTTATACAAAATAATATAAATATTACCTGTTCTAACTGCTTTATACATTCTGCAGATTTAGGATCATCAGGAACTATATCAACTTCTTTCATAGCACATAAAGCTCCAGTTTCTCGATTAGTTGCTATATAAACACTACCATAAGTACCACGTCCAATAAGTTTCCCTTTTTGCCATTGACCTTTTACAACCGACGTCTCAGATTTCGCCACCTGGGGATGAAAAATAGACGGTGAAGATCGCCTAGGTGGAAGGGGTAAAGGGTGAAGATTCGTGTTTTGATAATCTGGAAGTGATTTATGTTGTAATAATTGAACATGACTTAGGTTTTGTTTAGGATGTTTTGGCGAATTATCGGTACTTTTTCTTCTATCTAAAGGTTTAATTGAGGAACTAAAAAGATCCCCTGTGCTGAATCGTTTGGGGCCTAGTGTAGAGCTTTTTATAGGACTACTTGGTGCACTCCATGTTGGGACTTTTACTCTGAATTCTGGTTTAATACCTTCTACGTTTAGACTTTGTAGGGATACCCTACGCTGATAAGTTGATACTCTTGGTCCATTATTTACTGCTTCGACTCTTGGTTGAACTATTGTACTGCAAAAATTTATTTATCAATTGATCCAAAATAATTAAGCAAAAATAAGCAAATTAAAGTAAATAAAAGCATGATCTTCACCTAGGAATAGCGGAATTTGAGGAAACAGTATTAAAGTTATTGTCATTAGAAAATTTGAACTCCGGTAGTGGCAACGGTTGTGGTACGGCGGCGCGGGACCAGTGACAAGGAGAGTGAGAGGTTGAGATAGGAGAAACAGGCATAGATTGTGGTCGTAAACCTACTTCATCGTCACTTACATAACGGAGTTTACGCTGCCTTATTAATTTTCTTCCCGAAGTTGAAGATTGAAATGACCAACCAAAACTTTTACTTCCTTTTTTAAGCTTTTGTGGTGATTTAGAAGGTGAACGTGATGATGAAGATGAAGCTGAAACTGATGAAGGTGAAGAAGAAGATGAGAATGGATTCCAAAAAGAAGGCATTAGGGTTGAATTCTTTTGTGTTTGTTTTCTTTTAAGAATTCATTCATTAACCAGAGAAACATTATTGTTAGATCGATATTTCCTTCAAGTATAGATTTATAGGGGTAGTTTCTTATACATTAATTTATGACTCATCTTACAATAATTGAGGTGTCAAAATATTAGTAAAAGTTGATTATCTAAATAGGAATAAAAATCTAGAAGGGCATTTATTTCTCGTATCTGGAAATATCCTTTATTTTAGTAATACACTTTTTGATTGACTTTTTTCGTTCCATCTATGTTTACGTTTAGTTTGAATCATTAATTGTACTTTTGTTTTCTTTTTTTAGTTTTTTTGAAAATAATGTGGGATTGTTCCACAAAATTTGAGCAAATAATTTTTATTTTGTTTATACTTTATACTACAACAAAACGTTATCTTTAGCAGCAAAATAATTACTATGAAAAAATTTAGTTTTATCACTATTTATTCGTCGCAATAAGTTCGTCTCTAAAGATATCTTTTGTAGCAAATTGTTTGTTTTTCCTTTTATTGATTTTATTTTTAGCGACAAATATTACTGCTAAAAATATAACTAAAGATTATTTTAATATTTAAAAATATCATTAAAGATTATTTTATTATTTCTTATAGTGTTACATACTAAATTAGCATTAGTAAATTTAACACTTAAAAACTACTCCACACAGTTGTTATTGTGATACTAATAGTAGAAGATATAAATTTACATTAAGCATTAAATTTGATTTAATACTTTTTTTAATCATACTTATTTTGATATTCAGGGTGTATTAAATTGTTTCTCTTAGGTGTGAAAAGCTGATCAGGGATAATTAATTTATTAAATGCAATAAATTATAGTCAAACAAAATTATGAATGCATGTATAGGTTATGGTCAAGATGTATGAATTGCTAGGCGATTTCTCTTTCATTAATTTCCATGCTCAAGTCATGTGGCATCAGGTTTAGTCAATTTATAGAATGTAATTTATTATACAATTAATAAGAATAGTGGAGCTATTTTGTAACTTGTAGGAGGTCAATGTTTGACGTAAGATAACAACCGTGTTGCAAGATAAATCTTGAAGCGTAGTTGTGGAAAAAAAGAATATGTATTAAAAATGTCAAATTGCACTCAAGTCTAATATATGATTAGTGGTACGATAGCGTAGATTATGGAACAATTTTATGATTAGACCTAGTCACTTGAGATTTAAATAACTAGAATAATAATGATATATATACCATCCAAAAAATCATATTATTTAAGTATCACTCCTGACATATGGACGTGAATTGGTTGACAATAAGTCTATAATCAAATTAAGGAAATAAATAAATTAACAATATATGACCAACCAATTCACGCCACGTCATTGGGTGGTATTTAAATGGTATGATTTTAGAACAATTACAAACACTAAACTAATAAATGAAAATGTAAGAATACAACGACGACAGTTAATAAAAAAACTCCTTGAACAAAAAAACTCCTTGAACAAAAAAACATTGAAATCAGATTGAAGATAATAATAAAATAGAGTTAATTATTTGAAAGATCCAAAAACATATTAAAAAGGTTTTCAGTATTATTAGAATACTAAAATATTGATACTGTCTCCCAAGATATGAACATAACGTCATAAATCTATGGACACTCATAAATAAAATAACAGAATTTGCTTTGAAACTTCTCAATCATAAACTATAAAGGATGGTAATTTAACTCGGTGTTTCGTAAATGTGTTTATTTAAAAATAAGCTCTACTATGTTGTTTATATAGAGTAAAAATGACAACCTATAAAGGTAGTAAGTAACTAATCTTACTAAACATTACGAAACATTAGTGTTCAAAACCAGGATCATATGGAATACATGAGAGACGGACTAAAGAAGAATCCAGGCTATTAAAATGTAACAATAAACCTGACAAAAATGTGTGAAACAACTGCAACGATAGAGAAAATAATCAACATCTGATTTTTCAAACAGTGAAACACGCAAGAAAGAAGTCTGGCCTCTTAAAACACCAGTATAAAAGTAAAATATATATATGTAGCAAAAAGTTTTTTTTTATTCTTTGGTTCAACAAGAACCACACCCTCACAGGAGGTCAAAGTTAGGTCGGATGGAAGATGGTGTGTAAGAAGATAAACACCAAGGCTACTTATATGCATAGAAGACACTCTTTGGAAAGTAAACGGGTTTTGGACATATAAAAACTCTTTAAATTTTTTTTGCCTTAATCGATGTGAGACTCTTCCAATTTCACTTACTATTTGTTTCTATCTTTTGCATGCTACAAAATTTACCGATGTGAGAAAGACAAATGACTTTTGAAAGCGATGTATATTAACAGTCTTCCACAACTATAGAAAGTAACACAAGGAAAAATGAGGTTTAGATTTCTGAGCGAGAGATGGGTTATATTATACCTAGGCCTCAAATTTAGTCAACAAAGATTAGAATTACACATAGTTAAGTGATCCAACAATCAAATTCAGTCAACAAATACATTCTTCACCTTAGAGGCTGAGACCCCGCGTCACAAACTCAACTCGTGTTAAAAGCAAAACTCTTGATATTATAACACTCAAATTTTGACGATGCACATTTGTTAGCTCTAATATGTTATTTGAGTAGACAACATATATCTATATAAAGGCATCTTCACCTCCACACTTACATAGGTGATTTCAAGAATGTTTACCATTTTCAAACTCCCCACTTGGGCCTTCAAATTATTAAGAGCTGAAAAGTATAATCTCGTTATAAGACGGTGAGTTCATCAAGTCCATACCAACATTACTAACACAAAGGGTTATGAACACATCAAAAGTAAGACTCAACCTTAAGTAAATCATTAGTGAGTCATCAAGTCTGTCCCATGGGGGACCATAAAGTGATATGAATTAATTAAAAGTGAACATTCAACCTTAAGTAAAACACTGCATCACCCACGTGGATAGGAGTATAGTTTACTAAGGATCATATGGACTCATACTATATATCTCTTTGATCAATGGACTTAATAACCATCCACGTTGACGTTTCCAAACAAACTCTCCTATTTAAGTGTTTGGTAAACTGATCAACGAACATCTTCTCTGATCGTACATACTATAAGCCTATTACACCAATCATTAGTAATTGATTTTTTTGAACAACAAATATGTAACTGTTTGTCATTGTAGATATTATTGTGAGTGACACAAATCATTGATTGTGAATCAAAAATAAGGGAAAACTTTTGTACAACTTTTATATTCTTATTGTAATATAGGGGAGCTTTATTACCCCTGTTGTAAAGCTATAACTTCTCATGAGAAGAAAAATGTCTTCAATTTTTTTTGTTGCTCTCTTTTTTGCTCATTTGTGTCTTCGTTTACCATATCTTACATGATTCCCGAAGTATTGGTATTTATTTATCTTCTTCCACACCCCTTTGCTTTAAATAGGATGATATATTTTGCTTTTTTCTTGTGAAAGATAGGCAAATTTTCTCTTGATCTCCAAAAGTTTAAATATTTTTGATTTGTTAATTTTTTTGGGTCGAGAATATAGTTGCTTGATTTTTTCCTTAGTTTCCTGATGTACGAGGTTGATAAATAGATTTCATTTATGGGTGAATTATATATAGGGTCTTAGGAGCACTATTTTTTCTCTATAGAGTAGTGTTTTGAAAGTTGTTATTCTTAGGGACCTCATTTTTTACAATAGTCTTTCCTACCCTTACTAACACTAAAAGACAAAATAGTATGATGTCACTGTTTCTCTCTCCTCTATCACTACCCACCTACCACCTTCCCACCTACCACCCATCTCCGACCTCCGGCCACCGACCACCGACCACCGTCCTCCGGCCACCAGTCAACGGAAAAAACATAGAGTATCAGAAAAAACTGAGAGTACTCTCAGTTTTTTCCGGCCACCAGTTAACGGAAAAAACATAGAGTATCGGAAAAAACTGAGAGTACTCTGTGAAAAAGGGAGAGTACTCTCAGTTTTTTCCGATACTCTATGAAATAGAGAGAGTACTCCGAGAATTAAAGGAATACTCTAACAATTTAACCGAATACTCTATAAAAAAAGTAGGAGTACTCTATAAAAAATAGAGAGTACTCTATGAAAAAGAGAGAGTACTCTTTGAAATTAAATAAATACTCTATAAAATCATGTGTACCATTTAATAAACATTTCTATTCAAAATTAAAAACCATTTACAATAGATAAATAAAAAAAACCTATACTAATTACAAGTTGACCAGATCTGGTCAAACCAGATCTGAAAAAAAAAAAACAAACCTAAGCTAAAAGCGTACTGTGTACGCGAGTAAAAAAAAAAAAAAAAAAACAATCCGGCGAAGCACGAAGCAGCTACTCGATCTGAACCGCATGAGGAGGCCGTGACTTGCTCCGCTGCATCACCACGCCACGCCGGAAACTTGCAGCAGCTTCGAACCAGCAACTACTTTTGACATCAACACCTCCATCGAGCTTCGAACCAGCGAGATCTGGCATGGAGCTACTCGATCTGAACGCCGGAACCTTGCTGCAGCTTCGAACCAGCAACTAATTTTGACATCAACACCGCCATCGAGTTTCGAACCAGCGAGATCTGGCATGGAGCTACTCGATCTGAACGCCGAAACCTTGCTGCAGCTTCGAACCAGCAACACCTCCATCGAGCTTCGAAAGAGAAAGAATGTCGGCGAGCTCGAACGAGGAAGAATGGCGGCGGTTTCCCGATGTATTAATGGAAAACCGGCGAGATTCGTGGAGTGCTTTGGTGAAGGAGATCTCGCCGGATCTTCAAGCAGCAGCAGGAGTGCTCGGCGGTGGTGGTGGTGGTGGCCATTTAGGTGGTGTCGGTGGTGGTTGAGAGGAGAGAGGAGAGAGGAGAGAGGAGAGAGGAGAGAGAGGAGAGAGTAGCAGTGAGGTGAGTAAATGAAATTAGAACGTGAATGAAATTAGAAATAGCAATTAGTATATATAGGTATAGAAAAAACAAAAGAGGGGTAGTCTAGTAATTGGGGTTTTGCGGTTCATGTGTTAAAAAGTTCCTGAAGTCTTTAGTAAGAAGAGGCTCTTGGTGGGGGTGCTAACTCGAAGAGGGGGGTGTGGTCAAGACCCCTAGTGTCATTATCTCTTCATTTATCGATAATCTGATACCGACAAAAGATTAGGCTAACCTCAGTTTTGGATTTGCATACCTTTGACAACTGTTGCCTTTAGATTTCTACCTTCATAAGGGCAAGACAACAATATCCTTTGCAACGTAATTATTATCTGCTAGTGTAAATGGCTTGTTGGGTAGTATGGGTTGCGTAGTTTGATGTATACAGTTTATTTGATTTATTTATCGCTTTATGGATGTTTGTTTATATTTTGACCTTTACCAGTTCAATAATGAGAAAATGCCACTTAGGGTCTTAAACACACCCCCCTCTTCAAGATAGAACCCCCTCCTAGAGCCTCTCCTTACTAAAGACCTCAAAAAGTTTTTAACACATAAAACCCAAAACCCCAATTACTTTACTACCCTCTATTGTTTTTTTATACCTATATATATACCAAATATAACATTTCTAAATTATTAAACAAAACAAAACAAAACCCTAAGAAATTGTACACCTCTCTCCTCTCTCTTCTCAACACCACCCGCCACCCCACCAACACCACCACCAAGCTCATTTGCAGCCATGGCAGTGAGAAACCACCGCAGCTCCAAGCTAAACCACAACAACTCCTTCTCCTTAAACCTGTTCGCGCAGCTCCTTCTTCTCCTTAGATCTGTTCGCGAGCTCCGATGCTGCTGTTCTTCGCGAGCTCCGGTCCTCCACCGAAGGAAGCCACCGCCACTACAACGAACGGAAACAGAGAAGGAGACCGCTGCTGCTGCTCCGACGAAGACCTCTGCTGCTGCTCCGTTCACGTGCGCCCCCGTTTACGTGCATCGCTGAGTCTTAGAAATGGTGGTTCGCGTGAGTCTTCTAGTGCAGGGTTCGCCGGAGATCTCAACCAAAGAGTTTCTCGCCGATGAAGACAAGCCATGGCCGGAGTTGGCTGGTTCGAGTGGTGCAGGGTTCACGAGATTTGCGTGCCGCCATTGTTGCAGAAGAGTAAGATACTGTTCGATAGTCTTCACGCGGTGGTGTTCGAAGCTCCACTGGTGTCCTCGTCGATGCTTGTGGTGGCTGACGACGGTGGTGTCTTGTTCGTGACCATTGCAGCAGCTCGTCGAGGCTTGTGGTGGCTGACGGCGGTGGTGTCTTGTTCGTGACCACTACAGCTCGTCGAGGAGAAGGCGCCGGTGATGAGAAGTTTAGTTTTTTTTTTCAGATTCAGATCTGGTTTGACCAGATCTGGTCAAAGCTAGATTAATTTATTATTTTTAAATGTAAAATGTGTAATGAAGATGAATAAAGAACTTTTTTGAATTTTTTATGCTTGTTTTTTAATAACACTCCTCAAATTGACTGAGTACTCATCAAATTTACGGAGTACTCATTACATTTTATTAAAATACTCGTTAAATTTGTCCGGTGTACTCATCAAAATATATAGAGTACTCAATAAAATATATAGAGTACTCATCAATTTTATAGAGTACTCTCAGTTTTTCCGGTACTCATCAATTTTATCCGATACTCTATGTTTTTTCTGGCGACCGGTGACTGGTGGTCGGAGGTCGGTGGTCGGAGGTCGGAGGTTGAAGGTTGGAGGTAGGTGGGTAGTGGAGAGAGAAACAGTGACATCACACTTCTTTGTCTTTTAGTGTTAGTAAGGGTAGAAAAGACTATTGTAAAAAATGAGGTCCCTAAGAAGAACATATTTCTAACACTACTTTATAGAGAAGAAATAGTGTTTCTAAGACCCTATGTATAATCCATCTTAAATATAATTACTTCCCCTAGGTTAACATCTACATATGGTCATTATTTATTTTCTCACTAAGCTAGTGGTAGCTCACACACCTTTCCCCAAACCTTTAAGGTAGAGAGGAGATAACTTAAGGATTTGGGTAGTGGTCAATATCACAGGATCAGGTGGTAGACCAAGAGTAGACTTTTGTATTTATTAGTTATATTTATTTAATTTAATAATTGTTATGTAATAAATAGTTATTTATTTTAATAAAATGTATTTTTTTTCTTATTTTAAATTAGATAGAGTAGTCGCTCTTTTCGGGGCGTGACAGATTCTGTCTTCAGCCGAGTTTAGAAACCTGACACCAGAAAAAGGTCAAGACCACAGGGAGGTGTGCTTCCAAATGGCACTCCGACGGTTAAGTGAGTATTGGGATCGAAGACCAAGGAGGATATATATGGACTTGGTCAGACTTTAGCATGAACATTGTAAAAATATAAGTGATACCTCGTTAAGCCATGGTAAATGTATTTATAGATATGAAAAATCTAGTATATCTAGTTGGACTTTTCGTATCCCATAAAGGAGTACCAATGAGATAATATCAACGGGATAAGGGTCTCTAAATGTCGCCTCAACGAGATTGTGAATGTCGACCTTATGAGGACACCGACCATATGCAACTGGACCATATCATTTACCCAAGGATAAGGCTGTAAACGAACCAAGCCGCTCGCGAGCCGCTCGAGCTCGGCTCGGCAAAAAGCTCGTTCGAACTCGTTCGTTTATATAAATGGGAAAAAAAAGTTCGTTCGAACTCGTTCGTTAAAAAACGCGTTCGTCCGAGCTCGTTCGTTAACTCGTTAAAAATTTATAATCTGTAAATTAATGGTTTAGTTATCAATAAATATATTGTCAAAACTATATAAAAAAAATTAATCGTGAATAACTCGAGATCGGCTCGAAAAAAGCTCGTTCGATATGTTATCAAGCCTTAAAATTTGAGCTCGGCTCGACTCGTTAAAATTTGAGTTCGACTCGTAAATCTTATCAAACAAGCTTGCACATCTAGTATTCGGCTCGACTCGATTCGTTTACAGCCCTACCCAAAGACATAGCTCCACTAACATTAATGGCATAGCATGATCGAGCATATCAACTAGTAAAAAAATATAATAAGTATATTATATATAGCAAAAAGATTTCATTTTTATTTTTTATTTACCCAACACCAAGCAGGAATTGGTCGGGTGGATAATGGTGGCAACCTATTGTAAAAACTTACGCATATACATAAGAAACGCTATTTGGAAGGTGATTGAATTTTGGTCGTATAAAAACTCTTCTAAAAATGGTTGCCCCACCCATGTGGGATTTTTCTTTTGTCCAAATGTGGGACTCTTCTAATTTCACTAAAAACTTGTTTTTGCCTTTTTAGGATTCAAGAGGTCAACAATGTGAGGAAGACCCTTGGTTTTGAAAGCCATGTATATCAACAGAGAAAACATAGACATTAGTTGTTCACTTGTTCCTGTGATAAAAAAAGAAAAATAGTTTTAAAGATCAATGAGATCTTGCGAATAAATGAAATACACCAACCCACCATTCTCCATTGTAATAATTGCAAAAAGCTAAGTTCTAATTAAAAAATAATGGATACTTCAACCATATTTATTTATAATTGGATTGTTTTGTATTTCATTGAAGGGGTTCATTTGATGATTCAATCAAGTTGTCTTGTCATTTCAAAGATAACTATCCAATTCACAAATAGTTACAAATGATGATCGAACAAATAAATTGTAAATGATTATCTTTATTTCTAATTCAGATATCAACATTCTTGGAATGAAAATTCCCCCGTTTCCTTGGTTTATAATGTAAATCCGACAAGAAGCAGTTGAGAAACATTCAATATTGATCACTTGAAGCCAAAAGATATATAAGAAGGCCAAACCTCTATTGTCAAACAAAGCAACAACTGAGTATAAAACTTTATATTACAAGCAACACGATGTATATGTTTTTGGGCTAAAACACTAAGTAGAGTAGTAAGTATAATCTGAAACTGTAGTCTCAACGACCAAAAGAAAAGATATATGGTCTCGAACTTGAGTAAATTGTGGTAGACTGACCTATTTTGTAGGGATTATCATTTGCCGTACACTTGTATGATTGTTATAGAACAATTCCTGGTAAAAAATGGGTGCTTTCTCTAGATAGGTGGGCTGCTTCTTGGTCAACGTAGGAGTTGAGTGAAGATAACTGTTGTACTCGTTTCTTTTCTGCCGTCAAAACAAACTGTTACTCTGCAGTCTGCACTATTCATTTTATGGCGCCAATAACCTATACAAGTATTCTTTTTATTTACAATAGTTACTGCACATTTTCTTACTAATACAATATTCTAAAAGACACCTTTGATTTTTCATGTGCTTATCTAGGCATTCTTTTAGTAAAAGAGGATATAAATGAAAACGAAGTTTTATCTAATATCAATACTATCATTGTTCAAACAAAGAGAACTGATCAAGAAACGGGGAGATGGGAAAGACATAATTAAAAATTGATTTTCAAAGAGATGGTTAGTTTAGCAAAAATATTAACCATACTATTCTTATACAAGAGAAATATGAAAATTACGAAGATAAACTTTCCTGAGAATGATAACCTTAATATTTATCATGAGCGGAAAAATATTTTATCTAATGTTAAACGAAAAATTGAAGACTATGAACAATTTCAATTTCAAAGCAATCTTTAAAATCTTTAATCGGATTACTAAAATTTGCATGATATGTTAAACAAAAGCTACCGCTTACCAACAATAGCAATACCGTCCGACTTTTTGGAACAAAAAGAAAAGAAAAAAAAAATACTATTGACTCGGAAATATTCAGGACGTTAGGAAAAGTTTGGTCAACAAGTGGTGATGGAGTGTCAAGATCTTGATACAAATTACTAACATACATGGCCCCTTCAATGAATGGCCAAAAATATCCACTATGAGGTTAGGGCCATTTATCTACAACAGCCAACTTTATCCCCCCAATTATAAAAAAACATCCAGCCTCCAAAGGAGTAGTTAGGATCCAACTAATAGGATCAAAATGCCCAAAAAAACCCTAATGGCTAATATATAAGACCCACCCCAACCCCCATCTCCTTTCTTCACCGTCAGAATTCCCGACCCCCCTCCCCTCCATTCCTGTTCTCTCTGTGAGCAATACATCGCCGACCAGCAGCAGCCACGCCGCGCCGCCCACCACCTCCTCTACCCTCTCTGATCAAACCACAATCAACCCACCACCACCTGGCATCCAAACCGGCATCAACATCAACCCTAACCACTCTTTGATTACTGGCCAACCGAGCGCCACCTCCTATCTCCTCTGTCTGAGCTTCACCGGCAACAATCTCAAGCTCTCCACCATCGTCCTCATCAACAACACCACCGCCCACCACCGCCCCCCTACAATCAACACCACCGCCCCTAAAATCAACACCCACCACCGCCCCTAAAATCAACACCCACCACCAATCTACACCACCAACCAATCACCTCACCCCCACCCATCAACCCTACTGACCTATCACTCCCCAAACAATTACACAATGGGGCCAGCCCAAGAACACTATCGTACTGGGGCCAAACCAACCGAGCCCAATAATCGAAACCCATCTCTTCACAATCAACATCAACCCACCCCACCCCACACCACCATCGTGAAAACCATCGACACCAACATCTGCCACCAGTAAACCGAGAAATGCTAAGCCCCACCACCATCGGCAAACCCACCATGGGTCCAAGCCGTTTGTGAATGATGCTTGCTGGGGCCAGCCTGTGTTGGATTTACGCTTGCTGGGCACAGACTCATGGCCATTTCACTCTAGCGCATATAGAACATGGGTCCAGCCCGTTAGTTGCTATAATGTTTATCTTCAATAGCTGTATATGTAGATGAATTGAGTTTTGTTTTTTATTCTTTTTTTTTGCGCTAGAGGTTGTTTTCGAGAAAATGCTTTGTTTGGATCAGTTGAACAACTTGGTTACATTACTTTGCCCTCTTTATTCCTATCTGATTTAGTAAGAACTTGGTGTATTGTATTTTAGTAATTCAGCAATTGTGAATTTGTATTGGAAAACAATTGACGATTGAATTGAAGTATTGAAAATGGATTTTTTTTGTCATTGTTTATCTCAATTCAAAACACCAAGTTGTTCCTTGCAATTCATTGTTAAAACACAGCTTCTATAAATGTTTTTGGAGTTCTTTTGATAGGCCAGTTAATTGAATCATGGGTTCAGGAAATGTTAGCTGTTTATGTTTTGGTATATACCATATAGGTGCAGCCCCATCGAGTTAATAAGCGAGTTGGGTCTGTACCTGTATGGTAGTTGAGTTAGTATAACTGATGTGAAAAAACGTCGCGGGGCCATCCCCATCACGGGGAGGGGTAAAAATGACAAAAACCCTAAAGAGAAAGTTGGAAAGTGGATGTTATTAGGATTTTTGTTTAGTTTGGATGTATTTTATTAATAGTTGGAAAAGGAGGCTGCATAAAGTAATAACCTCATGAGGTTATGGGTCAAGATAATACATGCATCTGAGTTTTTTTTCTTATAATACAAAAACCAGTTAAACCTACTTGAGTTATCATATCCTTAATTTCAAAAAAAGCAATACCCATTTCTATCTACGTCAATCTATTACTAGCAATCCGCTTAACATTTCTTGTAATACGGTCTACTTATTCGTTGGAGCGTCTTGAGAGATGATAAAACGAAATCGATCTCATTTGTTCTGCCAACTCCACTATCTTCTTTTTACCACCGGCTGCACCCATAACTTTGCTTTTGACGGCGTATCAGGTAGATCCCTACACAAAATCACAAATTCAAAACCTCTCGTGCTTTCCCCTCATTAGCTGAATAATATAAAAAATATGAATGAACCGTTCTGTCTCTAGTTCTGTTGTCATACCTAACAATCCCTACTCCTGCCTAATTTCACTTGTTTATAAACGACACATCACACGATCTAAGAATATCACAATTTTGATCTTCCTTCATATCCTGGAAACGCATTATGTTCATCTCCCAGATTATTTTCCGTGAACCTCGGCAGCTTAACCCACTCCATTCCGAACATTTCAGGCACAACTTTTCCCGTTGCCCATGTCACACCCTTTAATTCAATGTTCTCGTGTTCATGGTCCACCTTCATTTTTTCCTTCCATGTGTCCAATAACATGATCATCACATAAGTTGTAACAATTTTTGTAGGTCATCCCTTTGTCTCGTATGATTTTGTAACATTAACAACCCAATCCCCGAAGTACCCTATTATCGTCTCCCAAGATGTGATAAAATAATATACTTATCCACACCTTAAAAGAGCTAACTAACTACAAGTGAACATATCGTTGACAAGTGTACCCTATTTTTGTAAAGTGTACTAAATTGAATTGCTTAACTAAATTGGAAAGATAAATATTTGTTTTGTTTATGTTATTAAGAGCTAAGGATGCAAATAAGTAAATTAAGTAAGATAATAATTAAACTAAAGACGAAGAATGTAAATTAACTAAAGCGATGTGATGAGAATATAGCTCAAGAATTCGCAAGTAATCTCCACTAGTATTGATTTTACGTTTTATTGTTTAGGGGTAAATTGGTAATTATGAAATAGTCGGCATTCTTACTTCTTCCTAACTCCCATCAAGGTAGCTTAGGAAGCTACTTCAACAGTATTAGGGGAATTAGATAAGGTGACCCTATGCAATGATCGGTGCTAAATGTCTCTACCCCTATTAACTAATTGTCTAGTCAAGCCCCTCATGCCCCTCAAGATCACTAACGCACACCAGAAGATTATTACCGTTTTCAGTAACTAAACCTCCCGTCAGGGTGATAATTCTAATGACTAAGGACAATCCTATACTTGGCCAGAGTAAGGGTTGAATTTGAATGAAAAATACATAAGCAAAACATATAATTTTAACAACCTAATTATATTATGTAATGCCAAATTCAATAAACAAACTAAATCATACTAGGCTTCATACATAAAAGTGATTCTCAAGTTATGAGGCTTCAGTTCATAATAACATTAATAAAATCAAAGGATAAAAGTACAAGCATCATGCTTATGACAAATATATAATACTAAATAATTCTAATATTAATGGTGGAACGGTGTAGGAAGTGGCGCAGGAGGGCTCCAACTTTTATTCTTCACCTTCCCAAGCTTTCTCCTCTTTGTGGTAAATAAAAAATGATGTGGAATGACTCTAGACTATTTTCTATTACGATAAAACTGATATAAAGGTCCAATTACGTTTTATGGGTTGTGGGCCCCTTTTAAATAACGCAAGTCAACCCAAAGACGTTTCTAAGAAGTATTATACTGGTTTGAGTCACGACATCTGCAACTTTGAGAACTTTTCCAATTCAACTCCAAATCACAAACCATAAACTCTCACACGCTCATGACTTTAAATAATTTCTATAAACCAAAGTTATCCTCTATAAATTTCATCAATTATACGTGGTGACTCTATCTTTTCAATTTCTAAAGTTAGCTGGTAATTGTTCTCGCTTTCTATAAGTGATTTTTTGGTCCTTTAACGCCTTGACATGGGTATGACCTCGTCTAGGGGATATAATATCATCCAAGTACCTACGATCTACACACTTAACACACAAATAGCTCTAACTATATAAATAGAGGGAATAATTCCTCAACTATGCACAAAATAACCCTAAAATATATATCTTAACTAGATTAACCTATAAGAATAAAGGAGGCATCACCTGTGAATCCAGAGTCAATCCAAATTTAGAGAAAAGATCCTTCTCAAATTTTGAAACACACCGGACAAGTAAGCAACAAGTGAATATCAGATTCAGGAGTATCCTAACACCAATATAAACTGACGTTCTTCACGTCTTCTCTGCTTAAGGTTCTTTCTGGTGGTTAATGCGTTCTCATAAGCTTTTCATGCAAAGATCTGAATTTTCGTTAGAACATTTGACTTTCATATTCTCAACTAGACATCCGGATTGTGCATTCTTGCTACCTGTGACGATCGTGGTGTTGGCCTAATAAAATTGTTTAGTGAGAACTTCATAACCCATTTAGCCGTGTATTTTCCAGATTTAGAATGGGGCCAGATAAACCGGTCTGGTTCCAAAACATTGAAAAATTGGAATTCGAGAAATTTCTATAACCATCGGGCTTAGGAAGACATCATCAAGGATCTCTCATTCACCCTCATGAGTTGTGACACAATTTCAATGTCTAATTTCTTCGTATATTCTTGTCCCTAATCCAAAATTAGCCAGTTGTGGTTCCAAATATTCGTTGAAACCATGCAATCTGTTAGTCAAGATCTTTGAAATAATTTTATATCCAAAATTTACACATGATATAGGTCTATAACCGACAACACCTTCTAGGATTTTACCTTTGGGAACTAATTATTTTAACATCTCATTAAATTTACCAAGAGATATATTTTTGTTAAATAAATCCTTAACCATCAAAATCACATACCATTTAATAATATCCTAGAAATGTTGATAAAACTTACCATTAAGTCCATTGGGTCCGAGAGCCTTGGAAGGAGACATATCATATACTACATTTTTTTTACTTCCTCCAACATCGGTTCCCGAATTAAGATGTCATTCATATCTTTTGTGACCCACTTTCGAATTAATTGTGTTGCATCTGATACGTCAGAACTACCATCCTCCTTGCAAAAGTTATTGTAAAAACTAGTAAAACTGTCATTTATTTCCGCTGACGTTTCCATTCAATTACCTTATGCATTTCTGAGTCGTAAAATCCGATTGAAATTCTTCCTTTGTACCATAATCGCATAGAAATACTTCATGTTCCTATCACCGCACTTAATCCACAATTGGTTGGCTCTATCCACCTAATATATTTCCTCATTAGCCCAAACCACGTGTAGTTGTGCCCTGCTTTTCTTTTCCATCTACTGAGCCTGTTAATAGTTTGGTTCATTTGTAATCCTAGTATTTTCTTTTTTCCGAATCCTGGATTTTCTTTTTATTATTTGGGAATGTACTTTTACTCCATTGTTTTAACACCTTACTTGTATCTTCCCGTTTATCTATATAACATTCCAATGATTTTTCATTACGTGGATCCCCCCAAACTTCTTGTACTACTTATCGACACTCCTGATGATCAATCCATAAAAATTATAATTTAAAGAACTTCTCTGCTAGTCTAGTTCTTCTATGTAGTTGCAAGATGAGCGGTGAATGATCCGAGCCAATGGTCGGTGAAATATAGATCATAGCTATCGTCTCCCAAGGTGTTATAAAAGAACCTAACTAATTCTCACATCGAGAGAGCTAACTAACCTCAAGTGTACAGTTCGTTGACAATTAATAAAGTAAGTATAAGAGTACTGTCTCCACAAGGACTAAGTTTGTTAATCATTATATTTGTGTTTTTAAGCAGCGTAAATGGATTTAGTTGTCAACTATTAAAAGACATATATAAAATAATAGAATTTTTCTTTGGTTTTTTGATAAAACTAAGATGAATATAATAAAGTAATTGATTAAACTACTAAAGAAAGTGAACTAATGAAGACTTAGAGATATGAGTATATCTCTAATTCTCTAGTATTCTCCTATCCTACTAAGTCGATGATTCCACTTAGGGCTGTAAATGAACAAAGCCGCTCGCGAGCAGCTCGAGCTCAGCTCGGAGAAAAGCTCGTTCGAGATCGGCTCGAACGTAAACAAGCTCAAGCTCAAGCTCCATTTTAAGCTCGATACGTAAACGAGCCTGCTCGAGCTCGGCTCGTGAGCTCATTTAAAATTATAAATTATAAATTAATATATTATCTACTTATAAATATATTATTAAATCTTCAATATCTAATTGGATATTTTTGATTTCTTTAGACATTTATTTTTTCATTAATGTTATGTTTCATATTTTCATACCACACACTCATGAAAGTCTAATTTCAACCATAAAAAACAAATTGTTCATAATCAACTCGTGCTCGACTTTAAAAAATATTGTTCTATAAGTTAAACAAACAAGTTCTAACATTCCTGATTTGGATCACCGGAACCTCGGGCTCAGTTCATTTAAATTTGAGCTCGGCTCGAGAAATTAAACAAACAAGCCTGTACATCTAGTATTTGGCTCGACTCGACTCGTTTGCAACCCTAATTCCACTTATAAGGGTGAATTGGGTCGTCATGCTAATCAGGATTCTAACTTCCTTCTAACTCCAGCTAGAGTAGCTTAAAAGGCTACCTAAATATAACTAGAGTCCTCGGGTGAGATTGTTCTACGCAAAAGATCGGGGCTAGAAAGCACTTCATGTATATGATTATCAATCCCGCCAGGATCATTACCGTACACCGGACGTAGAGGAACTAGTTTCGTTCCTAAACCTCCCACTAGGGTGACAATTTAAGATACTAGGGTCAAGCTATATTTGATCAAGATACATAAAGCATAAATTAGTACATTTTATAGAAAGGTAATAACTCATAACCCAATTAAATTGACCATCAAATAGTTCCAAAAATAACATAAAAGCCCTAGACATTATTGATCAATTTGAGAGAGCCATTCTAAATAGTATTCAAGGTTTATACATAATTGAAAACTCAAGCTAAATTGGAATTAGTTCATAATGAAAAACTAAAACTAGATGGTAAAAGATTAGAATCATTTTAAGATAAGAAACTAACATTAATTACCCTAATGATAGAGGTGGAATAGTGTAGAAATGGTGCAGTAGGGCTCCAGCTTCTTCTCCAAAATTTTCTTTCTTCGTCAGGCGTGTAAAACTAATGAATAATGGACTATCACTCTTTTATAATTATAAAAACTTATATATAAAGGTTCAATTATGTTTTAGATGTTATGTGCCCCTTTTAAGTGACCCATGTCAACCCAAAAACGTATCCAAGAAGGAGTGGAATGGTTCGAAACACGACAACAACTTTAATAACTTCTTTATATTAACTACAAATCACACACCATAAACTCTCAGCGCTCCTGGATCCAAGTACTATCTAGAAACCAAAGGGATCCTCCATAATTTTCTTAAATTGCATAGGTGACTCTATCTTGTTAATTTCCAAAGTTAGCCGACAATTGCTCTTGCTTCCAAGTAATTTTTTGGTTGTTTAATGCCTTGAAATGGTTTTGGCCTTCCTTTCCTGACTTCTTATCCTCTTCTTGGCATCTAATATAATCTAAGAACCTAAGAGATGAAAAATTAACAAACAAATTACGCACAAATAACTTTAAAAGTAACAAATCTTCAAAACTAAACAAAAAATTAGAAACTACCTAAATATAGGAAATAATCACTCAAATATGCATAATATAACCCTAAAAAGATGTTTCGTGACTAAATTAATCTATAATATAAATGGAGACATCAATAGAATTGGGAGACTTGTCTATCCAGTCACTACAAGAAAATGCCCGATCAAGTTTTATCTTGACGAGATCAGAGTCAGATATATGATTAGACCAAGTATAATAACACCCAAACGATTAAATCTCAGAAAAATTATTCGTAAATATATTATGATTAAAGCTAAGCACATGCTGAGACTTTATCGAATTTTGACTATATTTTTCATTATCATTTAACACATCATTAAAGTCTCCTATAATAATTCAAGGTTCATCGTGATTCTCTTTCCACTTATTTCAAGTCGTTCCATATATCAAGTTGATACTTATAAACAGTCGGGGCATGAAAACACACAATATATTATGGAAAACTATTATCATTTATACAACATATTAATATAATTATGATTAATGTTAACGATACTAAGGTTCATAGAATTCTGCCAAAGCCACAAAATGCCCCCAGAGTGAAATACAAGTCCAGTAGGGTCTTGAGCAAAATAATTATCATAACATAAATGATTTGTAACATTAGTATCATCATTAGAAATTACCATAGTTTCAAACAAACAAATAAAGAAGGACAAAGCACATTAATGATCAAAATACTTGTCTTGTTAAGGATGCACACACCTTGACAGTTCCAAATCATCATATTCATTCAACGTCGTCGAACATCTTGGGAACAGTCCAAATATCCCTCAGTTAGCTTTTCTCACCAATATCGCTAATCAAATATAATAATAACTTTCCAAACCTAGACCAATAGGCCGAGTATCAATATTCATACCATCTTCCTATTTCGGCCCATCCTTCGCACTTGACTTCATTGTTGTCCGATGTGATACATTTAAGAGTCTTCTTCTCCATTATATGCAACACCAAGTTAGTGTCCAGATCCATCATCATATTCATAACCGCTCTATTAATTTTTTTTACATGTCAATAAAAACCTGGTTATGCTTTCCAGATTCCTTATTTGCCAAACCTATATAGTATACACTCAAATCGATCTACATCATCATATCGTTCCATACCCATTTACTTCCTCCTGTTTCAGTTGTAAACAACATTCCTCTCCATCTACAAAACGTTGGTTGCACCGACGAGATGTATTTCCCTTCGAAGTTAGTATCACCATTCACTTTTGCCTTAAACCTCATTCCTCCAACCTGATCCCCAGACGCCCAGATGAAGAAAATTCTTATAACTCTTTTAATTATCGAGATATTATAAAAATATCAGTCACAAATATCCTATGATCTGCTAAGAACCCTCCCCATCCTTATCATAGGTAATCAAAATTGTAATCTCATATCGACCCCACTTACTAGTATTTTGATGTCTCCATATTTGTGATAGAATAATCTAATCAGAAGACATCATTTTAGGGTCATTATATGCTGAGTTGATGAATTTTTCCTATTATTTGATATATTCTCAATTCTTGCCTTGTTTTGGAGATTTATTACTTTTAGAGTTTTTAGGTGTAATTTGGGTGTTAATTATAAAGATATTAGGTGCAAGGATGATATAAGATGATAAAGAATGGATAAGAAGTAGAGGAAAAGAGATAAAATTGGAAAGCAAGAGTTTAAGGACAAAAAAGTTGTTTTTATAAAGTGCAAGAGTTGTCAGCCAGATTTAGAAAGTGAATTATTTTCGATGCCACGTGAGATTGACAAAGAATTTAGAGGAGATCTTTTACATACAGATAGGCCTATGAGTTAGGAACGCATGGCCGCTAACGGTTCGCGATTCAAAGCTGAAACAAAGACATTATTAATTTCGCAAATGGCGTGACACGAACTAGTCCACTCTTGGCAAGGAAACGTTTTTGGATTAAACTAGGTCATCTAAATGAAGCACACAACCCATAAATTGTCCAAGAGACTATACATATATATATATATATATATATATATATATATATATATATATATATATATATATATATATATATATATATATCATTTTTTACTTTAGAAATAGTTCATTGTTCTGTTTTATTCAGAATTTTCCACCAAAGAGAGAGCAAATAGCAGGAGATAACAGATGCTGGAGCATCAGATAAACACTTCGTCATTCCATCGCTACCATTAGGGCGAACTGTATTAATTTCTAACTTAACTATGTTTCTAAAATTTTACCATTAGATTTATTTATGTAATTATGAACTATTCATCCCATAGCTTGGGTTTGCAATTTGTATAACCCTAGATTACTATTTTGATTATTTAATGGTATTTGGGAATTACTTTTAATTCATTTGAGCTTAGATTTATAACTATATTATGAATAGTTATAATTAAACTTGGTAGAGATTGTACACCTTTAGTTTGACCTACCTATACTGTCACCCTGATGGGTGGTTTAGGGACGGAAACGGTTTATAATTGTTTAGTGCACGGTAGTGATCTTGACGGCTTGCCTAACTAGATAGTACTTAGGGTTATAAATTATTCACCGATCATCTCCTAGGGTCCACTTACCCAAGTTTCCTAGTTGTGTTGAGGTTTCCTTCTAAGATACCGTAACAAGAGTTAGAAGGATTCTAGAATCCCCGACTACTTATAATTGCTCAATTCACCCTTATATATTTGAATAACAATTTAGTAAAATATCTAAATACTTGCGAACCTAAGCTATATCTCATTTACATTCTTTATCATCTTATTTAGGCATTCTAGTTTAATTCTATTTATTGCATTTAGCTCTTATTTATAAAAACCAACAAATATCATTCTTAATTTTGTTTTAGTTTAAACAAGTAATTTCATCTACGTTTATATCTCAACACGAGTTTAAGCTAACCAATCAATCCTTGAAATTGAACTTTTACTTATTTACTACTACTTGCGAACGATCTGTGCACTTGTAAAGAGTTTCTCGTGGTTCTTCCAAGGTGTGTGTGCTTTTTTATTATAGTTTATTTATCACACCCTGGACCCACCAATATTTTTGGGCTGCTGCCGAGGATTTTCTAGTTAGTTATTGTGTTTCGCATTAGTGTAAAAGTTTTCATTTGTCTCAGTTTTACGCTTTCTTTTTGGTGGTCTGATGTCTCCTTATTTGTGATATATTAATCTAGGTTCAAGACATCATTTTAGGTGTAATTGATTAATTGTCAAGGGATTTTTACCCGTTATTAGATATTTTCTTAATGCGTGTCTTGATTAGATGATTTATTACGTTTCGAGCATATTTGGTTTAATTTGTGTGTTAATGTGAAGCTCTTAAGGTTTATGGAATGTAATTAGATTCCAAATAAATTCTAAGGAGTTAAGGAAAGAAGATCCAGGAGAAATCAGGAGATAAAAAGAAGCAAAGTTGAATTAGGAAAGGAAAAGCTCCAAAAAAATCTGTCAATTCTGCAGCTATGTCCACTAAAGTGAAGATAACTTGAAATCGGCTAGGAGTTTGGACGATCCTTTACAAGGTTATATAGATATTTTCGCTTCGATTACTTTGATATAAAGTGGGAGAAATTTGGCCAAGTAACGAAGAAGATATGACCAAAACAGTGAGCAGTGTCTATCATGTCCTATATTTTAGGAAATGAATTTGAATTGGACTTGGACTCCAATTACTGTCCTTCCACTCCAAGATTTCGACCTAAGGTTATAAAACACCTATAAGTACACCCTCTTATAATTGTAAAACATGTCTTGCTTAGTTCTAATCCATAGCTTAGTCCTTGCCTAGTCTTTACTTTATATTAGTCCTTAGTCTCAAGTAGCAACATCAAAAGGAGCAAGTTGACAGTATGTATCTTTATTTTAGTTTATTTCTTTCAAGCATGAACTAATTTCCCAATAGCTTGGGGTTTGCATACGTATAATCTTTTAATTCTATTTTCTTCTATCTAAGTCCCATTGGAAAAACCTTTTTACATTGATTGAGCTTCTTAACCTTTATATTTGTTTTATGTGCTTTGATGTATAGAATGAATTTATTGCTAGTTCACAAGTATAGACTACCCCATTAATAGTAGTTGGATGGTCAACTGGAAGGGGTGTCTAATTGTTGAAACACCCTATAAACATCTAGTGTGCAGTAGTGATCGGGCTTGCCTAACTAGATAGTCACTAGGGTTTGAGATTAATCACCGATCATTGCACAGGGTCCCCTTAACCAAGTCCCCTGGTAATTGTTAGGTATCCACCTAAGTCGACCCGGAAGGGTTTAGGAGAAATATAGAATCCTGGCTACTTACTTCAAGATTTTTAACCACCCTTATAACTAGTAGAAGAAATAGAAGGATAAATGCATACACGCAAACCTGAGCTATATCTCTCATCTTATTCTTACATCTTTTAATTATTTGCATTAGTTTTAGTTGTTTTAGTTAATCATTATCTCCACAATTAATCATATTTATTTGCTGTCTTTTTATTCCTCAAACTATTCTTTACTACACTCTCTTCTAATTCATATGTATAACACACTAAGACCCTGAGACCGAATCTTACTTACTATTAAAACTTGCATACGATTTGTGATACTTGCAGTGAGTAACGTGATTGGTTAGGGTGATAGTTCTTATCTTTATTGTTATTATTTTATCACACCCTACCAGCCATTATGGTGGTAAAGGTGTGATAAAATAATAGATAATAATAAAAGGGCACACACCCAATACTACCACGAGAAAATCACTACAAGTGCACAGAGCGTTTGCAAGTCATAGTTAATAGGTAAATTTCGTTCACATGGATTTAGTATGTTAGATCTGACTGTGTTTAATATAGAAACATAGAAGAGATTAATTGTTAAATTAGAAGACAAATAAGAAGATAAATATTATTGAGTTTTTTGAATAACAATTAACCTACTAATGCAATTAAATAAACTAATAGAATGGACGTGAAAGATGTAGCTTAGGGTTGCTAGTATGAACTTATCCTTCTAAATCAATATTCTAAGTATAAGGGTGATTTAAGCTCTATGGGAGTATAAATAGCCAGGATTCTATATTCCTCCTAACCCTCGTCAAGGTGAACTTATTTCGTGTTACAACCCATTTCTCACGATAGTTGTGGAGACTATGAATTTCAGGCCAAAAGTGACTAAGATCATCAAGTCTCTTTGATGGATAACTCTATTAGGGTTGAGGTGGTGGGATTATTTGGAGGGATTTGGGTTCCTTGAAATTACAAGGACTTTGCGGTCCAGATTTTATCGGTCAGTAAACAGGTAATTAATTTACGTGTTTCTAGAGACTCATGTTGTTCTTGGATCTTATCTGCAGCCTGCAGTTTACGCGAGCACCAATTCTTGGATTCGTGGCTCACTTTGGGATATACTTTAAGATGCTTTAGAATCTATTCACAAATCGTGGCTGGTGGTAGGCGATTTTAATCATATAGGAATTCCGGAAGATGTATTAGGAGGAGCCAAAAGTGGGGCAAAACTCATGTTAAAATTTGAAAGATGGAAGGATCTCTGCGGGTTGGAAGACTTGGGTTTTGAGGGCTCGCGGTTAATTTGGAGGACTCATGGAATATAGGCTTGAGAATCTTGAAACATATGGATGGAGCTTATGGTAACAGTCACTGGATTGACACTTTTGGTGATAGTTCTGTTAACCACCTTCCCCGGGTCTATTCGAATCATGCCTTCATTATCATCTCTCTTGCGAAACTTTTGACACCCCAAGCGCCTAGGAAGAAATTTATATTTGAGATAGCCTGGTCCCACCATGTCAAGTTTGAAAATTTGACACCTTCGGTGACATTTTCTGTTGCAAGGATAGGTTGTTAGCTCGGATCTCCTGTATACAAAAGACCCTTAAGCAAGGTTATAACGCATCATTGATTAGACTGGGTAAGAGACTAGAAGACGACTCTTAGATTGTCCTTGCACATGAGGAAATTATTGGTTCGAGCGAGCGCGAACAGGGTGGATTAATTCAAGAGAAAGAATTATCATCTTGTAGCTCATGTGAAGAAAAGAGATGAGGGGATACTTCAAATAAAAGATGATAACGATGAGTACTTTGTCGATATTGAGAACGAGAAGAGATGGGTTAGGCGTTTTTTCGAAGACCTCTTCGCGTTGGAGGCAAAAACCCCAGATATGTTTGCGCTACCTCGTCTCTCTTCTTTTGGAGCGAGCGGTATTGAGTCACTTCAGGAGGATATCTAACGAATAAATCTGAATTGTCGTGTTTCACATGTCCCCTCATAAGGCCCCGAGACCTGATGGGATGACAATACTTTTCTACCAGTATTGTTGGGACATTGTGGGTCCAGATGTGTTTGATATGATTAGGCTCGCTTTAATGGAGGGGAGATTCCCAAAAGAAATTATGGGTATTATTGGTCATCTCATCCCAAAATTGAACAATTCTGAATTTCTTTCTCAATTTAGACCGATAAGTTTAATTAATGTACATTATAAAATATGCATAAAAGTGTTAGTGAATAAGATGAGACCATTGCTTGATGAGTACATTAGACCTTTTCAAAGTAGCTAGCTTCCTGCCTCATCACTCAACTATTGATAATGTGCTTTTGGTTCACGAAGTTGACCACTTGCTACACCATCAAAAGGGGAGAAAAGGTTATATGGCACTCAAGATAGATCTAGCTAAGGCGTATGATGAAATTAGTTGGAATTTCATTAAGGATTCCTTGGAGTTTCTTAGTTTACCTTCGGTATGGGTGTCCTTAATAATCGCATGGATGGAAGATACAAGTTAAGCGTGCTATGACATGTTTCTCTTCTACCTCCGATCAAACGTAAGAGATGAATTCGCCAAGGCAATCCTATTTATCCTTATATGTTTGTCATTTATATGGAGAGACTCTCACTACTCATACAAAATCTCGTAGATGAAGGAAGATGGCGACTCATTCGACTTATTTCAGGGGGGATCCCAATCTCTCACATATGTTTTACTGATGACCTTGTTTTATTTGTAGAAGCCTATGTTGATGATTTTACTCTTTTGTAGGACAAACTGGATATCTTTTGTAGATATGCTAGACAAACTATTAGCAAGAAAAAATAAATTATATACTTCTTGAGAACGTGGAAGAAGAGGTGGCTCGAAATATCACAGCTAGGATCAGGTATAAAAGAAGTGACGAATCAGGAAAGTACCTTGGCATTCCTATCCTTTCAGAGAGAAGACCAATAGGTTTCTAAGGAAACTTTATTAATGGGTTAAGAGGAAAACTTTTAAAGTTGAAGAGGAATTCTCTAGCATTAGCAAGTCGTATAACTCTTGCCCATTTCGTACTTAGTGTCGTGCCAATGTACATTATGAAAGTGGGAAAATTAGCAGGTTATGCTTCCCAATAAATTGACCAAATCAAAAGAGAATTTATTTGGGGCTTTTCTGAAGAGCAACAACGAATAAATTGGGTTGCATGGAAGGATATTTGTAAACCCGAGAAAGAGGGTGGACTTGGGCTCCGTCTAGCAGAAGATATGAACAAGATGCTTCTATGTGAACCGGGATGGAAAATAATCCATGACAAATCGACATTATGGTCTATTGTTGTGAAACAAAAGTACTTTAAACCTAGCACTCTCCATTATTCGGCTAGAGTGAGTGATTGGTGTATGAGTAGAGTCATCGTGGAAGGTATTGTCGTTGTTAGACGGGGATCCCGTTGGCTTGTGTACAATGGAAATAGGGTGTTTTTCTTGTTAGATTTATGGATAGGAGAATCCCCATTGGTAAAACATGTTATTGGATCGATTGGGATGAGAACAGAGCTAGGAAAATTTGCGACTACTTGATGAGGGGCGGATCGTGGAATTGGGATCTCTTTCAACAACTCCCCCATCATCTAAATTACTTGAGGTCGCGGATATGAGAATTGAGATAGGGGATAAAGATAAAAATTTCTTGGCTTCATGAGGTGAATGGGGTGTATTCTGTTAAACCGGTGCTGAGGAGTTGTGATACTACTGAAGTGAGTGATGACATCAATCTCTACAAGTTATGGAAATTGAAATGTCCCCAAAAGACGGTTGTCTTAATTTTGAGGGAAATCCGCAATCTCTTAGCTACTAGAAGGAATCTCAGCAAGAGAGGTGTTAATTGCTCTGGAATTCACCCTCTTTGTGGGACCATGGAAGAAACCTTGATTCATCTGTTCAAAGACTGTCTGAAAGTTACACGGGTTTGGAACTTTATTAAAACCACAGTGAAAGATCCTAAGGAGCATGATAGTAGAGGTAATTTTAACAAATCATTTTTTATTACGGATAAGTTTTTGGTCGCAGGGACCACGAGTGCAAATGCATGGGACCAGCATGGGAATCGCTCACCTTCACGTACAATGCAACAACATGTCCAGACTCCCGTTTTGCTACAAAATCAGACCTTGGCTTCAAACCAGGCAGATTTGTTCAGGGCCTCGCATCAGAATTTCAAACATTATGATTCTACTTACAACGCTGTAACTGATCTTCAGCAGCTCCAGGAGGTGTATTAGACTGGCTTTACTCCAACTGTGTGAAACCAACAACGAATTTCTACTCCAGCTCAGCCTAGAATCTTGCAGAACAGGTCATCAGTGCCACCTCAGTAAGGGACCACTCGACCTCTGAATTCTTTATCGATACAAGAGGAGACGATTTCGGGGTGACCGACAAGCGTGTGGTGGAACAAAAATCTTTTTCGCAAGAGGTTATTTTCCGGAATTCCACGGAGCGTATTTTTTGGAACACTGATCGAGACCATATGGAAGGAATGAAACGACGTAATATTGAATGGAAGTTTGTTCCTGACGAAAGATTATATTGAAAAAAGGTACATTCTTGGCGATCACTTATGTAAAAGCTTGGAGTTCTATCCCAAGTGTCTTGCCGCCAAGAACGAGTTTTGTTGGGTGGTTTAAAACAAATCGAGGTTTAAAGTTGAATATAAATGGTGGTATCAATAAATGGCGCAAAACCGGAGGAGAAAGAGGCGTTGTTCGAGATACAGAATGTAATTGGGTTTGAGGCTTTTCAATGAAGATCAATCATGGCGTGCCTATATTTACCGAGATAATTGCGTTATGAAAAGGATTAAGACTACTTCAAGACATAGGAGCGGAAGTGGCGGAAATAGTAGTAGATTCTTGTGAGATTATTGATGTAATCCGGAATGTGGAAAAGGGCAGAGGTCCGGCGGTGTAGTGGATTTTTCAGATTTGAGAGGTTCCCGCGAGAAACAGATTATTCTACATTAAGGGCACTTACAGATAAGTAAAGTACTGTGCTAACTGGCTAGCACATTGGAGAGAGTCACATGAAGAGCCTTTGTTTCGTACATCGATCCTCCCAGTGGGATATGGAAATTTCTTACGCAGGATAGGATGGGATGAAAGACAACAAGATTGATACATAGTCCAGGCTTAGTTGAGTATGTGCTAACATAGTTTTTCATGATCCGTTTAGATATCATTTGTAACCAAAAAATATATCTACCCATTTGGATCCAGAAGAATAATTTAACAATAATTAAATGTTTAAAATATTCGTATAGTGAAAAATCTTATAATAGTATTCCATTATCCGTTTGGATCTCCTTTATAACCAAAAAAACATATCTACCTATTTGGATCCAGAAAAATAATTTGACAATAATTAAATGTTTTAAATTTTTTATATAGTGAACAAGATAATAATATATTATAATTTTTTTGTAGAATTCTTGTAACGGAAAATTATTATTTAACGTTTCCATTTATTTTTAGCTGTCCATTTTTATTTGTCCTACTTTTTGTGGCACAAGGATTAAAAAAGATATTAAATATACCTTATCTTTACTATATTACCCTTATTCATTAAGTATAATGTCATTTATTGCACCATTACTTTTAATTAATTAATTAATGATGATATTAGAGATATTGGAGAAAAATATTTTTAATGTAAAAAGATAAATATGGTTGAAAACTTTTTTTAAAAAGAATGACAAATAAAAGTGGACAGAAGGAATATATCATATTGATTGACGAGAGATATAACACTATGGTAAAATCGAAGATTATGAAAAAATAAAGAAGGTGGTGAAATGGAAAAAAGTAACAATAACTCTTTTTAAGGATCATTTGGAAATGTTTATTTTAAAGTAAAAAACATATTTAGAATAAAATTGTAGTTTAAAAAAATTATTAAAAATAATTTTAAAATCTAAAATTACTTGAAATGTTTTTGTTAAAAAGCACATATTTAGTGTTTTTCATAAAAAAAATTACTTTTTAGAATCTAATATATATAAAATTTTTTGACCCAAAAAAAAAAAAAAGTAGAAGTTAGAAAGAGGGAGAAAGTTTATGATAGGATAAGAGAAAATCATGTGAATGAAAATAATAATGCAACAACCTTAAAAAATAACACAGGTTTGAAAAGATGGATCCCTCCTCCAAAAAACTTTATAAAAATAAATTGCGATGCAGCTTACAAAGATAACAAATGTGCAATTTCATGTGTAAACAGGGATTATCTTGGTAGAGTAGTGGATTACAATGCTTGGGAAATAAAGGCAGATTCTCCATTGGAAGCGGAAGCACTTGGGATACTCAAAGCCTGCGTTATTGCTAGAGATTTGAAGGAATCAAGTGTGATCATAGAGAGTGATTGTCAAGATGTTATGCTTCCTTTAGGGTATGTTTGGATGGAGGGATTAGGAGGGAGGGGATTGTATTAAAGGATAATGACAATCCCATCCGTTGTTTGTTTTGGAAATAAGTAGAAGGGATAGTTTATTAAAGGATACTTGCAATCCCTTACGAACCCATATATTCAATCCCTCCAATTCGGTGGGATTAGGAAGGAAGGATTCTTTTATTACGTTGTAATGTCTAAATTACCCTTATTCTTTCTTTATAAAATATTTTAATAGGGGTATAAGAGTCCTTTAGTTATAAAAAGAATCCCTTCCTCCCATTATTCTTCTAATCCAAACACCGGATAAATGTTATCCTTTAATAAAATCCTCCCTTCTCTTTTTATTCAATCCAAACAAGATCAAATACTCTTCTTTCCATTCCCTTGTTATACTCTCCCTTCCTATCCTTTAATAAAGAATCCCTCCCTAATCCAAACATACCCTTAGAGAAAAACTTATTAATTTCTATTCCTAAGCTTTGTAATATTATTAAAAGTATTTACTTTATTGCGGAAAATTGTAACCCTATCTTTAGATGGATTAGTAGAGATAGAAATAGATTAGCTGATGAGTTAGCTAAACATAAGCTTTATAGCAACATGTTTAGCTCGCAAAACCTTGCGCTCTCAAGTAGGCTAATTGAGATCATTAGAAACGAATATGTTCCTTCGGGGATAGGGTAATTTTGTAATTTTCAGCCGGTTTTTAATATATATTGATTGGAACAAAAAAAAAAGGACAAGATCTTGTCCAAGAAGTATAATAGTTAAAGAACAAATTGCAATATTATAACAAGTTCCTTCCAATAGCCATTGAGTTCAGTAAATTAGGAGCTCGTGTAAATTAAACTCAGGCACAACAAATCACATATAACCCTTAATTTCTCTTCGCTAAATTCCATTATATCATCTTATATTTCTAACAAGTAATCCGACTTGAATTTCTATACAAGTATCTTAAACTTATTTAAGAAATCGAGTTGGGATGTACTCATTGAATGTAAGAGGGTACTTGTAATATTCATCATTTCTGCCATCTCCTTTTCTATGATGGAATGGCATGAACCACGGAACACCTCTATCATCTGCCATTTGATGAGCTTGAAGCGTTTTGTCTAGAAATGTTCCCACTATTATCGCCACAGTAGGAGGTGACGAGAAAATCGTATTTAATATGTCATTGAACTGCAATTAACACATCAAATTTTGATCAACAAATATCAAGCCCAATGACTCAATTTTTTATCTTTTATGTGTATTTACTTCCAAGTAAAATGAAAAAAAAATGATACTTACCCATCCACCATCTGATCGAATAGGTCCACGGCCATTAAAATCCGTGTTGGTCACAAAATATTGTGGAATTGATAAACCAAGAAATAGAGAGAGTCCCACTACATATATGTTCCTCATAGAATTGTTGTTTGCAAATTGAAAGAATGAAATCCCAGTCGCAGCTGAAAAATGAAACATATGGGTAAAAGTAAAACAAACAAACAAAAAAACACATTACTTGTTGTAATGAAACTTACCAACAATACCATATAACACACAATATATAGCAGCAAATATAGGTAAAGGAATTGATGCAAAAAATGCCCCAAATTTTCCTGAAACAACACAACATTTTTTACTCAATTTTCAATAGTCACTACAAGAAATAAGATTATTAGGGACGAGGTTATTGCAGCAACACTAAAATGGCCTCTAATGATATTTTTAAACACCAAAATGGCCTCTAATTATATTTTTAGAGGCAATATTTGCCGCTAAAGATAAAGTAGGCAAAAACAAATTTGTCACTAAAGGTATTTTTCGAGACAAACTTATAGGGACGAACAAATAGCGGCTAGCGGCAAAACTAAGATTTTTAGTGTTAAAATGTTTGCACTTTAAAATTCAGAAAAAGAAGAGAAGAGAGTAATATAGACCGAATATCGAGAAAAAGATCATGAAAGCTGTTGATATTTGCACTACTCTTCTACTTCCAACTCGAGTAAGCCCAAGAAGACCAACATTTTCACTACATTCAACATAAACAAAATCAAGAGTCGAGAAAGAAGGACATAATTATCAATCTTCACTTATTAAACATTAAAAAAAAAAAGGAGACTTACACTGAGGCAGTGCTACCAACTATAGCACCGAAAATCCCTTCAATCAGTTGGCCAAGACCCTGTAAACCGATACTCCGGCTAACCACATGTGCCGGAGGGAGTGTAGCTCCTGCGAGCCGTGATGCAGCATAAATTGTTCCGGTGGACTGTTTTTCATGTTATAATTTTACTACAAGTAATTTAGAACCAACCGAGTTGACTGACAAAGAATTGTACCTCGGCTGATGAAACAAATGCAGCCCCCATCATTCCAAACACATGACTAGCTCTAAATATTGGTGTACCCCATTGAAAAGGGTACGGAATTTTGATCCTACATTGAACCAACATAATATAAACTATCAAAAACATACTAAGGTTAATAATGTAACAGAATTTTGTTATGGGAATTTAATATTACCATGGAGCAGCTGATATGAGGCGAGGTCTATCTGTGCGACAACTTTGTTGAGTTTGTTGTCGTACATTGTTGTAAGCACCCGATACTGTAAGAATAGCAGCAAATGCCCAAACAATACCAATGCAAAAGACTAAAGCAAACCTCTCTACTATTGATTGTGCTGTATGATAAACCCGTTGAAGATACTGCGTAATATTTATCTTTTTAATATAACTAAGATACTGCATAGTTTATTTTTGAATAAAGTCACGCTAAACAATACTATCTTATACACATTTCACTAATTTTGATCACATCTTTCTATTACAACCAATTTTGACCAAATTAAAAAATAAATTAGTCAATTTAACATGTTATCTTTGTAATAACCGAATTAAAGATATGGATTGAATTATCGACATTACAAAAATAACGCGTCAAATGATTAATATACCTTTCAATTCTGTCAATTTTACAACAGAGTTGTAAATTTTGCCAAAATTTATACAAAATTGAACTAAAATTGGACTAAAATTAAACACAATTGAAAAATATAGTCAAAATTGATGAAACATGTAGCTTGTATAAGATAGTAATGCTATTTCGGACTTTACTCTTTCATTAATTTTACTAGAAATTATAATTAGAAAGAATGGTATTAATAAAAAGAGTTAACAAAACTAAATTACTTGCTGGCAGATAATTAGTAAAATTAACATGGGTAATCCAATCTCCACACAATTGCCAAGTTCTGAAAAGCCTCTACTAGACAAGCCAATCCCTACCACACAAACCACTGGTACCATCACAACAGGACTGAACAATCTACAATATAGAGGGGAAAGCTTAAAATTTACACGAAAATGATATTAATTTAAAGATCAATTTAAGTATACTTTGCTAAATTTGCCCAGGCTTTTCCATATCCGAGTATAATATTGATAAAGGAAGAGATGATTAAAGATCCTTGAATAGCTCTCATAGTATGAGTGAATCTCTGCAAGTATTATATTATGTCAAAAAAAACCCAATTTTCTAGTAATTCGTTTATATGATTGGTGATTATTTGCATACCTGACGCTCATTTTTGAAGTTACTATCTAAAAGATCGTTGATAATAGACAAAACCGGAATGACATAAGCGAAAGATGGACCCATAACTGTAGGTAGTCTTGTCCCTAGTAAAGTTTGGAGAAGGGTATTTATTCCGGACATGAAAAGTAATGATTGAATTACTCTAGCTGTATCACCCTGACCAAATCATGGGTAGAACTTAGAATACTATAATATAGTATATGGAGTTATTAAGAAGGATGGTTTTGTAAGAACTTACTGAGCCCCCTCCCATTCGAGGCACAAGTGTGGAGGCAATCATAACTGTAGTTCCAAGCATAACAATGTAGTGTTGAAATGCAAGTAGAATAGTTTGTGCTGCAAAATTCATGAAAGTGAGAATAATTTTGCTTGTTTAAGATAGAGAGTGAGATAAAGTACTTACGCCATGAAGGATTAGAGTGGATACAGTAGTTGAGTTGAAGTAATTGCTCTGTAGGTGGGAAGATAGGTCCCCTAGCGGCACCGAGAGGCATCGTTAGAGGTGGCGGAGCCGCCTGTGTAGGCGGTGGCGGATGGTTGTGATCGTCAGTTTCCACCATGATTTTCTTTTTTTAATTCTCTTTACTAGAAATTCTCCTCTTACTTCTTTTGTTACTGCTAATGGAATTTAACTGGCGACTTTTTTACTTGAAAGTATCCTTTCAGCTTCCCAAGAATTATGAGCACCGACAAATGAAGGATCTATCAGTTTTTCATTTCTTTATAGTTCTATGAGAATAAAATATGGAAGCTTAGATTAAGTATGCATGCATGTATTTAAGTATTGATATGGGGTTGACTTAGAAAAGTTGATACTAGAGTGGAGATGGGATCACTTCACAGTTACATGTTCAGTATTAAATTATTGCTTTCTGGGTTCTGACATGGTGGCGATACTTATGGAATCATGGCATATATCATTACTCTATACATAAATAACGGGACTTAGATTACGTTACAGTTTTCATAAATGTTATAAGGAACTTTTTTTCTTTTTCCCCTTAAACGAACATTACTTAAAATAATAACACTCTCAATTATACGATAAGTTCGATCCTCGTACAAAAATAATATAAAAGTTATACAATAAGTTCAGGAGTAATGATATATGTCACCCCTTTTCATGTCACCCTTTTATCACCCTTTTATATATATGTATTGATTTTCTTGAACAGAAGATAGAGAAAAATTAAATAGGATAGAGAAATTAATTCATTGGTCCATGTAGACATACACGTAGGAGGTGATAAAAGGGTGATACAAAAAGGGTGACAAATATCATTACTCTAAGTTCAGATTAACCAAGAGAAGATTATCATTTTAGACCAATTTAAATTATTGAGAGATGAATTAAGACACCCACTTGATAATTTAAATGACGAAAGTTTATTTGCTTGGCAACTCAATTAGTACACGTGTTTTTTTTTCGACTAATGAGCAAAAATTTAAAGTTAAGTTACACAAAAGATTAATAATGTCTTCAAAAAGGGGAATAAGCTATTGGTGAGTGTAATAAGGATTTTTCATTAAAGGTTTCATGATCAACGAGTAGTTATTCTTGAGAGTAAAAGTGTACTAATGAAAGTAGAAACTTTGAAATCGTATTTTTTATTCTTCAAATTTCAACTTTTTCATAAAGTTTGCCTTGAAACTCCAATCTTGCCATTAAATATTTTTCTAAAATCACTGAAAATACGTAAGATTAGCGATAGAATGATAATACCTTTTTATTTCCAAAAGCTTATATTAAATATTAGAGAAAATTCCAAAAAATTTGGATTTGACCAATCAAATCCGAAGAAAGAAGAACAAAAAACAACAAGTAAAGGACTAAAACAACTAGAACATAGATAAAAATGAGACACTCTCGAATCGTAACACCTTCTCATTGTGAACTTGAAATGTAGATGTCACCGAAATAGTGCGCTTAGATCGCTAAGGGTCGAAAAATACGATCCTTAAGAAAGACAAGCTCAAGTCTCAGAACGAGGGGGAATAAATCGACTACCATATAACGAACTCCCGTAGTTATCAACTAGAACATTCTAGAAAACCCAGAGTTGAATTTCATCAGATCATATTCTTTATGGTGTCCCAATGTTTTTATAAAAGTAATTTGAGTAGCCATTAGGGTCAAGGGTCTTGTTGCTACGCGTAGTCCACATAGGTTTTTGATTTCATTAATGGTAATAGGTTTTCCTAGCAATTAATCATATTGTTAGTGACAATTGTGTTACTGGTATTTATGATAGAATTATAAATCCTTTCACCAGATTTTGAAAAAACATTTTTAAAGTAGGTAATTATAGCATTTTCAATTTTAGATTAATCTGCAGTTTATACATTATCATTATCAATATTTTGTATTTTGAGGATTTTGTTTAGTTTTCTTCTTATTTTAATAACAACATGATAATAGGCAGTGTCTTTCTCCCCTTTTTGGATCTAAGTGATTCTTGATCTTTGTTTCCAATATGTTTCTTTATTAAAATTCCAAACTTCTTCAAGTTGTTTGGTGATGAATTTGTGTTCTTCCAATCATGATGATGTTCAATACTTCTTTAAGTCTTTCCATAAGAGAGGAAATTATATTCTTCTTGTTGTTTCTTTGTTTTTTAGCCCAAGAAGTAAAGAAACCAATAATAGTAGAGAGTTTTCTACGAAATCTAGAAATACCTCTATCAATGTTGTTGATATGGTTGTTCCAGTGTAAGTTTGTGATATCATCAATTTCAGTGTTATCATTCCATTATTTTTTATAGATAAATCTATGGGATTTTTTATGAGAGACTGTATTAAGGTGTATTAGAAGAGGGCAATGGTCTGAGCTAGTGACAAGGAGTACAAAAATTCACGAACTAGGGAAAAGAGTGCACATTCATTATTTGCTATACCTCTGTCAAGTTTTTATTTTTACAAGAGAATTTCCACATCTTTTATTACTCCAGGTGTTGAATAACCCTTTTGTGGTAATATCAAACATGGAGAGTGAGTCAATAAGATTGTTTAATCTTAACAGGTTTGTGACATTGTGATCAAAGCCTCCTAATTTTTCAAAGGATAGTTTTATCATATTCACATCTCCAATTAGTAACCATAGTTTGTTATTTAGATTTTTACCCCAAGGTTTTTTATTTCCATAAGAATGTCGTCTTTTTTGCTATCCAAAGAGGGGATATAAACATAAGTAACATAGTAATCATTAGTCTTTTTATCTATGATATTAAAGAGGATATTATATTCACAGGTCGTGGGCTTGTGGCGGAGTATAAAGAGTTTGGGGAGTCATAAAATGAAAAAGGAAACAAGTTTTCTGAAGTAATTTTGGTGGAGGATGGCTGGTACTTAGTGGCCGTTGACAATTCATAACCTTCCAGCCAGAAGAGAAAAAGTCCACCAATTGAAGACTCATTAAAAATATTTTCCATTCAAAGCTCAGCTATTACAGGACTTGGTCAATACGGGGTTGAACAGGAGTCAACAAAGTGTTCAGGTTCATTGCTGGAATTTGAAAAGATATAACACGTGTAAAATTCAAAACATTAGCAATAATGGAGCCATTGAAGACCATTATTTATGACGATTTTGAATGAGCCTCTCCTCACCTATAGATACAGGCCCTATCCCATTTGCCATAACAATGAAACAGAATTAGAAAAGAACTTCTACTTCTCTCTAAAACTATTCCATAGTAGTGGAAAAACTCTGTTAGAGATAACCGGCACGACCGGGATATTATTTTAACGCCAATATTATCGTTTATTTGTTTTCTTTTTGATTCCGTGTAGGTTTTGTATTATTTCAATTATTGTCATACAATAGTTTTACTTTAATCAAAATATATTGTTTTCATATTTCTATTTATTATACTTTTAAACCGAATATTTTTTATTTTTTCCAACAATTAAAAAAAATTACTTTATATCACCGTTTTTTTTAAAATGGCTTTTCCAATCTCGGCAGTTTCTTCGTCATTGAATGCAAATTACTTTTTGAACGTGAATAAGTTGGAGCCCTTTAATTGCTCTAACTACAAGCGTTGGGCAAAAAAGATCTTAATTTGTCTTAAACACTACAAACTCAACTTTCTATAACTGAAGATCCACTCTTAAGCTATGGTGGAAAACAGAGTTCCTACTAAAGAAGAACAGTCTAAATATACTTCCCACGAAGCCACGTTCAAAAGAGAGAATACAATGGCTCGAAGCTGGATATTGAACAATGTCTCGAATTCCATTTTTGATTTCCTTGCCAAAGAAAGGTCGGTAAAGGTCATATAAGAAACTCTCAAGAAAAAATATCGGGCTGATGATTCCGATAAAAAGAAATATGTCACCGGTAACTGGTAACTGGTAACTTCATTCGTACTGATCAGAAACCCATGACTGGACAACTTAATGTGTATGAAAACCTATGCGCGGAGGTAATCGCCGAAGGCATGAAGACGTGTGAAGTTTTTCAAGCCAATATTATACTTAAGAAAGATCCCCCATATTGGAGTGAATACCGTTACCACCTCTAACACAAAAAGAAGAAAATAAATCTCTAAGAATTCATCAGTCACATGCAAGTCGAAGAAGTCAAGTGACTAAATGATAAGTCTCTCTTTTTCCCTCCCCGTTCCTCGAAGACTAATGTTGAAAGTTCTAGGCAAGGTAACAAGGCCAGGTTCGAAGGAAATGGAAAATAGAAAGGCACTAACAATTCCAAATCTAGGGGAAACAAGAACCACAACAACTCCAACAAACAAGGTAGAAGGTTAAAAATTGATTATAAGATTCAGAAATCTAAGGGTGCCTATTATTGTTGTAGTAAAGAAGGACACAAAGCTTTTGAGTGTACGCTTGGAGCAGTTCCTGATCCAAAATCGGCTACAAACCCAACCAAACCGAGGAAAAAATCATCGCGGTCATGGTTGAGACATACTTGGTGGAGAATAAAAGCGAGCGGATCCTTGAAACCGGGGCTTCACGACACTTCTACGCAAACAAAGCCATGTTCAAAAAGTTAGAGGAAGTAACCAGTGATGAATGCGTGTACTTGGGTGACTAATTCACTGTTACGACCCTCGGAAAAGGACATGTTATCCTCAAACTCACTTTTGGAACACTTTTGAGTTACACAATATTCTCATCGTCTCCTCGCTCCGTAGAAACTTGGTTTCTGGAGCTCTTCTTAATAAAGTGGCCACAAACTAGTTTTCGAGGGAAGAAAACAAATTATTACAAAAAATGATGAGTTTGTGGGGAAAGGGTATTTACATAATGGGTTGTTTGTTTTGAACACTGAAACCCATGTCTAGTACTGGTGGGTCCTTGTGTGTTATAAAATAAATGTTAAGAATAGAGGAACCACTAACTGAAAGTGTACAGTTGTTCCAAGTAATATATGATAATCAAGTTCGTTCTCAGGGATGGAATAGGTTGACTCTAATGTTATCAAATAGTGGAATAATTTCAAATACGAAAAAGTAAAAGATATGATGTTTGTTGGGGTTTTTGATTAACAACTAAAGTGCAAAAGTAATTTAAATACTAAATTAATTAAACTAGAATGAAATTAATGCAAGTAACTGAGGTAGACGCGAGAGAAAAGTAGTACTTGAGTCACGCTAGGGTTTCACCGCAAACTTTCCTAATTAATGTTTTCTTTTAAGGGTTGAGTTAATATTATTACGCTAGTCGGTATTCTAAAGTCTCTTAGCCCCCGTCAAGGTGGATCTAAAAGCTCTCCTACGGTCTTCTAAACCCCGTCAGGGTGATTAAAACCACTTTCGGATGATTAAAAGTTACCACTTTGGCTATTGGCTAGTCAAGCCTGTCAAGGTCGTTGGCGGATACCAACGACAAATACCTAGTTCTATACCTAAACCCCCCGTCAAGGTGATCCATACGCCACTATATGGAATAGCCTAGGTACTAAAACTTATCCCTAGTTCATGACTCTAAGGATAATAAATAAGCATAAAGTAAAATCCAACGTAAAATAAAAATTTAAATTAAATTATTCAATCCCAAATCGAAAAAACACTAATTATTCAAGAATGGGTTCAACCCATGTTGCGATTCTCAAGTACAAAGAAAACTTAGCTCATAAGTGAAATTAAAACGAAAGAAATAAAATTAATTGTGTTCATTTTTTACAGAAAGAAATAAAATGAAAGAACCTAATTAGGATGTTGGATTTAGTTGTTGATTTGGAGAGGTTGAATTCTCCAGCTCTTGGCTTCTTCCTTCTTCATAGCTTCTGCTCTTTTCTCTGACGCTCTGACTTTGTGTAAAAATGAATTGTATGTAAAAATGAAGTCAAAAAGCCTATTTATCCTAAATAATCCGGACTTGGGCTATTTTAAATGAATTAAATAAATATTGAATGACCCATTTCCACTTTTCAAGTCCAAATCCCGTAACTGCTGTACACCCTCTACTAAAATGGCTTTAACTTTCTCAATTTTACTCCGAATTGACTCATTCAACTTGCTAATTCTTTGTAACTCGATAAGACACGAATCTTCTTTACAACTCAGAGGCTGAATCCATGATTAAGTAGCTCGAAATCAGAAATTACCATCAACCTTCCAGATTTGCAGCTTAAATTTGTCAACTCTTCGAGATATTTCTTCTAGCCTTTGACTTCTTTACACGATCTAAGACTTCCATTCTTGATTCCTCTCCTTGCTAGTATTATAAACCTACAAACTTGATACTAAAACAAACCATTAACGCGCAAAAGTTTAATAAATCAAAAATACTAAAATCTAAGGAGAGAAAATGAAATTTAACAAATTATCGCTAAAAGTCTATCGAATTAGTCAAATAATCACCAAATTTGATGTCTCCTAAATGCATATAAACAGAACAAAAGATGAGACATCAAGTACCAAAATGATGTGTTTGTGGGGAGGGGTTATCAAATAATGATTTGTGTGGTTGAAACACTGTAACCTTTAATAAGGATGCTTCTAATTCTTTTTTTTTCTCTTTTAATGTCTAGATGTGTGGAATGGTAGATTAGGCTATTTAATTTTGTCTTCTATTAAAAGGCTAAAATCCCTTGGACAAATAACGTCGATGACTTTGTAAAATATATGTTACGTGTAGAGTCCAAACTCGCGGGAAAAACGACAATTTTTTTGTAACCACGAGAAATGCTAAACCATTAGAATTAGTGCATTTGGACTTAACTGTTTTTTAATAAACTTTGCAAGTAGAGAAGTAAAACTATACTATATAACCTTCGTAGGTGACTACTCTAGGTTGATGAGAGTATACCTCCAAAAACTAAATATGAGACGGAACATGTGTTTATAAAATATAAGTTTGAGGTTGAAAACCAACTAGATTGCTAATTCAAAAGACTTAAGGCACAAATATTGTTCTAAATTCCTTAAAATAGTCTTGTGATATTAACACGAACTTAGTTCCTTACACACCCCATACGAAATGACATAGCTGAAGGCTATGATAATTAGTTCAGGCCCACCAACCTACATGTGGGGGGAGATGTCTTGTCGGCCAGTTGTGCACTTTACAGGGTACCCCATTAAAACCCTAAGACAATACCCCTTGTGAGTTGTGAAGAGGATTTTTCACCAAACCTGGAACTTTTAGAATGAGGGGGTGTCTAGCAAGATCACCTGAGTTAAAAAATGGTCACAGCTGGACCTAATACCATGGACTCAATCTTCATGAGATATGGCACAAATGTATAAATCGTCTTAATGAATTCACAGCCACTTGTGGTGGTCCTATTGGGAAAGACTTAATGAATTCACTCATAAGGCATACCATTCTTGAAAGATCACAAGGATGAGTGTTTAAATCATAATGAATTCATAGCCATTATGGTTGTCCTTCTGAGAAGGAGTTTGATGAATTCACGGTTAAAAAGTGAGACTCAGCATTCATGATAGAGTAATAAGGAGTCGTCCTTAAATAATATTACATGAATAAGTCCACAAAGTTCATATCACACAAGGGGTGGTCCTTAGAGAAGAAATTGATGAACAAACTTGAATGTGATGTTCGAGGGAACTATAACTTTCAACAGGGTAGAGTATGTACTGTGAGGGTCTCGATCGGAAATCGTTAAGTTCAAGAGTAAATTCACTTAAACAGAATTTGATGGTTGCCTCACTTCACTACGTGCCAATTCAAAATCGAAAGGTATTGCCACTTAAGTACAATTCACGTAAATGTTGGCAGTTATGAAAACATTTTCATCTTCTCTGCAAAAGACCCTGAGTGGGGGATTATTGAAATTCTTATTAATATAATGTATTAAAATCATATGAATACAAAGTATTAATTAATTTCAGTCATGTTCATATGGGAGAAGCGAAAAAAACATTTTATTGAGGAAAATGTCCCACATAGGAAGTGAAGTAGAGAAAAAGTAAGAATATATTATCCTACCTCTCTATTTCTTCTAAAAGAACTAAAGACTATGAAAACCAAAAAGGAAAAGACAAAGCCCCACACGCTCGCACCACCACCACCACTCTCCCGGCCCGGCGTGGGCCGTGGGCTCATGGATAAGTTTGGGGAGTAAAAAAAAAGAAAAATAAAATAAGTTTTCTGAAATGATTCTGGTGGAGGATGGTTGATACTTATAGTGGTCGTTGACAATTCATAACCTTCCAACCAGAAGACAAAACATCCACCAATTGAAGACATATTAAATTGGAATAATCTCCATCCAAAGCTCAGGTGTTACAGGACATTGTCAATACAAGAATGAATCAGAAGTCAACAAAGTATCCAGATTCATTGCTGAAATTTGAAAAGATGTAACAGATGAAACATTCAAAACGTCAGCAATAATGGAGCCATTAAAGACCATGAATTCTCAGGATTCTAAGAGACTCTAATTACTTATAAATACAGGTCCTCTCCCAATTGTCATAGCTACGAAACTGAATCAGAAAAGAAATTTTACTTCTCTCTAAAATTATTCTGGAAATGTTATTCTATAATAGTAGAAAAACTCTATTAGAGATAACCGACATGGCCGCAATACCTTTTTAACGCCAAAATTGCAGTGTAATTGTTTTCTTTTCGATTCCGTGTAAGTTACAGATTATTTCCATTATCGTAATACAACAGTTTTACTTTAATCGAAATATATTTTTGGATTCTCAATTTTTTAACTTTTAAACGATGATTTATAGTTTTTCCCAACCCTGTCCAATTTGAGATTCAAATCCATTGTCTTGGTGACCTTAGGCGCAACCCAACCCTGTTTTTTGTAATGCAGGTCATGTGGCGTATTTTTTGGCTAGGAAGAAGTTGGTGTGACTTGGTGGATGTAAGCAACGTAGTCTCTTATCGATTTCTGAGATTTATTTAATGTATAAAAGAATTAAGAAACAAAGCACGTGTCGTATAATTAAAAAAATTATAAAATGAAGTTGTCATATATTGGCTAAATTTTAGAGAAATGATAATCGAGCTTATCTTCTCTTTTGTCAATGATATGATTCGACCTCGTTCGAAAACTGATTGATGTTGCATGTAATATAGTTAATCTTAAAATTTAGAAATATCAATTAATCTGTGTTGTCTGAGTTGAATTTTTTGACAAATATAATTCCATTTTGGTTTTATAAAATATCGATGAATAAGGTTGAATATTATCTCAAATCACATTATATTTTTATTGCATCTTAAGTGAACTAACTATAAAAGAGGAAAAATGATAAATTAAAAAAAAATTATATAAATGATCTATTTAAAAACTAAAAGAATAATGCAGTTTAGAATGAAATCCAACATTACTTTTTTACATTTACATTGATAACAAATAATCTGACTCAACATACAGCTTGATCTTGAATTAAGACAAATATTGCGATCCAATATGCACTTCATATCTAAATACATGTCACACAATCCATTTGTTCCATTAATTTGGTTGAAAAATAGTAGCAAGTATAGTGAAAACAAAAAGAAAATTCGATATCGAGACATAGAATCTTGGTATGCCTGATCGCTTTACCAACTTTGAGCTACAGACGCCACTTGGACCATGGCACTACTATTGGTGGGCCATTGCCATCTTTCTTTTACTTTGGTCGGTCCATGGCCATATAGTGAGGGCATGTAATTAAAAATTGTAGTGACAACATTGCGATGCTTTATATTAAAAATTGTAGTAATCAAACGGTAGCTTAGATTTAAAGCTTAATCTTTTTCCACGAGCACGATAATATTTAGTCACATCCAGAGTGTGCTTGTGTTTAAGAAACATTAACTTTAGGGTAAAGCCCTCGTCTGACCCTTTATCTTTAGGCAAAATGCGCAATCCGCCTTTTTTTTTTTTTTTGACGCTAAAAGACCTTTATTAACGTTTTTTTGTCACCGTTAGTCCTTTTGTCCATTTTCTGTCAGTTGACCGTTAGTCAATGACAGTTGGCGCCACGTATACGCCACCTCACCGCCATGTGTGCTCCACGTAGGAGTTAGGTAAACACCATTTACACGTCATTTTTTTTTCTTTTTCTAAAATCATTTTTTTTATCTTTCATCTTCTTCTTCTTGTCGGCACTTCACCATCATCAATAGTTTCGTTTCTTTGTTGTAATTTAGTAAGGACGATTCTTTGACACCAAGATAGTTTAACATGTAAAAACATTAAATTGAATTACACTGTAAATTGAAATAAAGCAAATCAACGAATTCTTGTTTCTTACAGTGTTTATATCTATAGCTGGAAAAATGTTCTGAAACATGATTGTTGCTAGCTTCAATTGCTGCTCTCCAGTTCCGAATCCCGAAAGCACAATCTGTAATTTTCATGTTTCGAGTTAATTGCACTATAGGTCCACCATGCTCCACCATTATCCACCCGGCTTGGCGAGGAACCCAAATTAAGGTAAAAAATTAATTTTCAGAAGCCGCTCTTCAAACCGCCAAGGACCAACAACCGTAGCCGTCGATTATTCAGCACCAGCGCTATTCAATATCTATTATAGCCCGCCATATTGTAACAACACATACCCAATCAGTAGAAGCCCATTAACTTCAAATGCCAAAAACATATCGTACTGAAGGTGTTCGATTAAAGGCCCTAGAAGAAACAGTTATGTCGATCGATTGATATCTAGAAGAATGGAGTTTCGAAGAACAGTTAAGGTAAAAATTATTAGACTTATTTTGCTTTCATCTAAGAAAATTGTTCAAAGTTCAATTTTGATACAATTTATTTTTTTCAGATTGTACAACTTTGATTGATCACCATTGGAGATGCATTTTTCTACATGGTATTAGATTACCACTGCACGTTATACAAATTTATCCTAAAACTTCTGCATTTTACTTTATTTGTCATTGTGATGTCAAATGTATATTTGAATACATTTTTTTTTTTAATTTAAGCCATCACCCATAACAATGGCTGTCCCATCCATGAAGCGGATGACAGTTTGTGGCGTCCAGAAGCGGACAACAATTTTGAATGGAGAGCAGTAGCGGGTGCAGAAAATTCATTAGCATTTTCAATTTTAATGTTTAAAAATTATATAAATCTGGTGTAAATCTTTGATTCTTGCAAAATTAACTATTATTAGTTGAATTAATATGTGGTTTTTGGTGGTTTTTGTTAATCTGGAAATTATTTTATGAGATTACTTAATAGAAAAACAATCTGTTTAATTAGTGTTTATGTTATGTTATCTTTAGGGTTCTTCAGAGTCCTTCGACACTCTTCGTGAACTTCTGAAAGAAATGGAGTAAGCAATTTGTTATTAAACTGCATTTTTTTATTTATTTGGGTTCTTGGATTGTCGATGGAGTAGGAAGAAAGAAGAAGCAGATGATGAATTTAAACTGCATTTTTTTTTATTTGGGTTCTTGGATTGTTCTTGGATTGATGATGGTGGAGGTGGAGGCGGGCAATAAGAAGAAGAAGAAAGATAAAAAAAAAAGATTTTAGGGGAAAAAAAAAAAATCAATGACGTGGAGCACACATGGCGGTGAGGTGGCGTATACGTGGCGCCAACTGTCATTGACTAACGGTCAACTGACAGAAAATGGACAAAAGGGCTAACAGTGACAAAAAAACGTTAATAAAGGGCTTTTAGCGTAAAAAAAAAAAATAAAGGGCGAATTGCGTATTTCGCCTAAAGATAAAGGACCAAACGAGGACTTTACCCTTAACTTTATAAGACTTTAAACTTATACATAATACTCTCAAAAACTACAAACTTAACTATTTATTTAGAAATAGAGATAACAATAGAGCACATATACTCTAAAAATGGTATAACCATGCATATTCATATATATTAAAAAAATGATAATCAAATTCGTATATGTTACATCGAATTTTAGAATTATTTATTAAATCTGTATCCACAACAGATGCAGATTATCCGCAGTTATTCCGTATCCGTAATGTTCAATAGGATTTAAAATAAAATCTTATAAAATATTAATAAAACTATAAAATTAACTACTTAATTATTAGGTAACCATAAATAAGCATTAGGCAGTATAGTAATAAATTAGATAAAACCAATTAGGTGTTTTATGTATGGAATAATTTATTTGGTCGATATTATGTATGCTTTTTGTAAATATAGAATATCTTTATATATTATATATTTTTATTTTTTATTTCTTATACTTTATTCGGATTTTGGATTATCCGTTGGATTATTGTAAAAAAAAATCCTAACGGATTATCCACCGGTAACCTTTTGTGAGAACCAAACCCTCATGGATGTACCATCGGTTCCATTAACAGATTTTTTTATCGGATCGGATATCCGTCAGTTACGGTTTATATTCTAAACATTGTCATCCCTAATTAGAAGCCTAACTAATGCCTAAATAACTTCCCCCATTCTCTCTTATTATAGTAAAAAAGCCCAAATAAAAACAAAAACCCTATAACACGAATCTCATTCCCCCCCCTCTCTCTCTCTCTCTCTCTCTCTCTCTCTCTCTCTCTCTCTCTCTCTCTCTCTCTCTCTCTCTCATCTCTCCTTCTCTCTTCTCTCTCATTCTCGTATCAAAAGAAAACCTCATTCTCTTCTCTTCACGCCCAAATCTCACCTTCCCACCAACAAGCTCTCCTGCAGAAGAAAAATCGATGTCGTTCGTGGGTCATTCTCCACCATCATCATGTCTTACCTTCCCTTCGCCTCTTTCCACTACCAAAGAAAACCGCGCCATTCATGGGCCATTCTCCACCACCATCAAGCCCTAAACCTTCCCGCCGTCGCTCTGCTGCACAAGAAAATCATCGCCATCATGGCCCATTCTCCACAATCTCTTCACGCTGGGTTGCTACGCAAGAAAACCACCGCCATTCGTGGACCATTCTCCACCACCATTAGTCCTTGCCGCCACTCACCTACGTAAGAAAACCGCTGTCGTTTGTTTTTTGAAGAGATTTCTATTTGTTTCTTGATCCATCGAGTGTGGAGAGATTTCAGCTTGTTTTTTGTTCCTGTGTGAAGAGATTTTTGTTTGTTTTTAGATCCATCAAGTGTGATGAGATTTTTGTTTGTTTTTTGATCGTCTGTGAAGAGATTTCTATTTGTTTTTTTTTTCTGGCAATAAAAGAGATTTCTGATTGTTTTTTGTTACGTCTTAGTTGAAGAGATTTCTTTTTGTTTTTTGTCACAGACTGTGAAGAACCCACCGGTACATCCCTATTTCTATTCGAACTGGGTCTGTACCCAACTGATGTGAAGAGATTTAGTTTGGCCAACTGTTGAAGATGGTATGGAATTCACGGTTCGAAACAGTGAATTTTCTTTTCGCAAACATGAAATTCACTGCGAAAAAAAATTGAAAATTTTGAAAAAAAAAACCATAGACGTAAATATTAATTTGCTTTATCCAAAAATGCAAATTTTATTTTTCAGATTTTTTTGTAACTAGTTATGACGATTTTAAAAAAAATCATAAACGTGCGCGTGTGTAATGAAATCAGTAGTAGGTAATGGTGGTGGTGGTAGGGTGATGGTGGTGTTTGGGGGGTGGTGGTGGTGGTCAAAGGTTTTAATCGCAAATGGGATAAATCCATCTTAGTTTTACAATAGAGATGAGACAAATCCCATCTCAGTATTAAATGTGTTCTTTTTTGTTTAAGTGTATAATAATGTTGAATGTTATATAATGAACTAGAAACGGTAATTTTCTTCATTTCAACTAAATATTGTTTCTCAAGTCATCAGTATTCAAAGTAAATAATTTATTTCTTATATAAACATAAATTGTAGGGAATGGATCAGAAGAATAATCAGTTAATAGCCCTAGGTTAGAAGGATATCCTATCAATCCCTCGACATACATAACCCCACCAGGTCAAGGCTTTTACCTCGCGAAACAACACATCATCATCTCCGACACGTTATAACTTTAATTAGTTTTACAATAGAGATGGGACAAATTCAATCTTAGTTATACAATAGAGATGGGACAAATCCCATCTCAGTATTAGAATGGAGATGAGACAAATTCATCTCAATCCTAAAATCAAAAAATAAAAATTAGAAAAAAAAATCATAGACGTAAATATTAGTTTGTATCATCTAAAAATGCAATTTTTATATATTTTTGTTTTTTTAGAATGAGTTATGACGATTTAAAAAAACAAAATCTCGAACGTGCGCGTGCGATGAAATTAGTAGTAGGTGGATTTTCACATATATGATAATGTTTGACGTAAATAGGAATAAATATAAATGGTCAAAGACAACAACTATAATAAGGGTATTATACTAATCTTTTCATCTAAATTATTGTGTAATCTAAATGAGAAGTTGGTTTGTTATTTTGATTTAAGAGGACATTAACCCTAGACATTAATTCATTTTTATTATTCTTATTATAACTCTTCTGACTATATTACCCTCAAATAACAATTATTTTATAAAAGAAAAACAAAACATCTAAGCACACATAAAATATAAAGAATAATCAAGGGCTCTCTGCTTCAAACCTCGCCCACCCAGAAAATCCTAACCATCGTTAATAATCACTACTATTCCCTTCCGACATCCTCTACCCCTCCGACACTAGATCAAAAACTCCTAACCGCCGTAATGTTGCTTTAACAACTGCTTCCTTTTGCAAGCCTAATATATATCTCAGTCGTCACTTAGTCACCTGGGTAAATTTCGGAGATTTTTTTTTAAATTTACTAGATGTATTTTTTTTTTCAAATTGTGCTTTACTTTATTTAATTAAAATAATTTTTTGATGTACTTCAACAATGATGTAATATTTTCAAATTATGAATAGAGGATTCTACAAATTAGAACCAAAATCCATAAATCTTAGGTTTTAAAACCTAGTTAGAAAATACTTCTATATAAGGTCTAGTTTTCATTTTTAGTTGCATTTCTTCCTACTTTACTCTTTTCATTTTTTTCTTTTCAGTAATTCGTTTTTATTTTTTTGCTCTTTTTATTTAACGGGTGGTCCGAACCCATGGGTCGGACCTATGTTGTGTTTTACGTTTTTTAAGGTGGATAAAATGAATTTTTATATAATTGCATTTGCTGTTTATCCATATAATTGTCCAACATAGACTAGGGGCTATACGTAATTCTTGTTTTTTGTATATGTCCAATGTTCCGGTTTCGTCAAAGTGCATGTCCAATAGAGTCCATATACCCTAAGGGCTATACCTTAGCCCGGTTTTGTCTAACGGGCATGTATATGAGGTCAGTATACCATAGGGGCTGTACCCTAGTCCACCCAAATCATAATCAGATAGGAACTAAAAAACCAAAGAACAATCCATTCATAAAAGGGTCTGGACCCAAGGGGATATACCCAAAAGGCTAGATATGGCTTTTACCTTAAAAATAACAACAGTTGATAAATAAATAAATAAAAAACAAGGGAACAATTTTTTATAAAACGGTCTGGACCCGACAAAAAATAAAGAGATAATTACACTTAGGGTCTTGACCACACACCCCTCTTCAAGATGGGGACCCGGCCTAGAGCCTCTTCTTACTAAAGACCTCACCAACTTTTTAACACATGAACCCCAAAACCCCAATTACTAGACTACCCCTCTTTTGTTTCCCCCCCTATATACTAAATATTACATTTCACAGCTCATTATTATCTCTCTTCTCTCACATCTCTCTCCTCCCCAAACTATCTCTCCTACCCCACTCCCAAACCGCCACCACCACCACCATAAACCTCCACCATAGCTCAGGTGGGTTCCTGCTATGTTCGAGCTCGGTGTTAACGAAGCTTCTCGCAACCTAATGGCCATCCCTTTCTTCATCGAGATCCGACGAGCTTCACTGCAACCACCATACCGAGCTCGTGCAAGTCCGGCGAAGCACCACCACACCGAGAAGCTTCCTGCAGTGGTAGATCGAGATCTAGGCCGCTAGTTCACCGCGCTCCAGTGAACCTCCCTCCCCCCTCACCTCGCTGTTAGCCTCGCCGGATCTCTGCGCAGCAACACCATTGGAACGAGAAAGAGATCTGAGATCCCCTGTGTTGGATAACCATGGCAGCAAAAGATGGAGCTCGATGTTGAAGACGAGCGGTGTTGAAGACGAGTGTTGAAGACGAGCTCACCAGAAAACCACCGCCACTGAGCAGCGGCTCCATTCGAAGCTGAAGGAGCTAAAGGACCTCCGTTCGCGGCCGTGACCTCCGTTTGAAGCTTTGGTAGATGGTGAAGACCTCTGTTCGAGGCTGAAGACCTCCATTTTGCCGGATATGTCGAGCTCGAGCTCTTGAAGCTGCGGTGGTGAAGACCTCCGACGCGTGAAGAAGAAGCAGACCGAGCCCCCTTTTTTTTTTCTTTGTAAATGGTTGACCAGATCTAGATCTGGTCAAATCAGTTAGGTTTTTTTTATTACCTTGTAATAAAATGTGTAAATGTGCTTTTTTTAAATAATACTCAATAATTTTATTTTTTTAGCATTTCCGATTATACTCTTTGTGTGTTTTAATAGTACCCCCAAATTTTAAGAGTACTCAGAGAATTTCTTAGAGTACTCCGAGAATTTCTTAGAGTACTCCGAGTTTTTCTTAGAGTACTCTGAGTTTTTCTTAGAGTACTCTACATTTTTATACAGTACTCTGCATTTTTCTGGCAGCCGGAGGTAGGTGGTCGGATTTTTAGAATATTCATTAAAATATATAGAGTACTCTATGTTTTCTCAGAGTACTCTATGTTTTTCTCAGAGTACTCTATGTTTTTCCGGTGACCGGTGACTAGTGGTCGGAGGTCGGTGTCGGAGGTCGGTGGTCGGAGGTCGGTGGTAGGTGGTTGGAGGTTGGAGGTAGGTGGGTAGTGGTAGGTAGAGGAGAGCGAAACAGTGACATCACACTTTTTTGTCTGTTAGTGGTAGTAAGGGTAGGAAAGACTATTATCAAAATTGAGGTCCCTAAGAAGAATAGCATTTTTGAAACTACTCTATAGAGAAGAAAGATGTTTCTCAAGACCCTATATATAATTCACCCAAAAATAAAACAACGCAAGCCCAAAAACGGGCTGGACCCAACAAAAAATTAAACAACAAAAACCAAGCCCAAAAAAGGGATGTACCCAAAAGGGGCGGTACCCTCTCGGTGAAAAAGAAAAAAAAGGAACATTTTTTTTAAAATGCAAGCCCAAAAACGGGCTGGACCCAACAAAAAATTAAACAACAAATACCAAGCCCAAAATAGGGATGTACCCAAAAGGTGCGGTACCCTCTCGGTGAAAAAGAAAAAAAGGAACATTATTTTTTAAAATGGGCTGGACCAACACCGGGCTAGACCCAACAAAAATTAAAACAACAAAATACCAAAATTAAAACAACAAAACACCGGGCTATACCCAAAATGGGTCGTACACACTCGAAAAAGAAAAAAAACAGATCTCAGAATGAATTCACGAACTGCGGCGAGAATGGCGCTGGTCGAGATCTAGGGGAGGAGAACTCGTGATGCATATGTGGTGGAGGTTTTGTGTTTGTGTCGAGATCTGGGGGAGGAGAACTCATGCTGCAGAGGCGGTGGATCTCGTGATGGAGAGGCGGATCTGGACGAGCGGCGGCGACACGTGGAAGGCCAGATCTGAGCGGTGATGGAGAATGTTCAGCGAACACGGAGCTGATAAGAAAAAAACCGAGCAGCACATCACAGATCTGAGACTCGTGTACATAAAACTGAGGCGTCACAGCGGCTTGTCGGAGTGGTGGCGGAGTGCTAGTCCTCGTCGGTTTTGTGCAGAATAGATGATGATGGTGGGAGATGATGATGGGATATGATGGTGGTGAAGGTGGAAGGTGGTGGTAGAAGGTGGTGGTGGAAGGTGGTGGTGGAAGGTGGAAGACTTGGAGTTGGGCGATGGTTCAAAATCACAGAGAAAGGAGGACCAAAAGCAGAGAGAGGAAGAGGATGAATCGAACCCTATATGGGTATTTTGATTTGGTTTGGATTGTTTCACAGTGTATAAGAGGGTTGGAGGTGGTTTTTTGGTCTTTTTCTCTTCTTTAGTTAGGTTTCGATAGGGTAGTTAGAGTTTAGTTGAGTATGGACTTTTGTTTATTAAGGTTGAAGTTATGGAGCTCTAATAAATAATTTCCTCTTATGAATTCCGTGTTACATGTGATGTTTACTGAATATATATTATCTTACTGTTTGTTAAAGTTGATAATTGAGGTAATTTGCATTTTCTTTACTAGAAATTTTATAGTAGCCACATTGTTCATGGAAAAAGTTATATCAGTTTAATTTATGGTTGATAAAGTTAAATAAATTTCTGTTTTGCTAAAGTATACATATATAAGATCCCGGTGACTGGTTATCTATTTGTATGGAAAAATTATACGAAGTAAGAAGTATATTTTTTAATAAACATTTGGTTATAATTTATAGATTTTTTTTGGTATACAAGCACCACACTAATCTTACAGGAATATACAAGCATTTTTATGCATATTTCAAATAAATCAGAACTAGGTTATTCATTTTTAAGCAGTGATTCAAACCTTATATCTTTCATTACATCCACTATAGAAGAAATTCAAACCTGAAGAAATACAAAATTCTGACCAATTGGATACAACTTAGAGATATCTTATTACTGTCATACTATAGCAAGCATTTTAACTCAGCCTTCTTCTTTTGTTATCGATTGGTTTTTGTGATTGATCATCAGCTGTTACATATTAGAAGCAAAAAATTACAATCATAAAAAGATGGAATTGGTGGCCAGTTGCAAGGTATTGTTTACGCAGCTAAAAAATTGTTATAACATGTTCCTTATGTGTTGTAGTGTTTGGAAACTTTGTTTAGTTTTGTGCAATAGATTGTCATTCTTACAAGAGTAAATACCTCGTATTATGGGTTATTTGACTATTTATCCCCTACTATTTAAAATGCGACTGATTACCTTTTATATTTAGTTTTCATGACTCGTTACTTCAGTTAACAAAATTCATAAAAATCCGTCGTTTGTTCAAGTCCTAGTCATGTGCGTGGTTTTTTAAAATTAAAAAATCGATTTTCTTATTTAATAAACAAAACTCATTAATTGATAAGGGTAAAATCGGTACTTCCTAATCACCTAGCCTATATGTACACAAAATTAAAAGAAAAACAATCCAAACATAATCCAAAAATCATCTTCCAATTGGGAAGGAGATTGAAAATCTTATTTTCATAAATTTTTACAATTTTCCACGTTCTTCGATTTCCATTAGCTTCGAGTATTAAAAATTCTAAATTGGTTTTTAAAGATGCTAAATCGAGTGCTCATACTGATGATGTTTGTCTAAATTCTGAAGAATCATTTGAATTTTTGAACCAGTTATCGACTATGTTCTTGATAAAAATTCTACAAAAAACCCTCTATAAGTAATAATTTCCAGTGGGTTGCAACACTCAATAAAGGTACCAAGCCTTGGTTTAGTTACGTTGAAAGAAGTAATATATGTGTATTGGATTGAATGCTCTGAATACACGAGTATCGTATTTTATGAGGTTGTATATACCAATTCCAGCTAAAGAACATAACCATATGAACAAAGCGGGACCAATTACAAGTCCTGCTTTACTTGTCCCGAAATTCTGTACACTAAATAATATTACAAGAAATGCTGCTGATATTTTCACAACATGAACTAAAATGATACAGATAAACTAATTAATTATCATTAATTAGTTTATGAAATGATTCGGTCTTCATACCTTACTCTATACCAAGAACTTTGAATTTTAACCCTCCAACAATAGAAGATACTGTATTAAGTAAAGTCGATTTAAAGCAATGAAGAAAGGGCAGATTCGGAAAAAGAATAATTGTAAGCTACAAATTACCTGACATTGCAGGTGTAACTACACCATTAGAAATCACCATTGAAGCACCTGCCAGAATTAGCCATAAAAGAAGCTTTTTCAGTGTAATTGAAGCTTCAAGTTTTTTCCGGCTTATTCATTCTTGGAGGAGAATAAGTTGTTGGTGGGTTAATGAATTTGGTGTTCAATCGTTTACTTTGAGGATCTGTGAAGTAGAGCTTAGTTTGTTTTATTATTATTATTATTATTATTATTATAATACAATTTTGAGTTTTTAATTTGTGTTTACTGATGTCTCCTCATTTGTGATAATATAATATACTTCAGAGACATCATTTTAGGCTTATTTATTAGTTTATAGGTCGATCTTAGCTTAATTTAGTGCACTTTCCTATTTTGAGTCTTGATTTGTAGAATTATTATTTTTAGAGCATATTGGGTTTAATTGTTTATTTAGTGTGAAGATTTAAAGATAATTATGGAGCTTAATTAGAGTCCAAGTCAAAGACAACAACTTATGGAAAGAAGATATGCATGGAAAGTGGAGATAGAAGGAAACTGAGTTCAATTAGGAAAAGGAAAAGCTGCCTAAATCTGGGATTCTGCAGTACACGTCCAAAGATAGGCATTTTTACCTAAGAAATAGGCCGAATTTGGTAATTTCCTTCTAATGGGTCAAGATAATTCTGTTGCGATTCTTTTGGTATCTTATGGAGCTCAAACCGACCAATAACGAAGAAGATATGCTCAAAACGGTCCAGCAGTGTTTATCTGTATTTCCATACGAATTTGAGTTGGACTAGGAGTCCATTACTTTCCTTCTCCTTCAAGAAAACGAATTAGGTCTTCCTATACACTATAAATACAGCCTCTTAACACTCTAAAATCATCCTTGGCCAGACCCTAAGGCCAAGAGGAAGCTGCAACACAAGAGAAGAAGTCTGGAGGGAGCTGTGCAACAACTATGTCTCCTTCAACCTCTTATTTTGTAATTCTTTTCTCTTCTTTTCTTTGTATGAACTAATTCTCTTAGCTTAGGTTTTGCATAATGTATAAACTATGAATTCTAATTCTTCTATCTAAGTTCTTTGGGAATTATATGTTTTAATCTGATATTAGCTACTTACCTTTATATTTGATTATGTGTTTTGATTTAATGATTGTTTTCCTTGCTAGTGCACGAGTATAGGATTACCTTAATAGTAGTTAGATGGTCACCGTAACTGGGTGTTTAACTATTGAACCACCACATAACGTCTAGTGTCGATAGCAGTTCTGACAAAACATACTTCTAACTAGATAGTCATTAGGGTTTGTTTTAATCACCGTATCACCAAGATTGCAGTATTTGCTTAGGGCCTTAGTGGCGTTTGAGAACCCTATTTGAAATCACTTCTTGGTTGTGACGTAGCCCCCTTAGTCGCTCTCAAGGTCTAAGCTTGGGGAATTTAGAATCCTGACTAAGTATACCAAGAGCTAATATTCTCCCTTATTAACTAGATTCATAGATAGAATTAGAAGGATTAGTGCATACTAGTAAAACCTAAGTTATATCTTTCATACTATCTTCTTTTCTTTTCTTTTATTTATTTTCTGTCTTTAGTTTATTAGTTTAGTTTTATTATAAAAACCAAATAAATATTTGTCTTTCTCTTCTTTCTCTTTGCGTATTATCTTTCTATCTTTTATATCTGCACTTGATAATTTGCATAAGTTCTCTCTAACTTTCGTCAGTCCCTGAGGAACGAATCTTCTTATCATTAAAACTTGCATACGTCCTGTAATACTTGCAGTACAGTGTTAGTTTAGGGTGTGTATTTGCACTTATTTTATACATCTTTTTATCACACCTTAGGCCACACCAAGTTTTTGGCGCCGCTGCCGGGGACTACATCGTTAGTCCTTGTGCAATTATCTTGTGCTTTTATTTTAGTTAGTTCTATTCTACGCTTTTCTTTTTAGTTTTTGTCTTTACAGATTTTTTTTAGGCGAGAGCAGATTTATTAGGAGATAAAGGTTTCGTGTTATTAGATCCTGAAGAAGCTAATACAAGATGGATCCTCTAAAGCTCAAGGAGTTAACCCAACAACTTGAGGAATTACGAGAACAATCGCGAAAACTAGCTCAGAGGAATCTAGTACATGTATCACCTTCATGTCCTAGTTGTGGAGCAAGAGATCACTCGTGGGGACATTGCATGAACAATCCAGCCTCAATTTCCTTCATGCCTTATCAAAGAGACCATTATTATGATGGTTATAATCAATCTCAAGGAAATTACGCTGACTATCAACCCCCACAGAGTTACAATTGGGTCGGAGATCAACAGAATTATAATCATAATAATCATTATTATGATTATTATTATCAACCACGACCACAATCCTACTATCCTCCACAACCTATCTATCAAGAAGCGCCGATTTATAATGAAGCTTATCAAGAACCACATCCTTATTCAATGCAGCAAACCATACAAGAACAACCTCCGAGTTTGAATTCAAGCATGGCTAAGATGATGAACCTAATTGAAAAGATGGATAATAACCAGCAAAGAATCCAAAACTCAGATGATGCGATTGACAAGCTTATGCAGACAATGTCACAAATGGTGGAAAAAACTAAAATTCTTGCAGAAAGGCAACTCCAAAGTGATACTACTGCTCCAGAAAACAAAGTTTGTCATGCAGTTGAATTAGGAAGTGGAAAACAACTACCTCCACCAAGACCAGAACCAGAACCAGTCCCTATTCCAGAAACGGGGGGAGAAAAAACAACAGAAGTTAAGGTCGAAGAGGTAGTTGAACAAAGAAGTGTCCAAGAGAAGACACCAGAAAAGAAAGAGAGCCCAGTGGTAACCAACACATGTCCTCCTCCACCATTCCCTTCACATGTCAGAAAGGACAATGACCGGGAATTCAAGAAGTTCGTTGACATGATGAACAAGTTAAAGATCAGCACTCCGTTTGTAGAAGCTCTCACAAGAATGTCAAAATACGGTCAGTTCATGAAGGACATTCTTTCTAACAAACGAAGATTCGAGATGAATGGGTTACCAGAGGAGTGTAATGCTACACTTGAAATCGAGTTACCACTAGATTCACCCCTTCCCACGAAATCTTGGATGGCACCATCCATGATTATAAAGAATCGAGCTGAAAAGTTCGTGGGAATTAAAGGCAAAGGGTGGAAATTTCGTCATCCTTAATCGAGGTAACACGTCTAACTTTGAAAGACGTTAAACAAAAGTGCTATACGGGAGACAACCCATAATTTCGTTTATGTTTTTACATTTTTAGTTTTATTTATTTATTTATGTTTAGCTTAGTTAATTTTAGTTGATATTGCATATTTGAGAAAGGTATTAGTGTTTTTGATGATTAGGTATTGGAGAAATCGAGTTACGGAAGCGAGCAAAAATCTTTTGGACAGAAACTTCGGCAAGTCATATCTTTGCGCTCGGATGTCGAAATCAAGTGATCTTTGAGCCTAAACTGCATAACTTTTCGAGATCTAGCTGATGGGGAGGTTTTTGCCAAATGCGGTACACCGGACCTCAGCCGCGGTGCACCGCAAGGTAAAAACCCGTGCCACGGGTAGCAGCCACGTGTTGTGTACAGAAAAGAAAAAAAAATAGCCGATGGGTCCGGTATACCGAACCCTATACCGCGCCATGCACCGCACAAACACGTGCCACGGGGTCCTACCACGGGTATTTTGACGTAGGAGGCGCGGAGCACCCCCGCGGTGCACCGCACCCTGGTCCGCAGCTCAGAAACACGTGCCACGGGGTTCTACCACGGGTGTTAACCAGTGAGCAAAAATTTCCGAGCATCAGATGTCGCGGTGTACCCCGCGGTGCAACCCATGGTCCGCAGGGGTAGTCCGCACGACCTGTTTTTTCATTTTGTTCGAATGTGTTTTTTTTAAACACGATTAGGTCCAGGGTTAGTCTAGCATGGTTAGGTCCAGCCCGTTTGGGATTTTAGTCATTTTTATTTTTTTTAAAAGAAAAAAAACATTACTTTCTCCTAACCATTCTATTTGGGTCTAGCCCATTAGGGCCAACACTTTTCTTTGTTCCTTTTCTTGTAAGAATTTGGTTTAGCTTTAAAAACTTGGTTTAGTTCTGATGGGTCTAGCCCTTGTTGGGCTTGCTTTTTGTTGAACCGCCCTGTTTCAAAAAATAAAAATTGTTTTTTTTAGGGTCTAGTTCATAATTGTTAACCTTTATATTGTTATTTATTGTGTCCAGTCCATTAGAGTCAGCCTTTTGGGTCTAGACATTAGGGATCAGTAGAATTTGTTGTTTTAATTTTTGAAAATAAAACCCTAATATAGTTTGTTAATTTTGCAGGTGTAAATTAAATACTAATTAAACACTGTTGTGAAAATTTTAAAGGCTTGAGAAATCTGAATAAAATATTAATATATAAAAAATAATTCAAACACTTAACATAGGTACAACCCCTAGGGTATAACATTGGACACATTCGATGCATTAGACATGGTCTTATATAAAAAATGAGACTTGGGTACAACCCTATGGGTACTTAGACAATTAGATGGACAAAATCCGGTAAAGACATGGACAACTATAATTGTAGTTATATAAAAAATCATTTTACTAACTTAAAACCTAATATAGGTCTATACCCATGGGTACGGATCCACTCGCTTAAAGAAAAGAAGAAAAAGAATAAAAAACGAATTTCTGAAAAATAAAATAATTGAAAAGGGTATAGATGGAAAAAATCCAACAAAAAATTATAATTAGGCCTTATAAAGTATGTTTTGGTAACTAAGCTTTAAAAACTCTCTTTGGTGGAAATTGGGCTACAATTAGTAGTTTCCTCGGTCTCAAATAATACTCTATTGTGAGACATTTTATTTTTATAGATTATTAATCGTGTTGCAAATATTCTTTTCTTGATTTTCTTATACTATTTTTTTAGTATGGTATGCCTTCAAGTATATGACATTTTGCTACACTTTTTTTTCAACTAGTGCATGATGTATGCATCATGGATAGACATGCTATAAAGATGAATATTATAGAGTGAAAGATGAATACCAAAGGAAACATATGAATCAAGAAATACACTTTCATTAAAGTAAAAGCATTATAGATAATTTGAAGTTATTAAAAACAAACAAGATTACACTTATACATAGTTGTAAAACCCAAAAACAATGAAAATATATAGAATTCATCGCATGATTATCTTTAGCCAGTCATCATAACTTGATCAGTTTCTCTCATGGCTTGACTATAGAAGAATTTAACATCAACATCTGGATCCTCACTCAATTCAAACTAGCTTGGCTTGATTTGTTGATTTACCACCTGCATTTAATAGAAAATCTCAGCCAAAAATGAAATTATAGCAAGAAAGATTATAAAAATGATTAACGGTAAAAGGATGGTTTACTTATATATTGACCAACAATGGGAATAAGTGATTGCAAAACCTTGGCCATATTAAACTTTAGATTTTTTCTGGTGAAATTTCGAAACATATTTTACAACGATATTCATAAGGTTTTGATAAAATAAAAAAGCTAACCAGTCTTTAGACGTAGGAATAATCATTGGAAAAAGTTTGGAACATGTAATTTCATAACCCACAATTTCCAAAATTTGGGTTCTTCAATCTCCTCTAGTTGGAAGAAGATTTTTGGATTATGTTTGAATTATTTTTGTTTTAATTTTATGTATATATAGGTTAGGTGATTAGAAAGTACAAGTTTTACCCTTGTCAATTATTAGGTTTTGTTTATTAAATAAGAAAATCGATATTTTAATCTCGTTGTAACCAGTCACGAAAATAAATATATGGGGTAACCAGTCGCATTTTAAACCGTAAAGGGTAAGTAGTCAAACGACCCATAGTATGGGGTAACATATGTATTTACGCTCCTTATAATTCTATTATTATGTGTTAATAGGGAAAACTTCCTTTTGTTTTGAGATTATATCGTGAAACTCTTACGTCTCATATCAAATTTGCTATTAAGACTATTGTTGGTGAATTACTTCCTCTTCTTATTTCTCATTCTATTGCCTCTAATTTTACTATAATATTGGGTATGGATCTATGGAGTGCTAGATGCGTTTTGGGAGAGTTATTGGATGGGAATCATATTAAGAGAGGTCGTATAGAGGTAACTAAATTACCATGTTAGACATGATTAGAAGACATGAGACCAACAACCTGAAGAGAGCCATCAAGATCGTTAAAGCCCTAAAAGACTATTTTTTAGAAGATGACGTAGAGAAAGTCAATCAAATAAGGGAAAGTGATACCAATGCCGAGTAAGTGATTTTAGTAACACCTATTTTTTATGTAAATATATCATTAACAAGTATTTTGTAATTCATGATAAAGAGTAAACCCCCATCTTTGTGGATATTGAAGACATGGACAACTTAAGACGGGGTGAGTGATCAAAACCTAGGTAATTCAGTTTTGTACTTGCGTAAGTACAATATTGTACTTACGAGTACTTGTAAGGTTGCTATTGTACTTGCTGGTGTACCAACAATAAGTTGCTGACTAGGAAAGCAGATTTTGTAGTAGTAGATTATAAATTTCTACAAAGTATAGCCTGTTTGTCAGTAGAAAAATCAAACAAAAAAGAAAACTATATATACAACGTGATGGTAGGTTTTCGAGTTGATATTCCCTGACATGTTCATTGCTAATTTTATTGTTTAGAATTGACACTTTACTTTTGCATATCTGACAAAAATTTATATGCAACACTACATCGATAGGTTGAGAACTGACAATACCGAGAAGACCAGATAAGTAGCAAGGATCATGGTCTCAGACAATTTCAATCGATGGAAGACTAAACATACTATACCATTTTTTTACAATTGAGTATCAATTTTATTGCATCAACAGTCAAAATGTTATTGGCTTATTAAATTTTAATTATGAATTTAAAGACTTAGTTGTGTGTTTGGTGTAAAAATCTTATTATCTATGGTATTTTATCTCTTTATATTTCTAAATGTTTTTCTTAATTGTTGAGAACACAAGTTATCGGTAAAAATCTGTCATCGAAATGCCAAAAAGCATATTGTCATCTTCGTGCAAATACAACATTAATATTATACTTGTGCAAGTACAATATTGTACTTGCATAATATATGTGAACAATTGTTATATCCGAAGAGGTAAGAACATAACATATTATAAAAAGTAAAGCTACAATATCATTATAAACAACGATAAAAACATACAGTTAACCAAACAATAAAACACAAGAAAAATGATAAAAACATGTATACTAGTAGTTCTCGATACAAAAAATCAGAGCAAACAAAAAGAACTAATTCAAAGGTAAATTGAACGTCAATGCGTAAAAATTTCAGAAACGACCACACCTTCCGCATTTCATCTTCCTTTTCAGTGCACCCTCATCTTTCCTATTGAATCCTTTAGTACGAGGTCTCTCGAGTCCATTTTGTGCATATGTACGTGTTAATTGAGCATAGCTTATGAGCAAGTCCAACACACGGAACGCCATCTACCGTTCAAATTGAAATAAAACCATAATCATACGAGTTGAATCCATCTAAGATTTAAAACAGAACAAGTAAGATGTTAACAAATAAATACACACAAATAGGTGAGCTAGAAAGGACGGAAACAAAGAATATGTTACAACAGTGTTACAAGTACGATATTGTACTTACTATAAGTACAATATTGTACTTGTATCAACCCTGGAAGTACAATATTGTACTTGTAACACTAGTGTACGTATATTTTTCTACAAAAACTCCATTATTAATTACTAGCATCAATTTAAGCACACAACAACATAACCAAGGGCACATGTAACAATATAGTCATATTCAACATTTATACGAATTTCAATGCAAAATTAGAAATAAAAATGAATTGAATCATGAGAATTAAACAAGTAATAATGAAGTCGACACAATACTTAGAACACGAAGTAACCCATAATTCATGTATAATCATTAAAAATAAGAATAAAACACAAAAAAAGTGAATTAAAATCCTATATTAACAATGTGTACCGAAAGTGATCAATTAGAGGTAATTACAAAAAGAGTAATGCTAAATATCACCCTTTTTTGCTTCACCTTTGTGTCACCTCCCATGTGGCATTCTATATGGAATTAAATAAAAGAGAGAGAGGGAGAAATTTAATAATTAGGAGAGAAAAGTGATTTGTTTGGTGATTAACACCTCCACATATGAGGTGACACAAGGGTGAACTAAAAAGAGGTGATATATATCTTTACTCTTACAAAAAAAATTGCAAAAAAGGTCTGTAATTTAAAAAAAATACAATGCTTAAAAAAAGTTAATGATTCAAGCTAATTACTTCATATTTTAGCTTGAATTCCTTAAGGGTGTGATTTGTATGCAGTAATGGACTTAGAAATGGAATGACAATCATTCATGTGCTCGTTATAACTTAAAATAACTGATAATTTTTTTCTCCATAGGAATTTTAATCATATGGATATGGTAATAGCCATTCCATCCATCCCCCACGATATTACTCATTCCCGATACATTAGGAATGTGATTTTATTTATAATAAACCAATCTATTTTTGCGAGCAACACCACCATCACCACTCCACCCATACACACATTCACCTCTACCAGAGCACCACCACCAACACTACCATATTTTACGCAAATATATACACACAAACCACTACCAATTACACCACCATCTGATCTCTCTCATTTTGTGATAGATAAATCCCCTAGGAGACATCATTTTAGGTTGTAACTGGACTTTGGATATAAATTCATTGTCTTAAATTGACATAATGCACTTTATTCCTTCATTTTACACAAATTTTTACTTTTAGAGCTTTTGTGCGTAAATTTGCTTGTTTAGTGTATAGTTCTTAGGTACATGGTTTCTAGGAGGCACTAAGATGAAGATAATATGTTAAGTCTAAAGTCCACAATCAAGAAAAATCGTTAAAAGAGCGGAAGGAAGCATTTTAGTGAAGGTAGAGGAATTTCAGATTGAGAAAGTTGTTACTTGTAACACTTCCCTAGCCCAAATGGTGTAGTTTCAGACTTAGTGGTTCAAATGAAAAAGACGTGTCTCCGAGTTAGCGTCACGTGAGAAGCGGTTTTAGTGGATTTGGACTTACGATGCAAAAGTTACACCTATTTCACTGAAGTGGTGTCCAGCAGTGGGGATTTAATAAAATGGATTTAGACCCTTAATTACTTAATTAAGCCCAAGATGGGCCCAATCCGTATTCAATCCATATATAAGGCTTTTTAGACCTCTTAATTCAGTAAGTTTTATATTTTTACTAATTTTTTGATAGAGAAGAAGTCTTTCTTCCTCCACAATCAACCCAATCATTCCAACAATTAGGTTTCTTTCCATTATAATTTAATTTTAGTAACTATGTCTTTTATTAATTGTATTTCTTTTCTGCATTTAATTATGAGCTAAATCCTAAATACTTGAGAATCACGACACCGGTTGAACCCTAGTTTATTTAATTTAATTTATTTCTCTTGCACTTATATACTATTTTTGATTTGGCCAGTTAGAAATAGGTTTTAGTAATTAGGCTATTCGTCAGTGCCGACGATCATCCGGAAGGGGGGGGGGGGGGTTAATTAATGAACTAGATTATAGACGGGTGGCACTCGTTATTAAGTCTAACGGCCTTAACTAACCGCGTAGCCAATTGGGTTAATTTCTTAATCATCTTAAAGTATCTTTATTGTCGCCCTAACGGGGTTAGTAATATCGCAGGATCTCCTCCTAAGTCTACCCTGACAGGAGTTAGGAGAATATTAGAGTCCCGACTAATATATAATACCAATTTTACCGTTAAAAGAAGGCATTAATTATACAAATTTAGGTGATTCCCTAGTTAGACTCACGTATATCTTTTATCTGTGTAATATCTTTAGTATTTGCTTTAGTTTATCTCTAGTCTAATTTACTTTACTCAGCATTCTTACGTTTAGTCTTTATTATTTAAAAACCTAATAAATATCTACTTTATTATTTATGCAATTACTTCTACTTCTGATTTAAACATACTTATATTAACTCGCAATCACTGTGGAGACGATAATCCCGATTTACTTACGTTATTACTTGGAACGACCCGTACACCTGTGTTTGTCGCTTCTCTTCTTTAATGTTGATTTGTATCACACTCAAGAAGTGACCACCATCCAACCGCCACCACACACACAACCACCATACCAACACGATACATATACACTACCTAATCATATACATACACCAATACAACAACCACCACACACAACCCCCGCCGCGCCACCACCTCACCCTACCATCACCATACACACCATCCAAATGACCCATATTCACCATCAACCCACCATGGCACACACCACAATCATATTTTCATACACATACATACAAACATATATATATATATATATATATATATATATATATATATATGGGTGATTTACTCGTGAAGTCCATAACCTACCAATTTCGACGAAAAAGGTCCAAACCAAACAAATGTCCAAAGTACCCTTTTTCAAACAAAAGATTCCATAAAAAATATCTACTTTCCATAATTAATTTTTTTATAATTAATACATTCCCATATTACAAAATTTTAAAACTAAAATATTTCTATAATCACAATTTTTCCTATTCTAGAACTAAACTATTCTATGATTTTTCCTATTTTATAACATAGAATTATATTATTTTCTTGAATCGTCAAACCTGGATATACATACAAACAAATAAAAAATCAATCAGAAAACAGGTTCTAAAACCGTGGGTTGATAGTGCAAAAACAATGGGTTGACACCACAAAATCGTGGGTTGACAGTGCGAAAGCAGTGGGTTGACAATACAAAAACAATGGGGTGATGGTATAAAGCTGTGGGTTGACAGTACTCTTCAGATTTTCACGTAAACACATTTTCACATTAACCCTAAGATTAAACCCTTCAAAATAAAATTATGAAATTTTTTTCAAGATAAAATAAATTATACAACCAGAAACACTGAAGAATTTCAAAACAAAAAGAAAAAAGAAAAAGTAAACATTGAAACATAAAACTTAATACTCGTCCCGTCAATTGTAAAAAATAATCTTTTACCTTAATTTGGGTTCTTCGATTGTCAATGGCATAGCCAAGCCAGACTGATGGTGGTGGATAATAGTCCCTGAGTGGCGGCGATTTTCTTGTGCGATTGTTGATGGAGTAGCCAAGCTAGATGGATGACGGTGGATAATGGACTCGGGTGGCAACGATTTTCTTGTGCAGAGAACGAACGAATTAATAAGAAAAAGGTGAGGAAGAAGATGTTTCTTTTTGTTTTTATTTTTCAATGCGAAAGCCTGAAGAGACGAGTTCTGGTTTTATAGTTTTTCAACGTTGACTATATTTTGTATTTGTTCCTGCAAAAAGTGAAGTCTTGAGTATTATGTTTCATTTCTTACCACCGTTTACTTTTTTTTATTTAATTTACCATTTATAACTTAAATATGTATTAAGTAATGTTTATTTTATTTATTATAATTAGGGGTAGAAATGATGTAATAGAAAAACATTATGGACTTGATGAGGATGAGTTTTGTATATTTGGACCTAATAGGCTAATAACTATATATATATATATATATATATATATATATATATATATATATATATATATATATATATATATATATATATATATACACATAAATACGCACAACTCCAACCACACCTACACCATCACAACATCACCATACACGCATAGACACCATCACTACCTTTACCACCCACCCATACACATACCCCACCCCGCCCACACACATACTTACCACTCCACCACCACCACCACCACCACATATTCTCATAGTTAAAAAAAAACACACATACCCCACTCACCCCACCCCACTCCTACACATACTCATGCATTCACTTTCACACACACACACACACATACTATTATACGTAGCCATACAATTTTTCATAAACACACATACATACACTTCACACACTTGTACACATACAACAAATCTTACTTTACACATACATACATACACATACGCATACACAAACATATATTTCACACATACATAAACACACCCACAAACCCACACATATTTTTTTTAGTTTTCAAAAATTTAAATATATATTTTTTATTATACTTTTTACTTTTCTTAATTTTATCGAAATTGATTTTATTAAAAATAAATAATTTAATCACAATATATCAAATTTTACAAATGCGTTCATCACTTCAAAATCTCTCATATATAATAGATAAAATTTTACACATTTGGGTTTCTTCTCACAATTTTATTTTTCTAAAGGTAACATTCTACACTTTATGTTATTTCTTCTCATAATTTTACTTTGTAAAATAATAAATTTGATGTGAGGTTTAATTGGATTCATTTTTATGTATAAATTTAAGAATGATTTTATTACTAGTGAGCAATTTTAACATTGCAATATTTTTTTCCTTGAATTTGTTATATTTTGTGATTATATAGTGTTATTTTTAAGGGTAATTATGTAATCTTATATCAGTTATTTCAGATTATGATACGGTATCATATTTTATCAAGTATGGATCAGTCAATTAAATTTTCCTCACTTATATTTCTATGACCTACCAAGCATGGTATTATAAGTACCAAGGTAATTCTATTTCTACAGTAAATCTATTACTTAATATATTCTATTCCTAACATAATCCATTACCACATATCAATCTCACCATAAGATTGTTAGATTATTAGCTTATGTTAGTATTTTAGTTTTGAAATTCATGCAAAAATCAAGTGAAAATGATGAATAATTAGATGTGTCTGTTCTTTTAGGTGTATTATGTTCTTGAAATAGAATTTTTAACGATAATTGTGTTTTCAAAAGTTAGTTATGTGATTTAGTAAATAATTATTAGTTATTTGATACTCCTTTCGTTCCTAAAAGGTTGTTACATTTGATTTTGCACACAAATTAAGAAATGTCATTTATTATCCATGTGATTACTAAAATGCCCTTCATAAAGTGTCTTGATATCTTAAATATTTATTAGGAACATATATTACAATATTTAATTAGGGGTAAAGTGGTATAAAGAATAAAAAAGTATCTTGATTTTCTAAAGTGACAACCTTTTTGGAACAACGATTTTTAGTATAAGTGACAACCTTTTAGGAACGGGAGTATTATAAACGGTATTTTAGGTAAGGAATTTAATAATTGAAATAAAGTTAGAAGGAATATGTTAGATTAGGACTAAAATTAGAAAAAATATATTCTTTGTCCTATATTCAGAAGAATTATGGTCTCTTAGGCCTAATTATAGAATTAAACCTAAAAAATATATAAAATTATTTTGATCAGAATTTTTTTAGAACCGATACTTATTTGTGTCCAAGGACTCTGTGCAAGAATTCATTTATTGGTTGTATTATTACTTTATTAGAATATTACGCTAGTCGTATTTGGCACTACTTAATTTTCTTTTTTTAAAACGAATTTGTTGTACACTCTTACTGTAAAGTAACAAAAACACCCATTGTGACAAAGGTAATCACAAAATTATTCAAGTACAAAAATAAACTTACAATGAATAAATTAACGTAAATAAAAGAAGTATAGAACTTACAAACACAAGAAGAATTTTTTTGAGTAGTAGCTACAAACGCTTGGGTAAAAAAGAATTCTGGATATAATCGGTATTCTCAAACAGATTGCTATGACAACTCTAATCTATACTCGGAACTTTCAGAGAAAGGAAGAGCCGAGAGTTTCTTTCCGGTGTGTTGTAATTCTTCTTGACTGTAACTTTGCAAATGACTCAAACTCTCCTTATATAGTAGTAGAGGTCTTCCAGAATACATTCACACTTAATGGTATGTTATAAAGACGTTCACCATAAAGATAAACGTTACCCAAGGTTTCACACAAGACACCCCACAACCACAACCACGTCGGGTCAGGCTAGGAAGGTGGTGGTGGTTGTGCGCGCATGTGGGGTATCTCCCTTACTTTTCATTTCTAGAGTTTTGAGCCTTTTGAAAAATATAGAATAAGGGAAATAATATAAAATATTTTTTTTCCTCCTCCACTTCCTATGTGGGACTTTTCAAGAAAAAATACTCTTCGTCTTCTCCTTCTTTAAGAGCATGAAATAAATTAAAAACCTTATTCCTTTTAATTTCCAACAATCACCCACTCATGCTTTAGGAGAAAATATGAAAAGGTTTTCATGCATACCATTATTGGATGAATTGTACTTAAATGGTAATATTTTTTTATTTTAATTTACACGTAGTGAAATGAGGCAACCACCAAATCTCGTTAAGTGAACGTACTCGTGAACTTAACATTCTTTGGTCGAGACCCCCACATAACACAATCTACCAACTAATAATAACAAAGTTCATCAATCATCACCCTTTCTTACACATAGGTGATCTTCAAGAGTGTCTACCCCAAGTAGACTACCCTTCTAGGGTGTTGAGATCAATAAGAGAAATAGTGCTCACCCTCATCGAGTAATCATAGTGAGTTATAAACTTATCTTTAAGACCCCTAAGACTGTCTATCCAATGTAGCTACCCCTTTAAGGTCTTGAGACCGTGTTAGGAGCAATATATATCAACCGTAACAGTGGATTTATTAAGTCTTTCACAACAGGACCACCACTAACGTCTATGAATTCATTAATATTTAATATGCTCCTGTTTGTATGAACATTTCTACACCATAGGGATGGGAAGGTGGTGCATTATATGCACACATTAATCATTTTTTATCCATCAATAATTTAGCCCTATCTCCCTCGATGTTTCCAAGATTAATATCCTAGTTAAGCCTTTAGTAATGGATTATCCAGATTCTTTTCTGGCCATACATACTCCAAGGCTATCACACCATTCTTCAGTAGTTGTTTTACTGAACCAAGTATGAGGTGAATATGTCTCAGATTTCTACTGTAAACGTTTTTTGCGAGAGACACTAGCTTTATTCTCCTTAGTTTTTCCATCCCATATGCAAGCTTTGAACGATGGTTTATTTTTCACAAAAATATACCCTTCATGCTACCCTTTGTGACTAGAATGACACTCATGAGGTTAGAGAAATTCACTCTTTCCTCGATTGAGGAGTCATCATAAATTAACCTCCCTTCTTTAATATTTGTGAGGTCCCATCCACAGATTCTAAAATGTTGTAAAGTGTGAGTAGAAGACACTCACAATTGGGTCTTTTTTGAGAAGTTGTTTAAACATCGCACATAAGGACATAATCTTTTCCCTAGTTGTCCAAGCCTCAATTAGTAATGTTACAATCACGATAATGAATAGGAAGAAAGGGCACAACATCCCCATATTAGAACACTGAATGTATAATCCTAACTTCTCATTATAATCATGACAAGATTTCTCATGGACATATGAAATCCCAGTTTCCATCTCGCTAGTCGTATCTCCAGAAGTCAAGATAAGTTCAAAATTCTTCCTAAATAATTGGAAATTAACCTTTAGGGCTTCCATCAACGCCCAATTTTAATTAACAGGGATTAAAACTCACTTAGAATGTACCAGTTTGAAACTCACTCATTGATACACATCGATAGTTTAGGATATGTTTTCTCTGGGCGTATGGTATCGAGAAATTTGGCATTGGTAACTTTGAGATTTGAAGTGTGCAAAGGGAAATGAACATCTTTGAAGGGTTCCTTCCCCCTCCTTTTTTTCTAAAGGAGCTGAAGTCTAATCTAGAGACTCCTCCACTTTAACACCAACCTTAGTACACTAAGAAGGTTCCTCATTATCACTATCAACTATTACGTTATAATAGCGCCTTGTACTAGAACCTGAATTGTTGGGCATAACATTCAAATTCTCTTCAAAATTGTCTTACAATGGATGATTTTTGTTCAAATCTACCTCATTTCTTATCACTGATAGTAACACCTCGGTCGTAGTGGTAGAGGGAATGTATGATGTTGGCATTTGAGAGTAAAGAAGTAAAGAACTTTGAAACTACGAGAAAATAAAGAAAAACTAACTCTAAAAGGTAAGTTTTATACACAAACTGGCATCACAAACTTGGAAAGATATTCCCTCTTTTAGCTACTATATATTTTCTTAAAAGTATGAGGAGTAAAGTGATGATAAAATTTAAATAGAAGCGGTATATGTGGAGATGACCTCAGATGGACAAGGGTCACAATTTTTACATTAAATGTAATCATGGTGGCATATTTTTATAGGAAGAGGCTTACCAAATCAAATTCATATGTCATCAATGTAGCCGTAAAACAATATTAAACCTATCACACACATAACTCAGAAGAGCATGTCTTATACTCATTATTTCAAAACTAAAACTTTAACATATAAATAAAGTAAACACGTTGAAGATGCTATACACTCTATTATGTACAATATATGGCATACAAGAAAAGAGAAAGTTCCATACCTCAATGTTTGATTAAGGCTTGAAATTCAAACCCAATGATTAAATCAAACGTAGAGACCAAGTAAGAGATTGCTTTTCTTGAGGTACAAGTAAGGATATATTAGGAAATTAAGACACTTTTTAACTAAGTAGGTTTCCTATATATGGGGCTACATAGTTTGTAATATTTGTATCATATTCCATCTCTACTAAGGGTTGGGTAGAGCGTGTGTTGAAGGTGTCTGCGGACCAACAAAGAGAGTGATTGATACACTTGGTAAAGCATGTGTCGGGGGTGTGTGTGCACCAACAAAGAGAGTGATTGATACACTTGTGAGAAACAATAAGAGTGATTCTTGTAGAACATAGAAAAGTGTTTTCCTTCTTATTAAATGTTATGTATATCATAGTTAAATGGTGTGAACCTCTGTGAATGAAGAAAATTTTCTGAATCACATAAACTTCGTGACTCATTTTTTTTCAATCATTTGTAATATTTCACTCGATCTACGCATTTTCTTCCTAAGAACTGCTGTCAGATCCCAGTGCGAGAGATTGGGAATATCGTGTATACGACATGACATGGTTGTGTCGATGAGTGCTCTTAATGAAAAAATGAAGATGATAAAGTAGTGGGTTCTGGTTGCGCGGGTCAACATGTTTTTATGTGCTTGTTTGTTTTATGGTCTAAGGTTGTATTGTGAACCAATAATTTCTTTGGCCTCAGAAGATATGTTAATCTAGTGTGACGCAGTGTACAAAAGGTCTATGCACTGCTACATTTGGTTGGATATTGGTGGGGCCTAGGGTGTGATAAAATAAGATATAAATAAAGTGTAAATAACACCCTAAAGCTACACGGTTCTGCAAGTATACAGATCGTATGCAAGTTTTAGTTAAAAGATTAAGATTCGTTCCGCAGAGACTACAAAGGTTAGGGGAATTTTATGCAAATATAAAGCGCAATAATTTAAAGCTAGAACAAATAAAACGCAAATAAAAGTAAAGACAAATAGCTGTTTGTTTGATTTTCTAATTAAACTAATTTAAAACTAAGAATTTAAAAGACAGAAAATTAAAGATGAAAGAGAAGTAATATGAGAGTATAGCTTGAGTCACTAGCATGTAATCCCCACTAGTTTTGCCGTTCTAAACATGTAAGGGTGAATTATGTAGTATTTAAATAATCGGTTCCAATTCGCTATCAGTAGTTTAAAGTAGGATTTACCTGTGTCAATAAGGCTTCCTAAGCAAACTTTTCCTGTAATTGGTAAATAGTCACAAGAACTAAACCATAGTGATTATCTAGTTAGGTTGATTTGTCAGATCTAAACCGAACACTAGACGTTATGTGCTAAACTTGTAATTAAACACCGTTGTCAATGGTGACCTAACTACTAAATGGTAATTCTATATGGTCGCGATCCACAAGAACACAGAATATAAATCCAAACACATAAACAGAGAATAAAAACTATAATTCAATTTAAAACATTAAGTTCCCAAATTAGATAGATGCAAATCAAAACTAGGGTTCATACATATATGCTAAAAAATCAAGCTAAAGAAATTTAGTTCATGAAAGAAAAGGAAGAAATTACAAATTTAAAGGTAGAAGAAGACATTGTGATGAACAGCTCCTTCCAGACTTCTCTCTTGTGTTGTTAGCTTCCTCTTGGTTTAAGGTTTCACCAAGGATGATTTAAGAGTGTTAAGAGGCTGTATTTATAGTGTATAGGTTGACCTAATTCGTTTCTTAGAGATAAGGCAAAGTAATGGTGATGTCTTCTCATTTGTGATAGATTTATGTTAGGATGAGACATCATTTTTAATGATTTAGAAGTCATTAATGTCGATTTTCTTGAGTTTTAGTGCACTTTCCTATTTTGAGTCTTGATTTGTTGAATTATTATTTTTAGAGCATATTAGGTTTAATTGTTTATTTAGTGTGTAACTTTAAAGATAATTATGGAGCTTAATTAGAGTCCAAGTCAAATACAACAACTTATGGAAAGAGATTTGCATGGTAATTGGAGATAAGGAAACAAAAGCTAAAAAGATGGAAAAGGAAAAGCTGCCTAATCTAGGATTCTGCAGTACACGCCTAAAGAAGTGCTATTTTACCTAAGAAATAGGCCGATTTTGGTAATTTCCTTTCATAGGGACAAAGATAATTCTGTTACGATTCTTTTGGTATCTTATGGAGCTCAACCGACCAATAACGAAGAAGATATGCTCAAAACGGTCCAGCAGTGTTTATCTTTATTTCCATACGAATTTGAGTTGGGCTAGAAGTCCAATACCTTACCTATTCCTCAAGAAAACGAATTAGGTCTTCTAAAACACCTATAAATACACCCTTATATCACTTGTAAATCATCCTTGCCTCATAGTAATTAGTTCTTAAGGTTTTATTCTTCCAGTTTATTGTAGAGAGCAAGATGATGTCTTTTGTAATTTCTTTTAGTTTATTTCCATCACGTATGAACTAAACCTCCCATAGCTTGGGTTTTGCATAATGTATAAACTATGAATTCTAATTCTTCTTTCTAAGTTTCTTTGGGAATTATATGTTTTAATCTGATATTAGCTACTTACTTTATATTTGTTTATGTGTTTTGATTTAATGTCTTTCCTAGAACTGATCACTTTAGGATTGTTTTAATAGTAGTTAGATGGTCTCCTTGACAGGGTGTTTAACTATTGAACCACCATATAATGTCTAGTGTCGATATTAGTTCTGACAAAACATGATTCTAACTAGATAGTCATTAGGGTTTGTTTTAACCACCATATCACCAATGATTGCAGTATTTGCTTAGGGCCTTAGTAGCGTTTGATAACCCTATTTGAAATCACTTCTTTGTTGTGCCGTAGCCCCCTTAGTCGCTCTCAAGGTCTAAGGTATGGGAATTTAGAATCCTTACTAAGTATACCAAGAGCTAATATTCTCCCTTATTAACTAGATTTATAGATAGAATTAGAAGGATTAGTGCATACTAGAAAAACCTGAGCTATACTTCTCATCTCATATTTCTTATCTTTTACTTTATTATCTTTATTTTCCTAGTTTTAGTTTATTAAATTCGAAATCTGTTCCTTTTAATTTACTGTTTTCCAATTATTTACTTTCACTCGTTATTGCTACCCATTCGTATAACACACTTAAGTCCCTGAGAACGAACTCAACTTACTAACTAAAACTTGCATACGTCCTGTAATACTTGCAGTACTGTGCCTGTCTAGGGTGAGAGTGCATAGTTTCTTGACTTAATTTTATCTTATTTTTATCACACCTTAGGCGACACCAAATGGACTCCAAGCCTAACTCAAATTTGTATGGATAATTACTGCTGAACTGTTTTGGGTATATCTTCTGCGTTATTGGTCGGTTTTTGCTCCATAATATACCAAAAGCATCCTCAGAGAATTATCTAAGTCCCTATTAAAGGAATCTTCCAAAATCGGCTTCCTTTTAGGAGTAATCATCACTTCTTTAGGCGTGTGCAATCTCAGATTTAGGCAGCTTTTCCTTTTCCATGTTTTTAGCCTTTGTTACCTTTATCTCCAATTTCCATGTAAATCTCTTTCCATAAGTTGTAGTCTTTGACTTGGACTCTAATTAATCTCCATAATTATCTTTAAAGCTTCACACTAAATAAACAATTAAACCCAATATGCTCTAAAAATATTATATTACTAAATCAAGACCCAAAATAGGAAAGTGCACTAAACTAAGCTAAACTCAACCTATAAACTAATAAATAAGCGTAAAATGATGTCTCATGAATAGATTTTATTATCACAAATGAGGAGACATCAAGACCCCCAACTCAAAGTTGTATCGTCCCGATACAATAAAAGTAAAGAACAGAAGGGTAGTCTAATAAACAAGAAGAAGTCGGAGGAGAATAAGAACAGAACATAATGAATGATCCTAGAGCAAAATATCTAAAAAGTCTCATGTAGTAATGCTCAAGAAATAATGCACAAATATGCTCAATATACATGTAATCAACAATCCATAAATTCAAGTTAAGATTAATTCCG